>OX411759.1:6125419-6659709 GCA_948252205.1 Orthosia incerta
CGAAATAGGCGTATTTACACTTATTCAGCTGTTTCATTGCATCTTCATTTACCATCATTACAAGTCAGCTAATTAAATAAGAAAACAGCGTGAAAAAACCTATTTTAACATCATTACAATTTTGCATTATGTAATTACCCGATACAGAGATAACATTTTACACAATATAAAAGTTCTTAATAAGCCTCCGAGAATACCAGCATCATTCTTTAATAAAAAAGAAACAAGAAGGTTGCGTTAAAATTAAAAAAAAGAATTTATTTTAATAAAAAACATGAAAGTTTTGCATCTTAACGAGAATGCCAGCGTCGAATTAATAATAAATCATTGGAAATAAAAAAGTACTGGCTGGGCTCTTTAAGCCCTATTTCACCAGATCTGTATCTGCCGACCTTGCAATCGCACATTGCGGCTAATTTAACGCGACATAGAGACAGTGCGTGCTCTAGCTAGGGTTGCCACTCTCACGACTTGCCCGATTTTCCGGCTTTCTAATCACTGGCGGACTTAGTTCGGTGCTAAATACGAACGATTTGGTAGCAAATTCGCTTAGTTCGATCATGAATCCTACATACTCGTACCTTTATTTCTTGAACTTTTCTGCATAGATTATCAAAGCGACTCTTTCTTCTGTATGTAAGAGGTTATGTGAAAATTTTATCGATCCGAGACGTGATGTAAAAAAAAACTAGCTCTCTCTGCCATCCTATTCTTCTGATATCTAGACTTTTCTGTGCAAGTAGCACTCATACATCCTACGTTCTCCTGCAGCTTCTAAAACTTTTTGCAAGCTGGGGTAGGACGGGGCAATTAGTTTTGCTACTCGCCGATAGTCCACAACTGGCTCCAATTTATTTTGGTTTTTATTGTGCCATCAGTAGTTTTAAAGGGTCAACTCTATTTAGGTCATTTACATGGCATTTTGGTTTCTGGATTATTCGCGCTAGATTTGGCCGAGATCAGTGATATTTACGAATATTTTTTGTGTTTGCGCAAAGGCTCAGATGGGCAGGTCACCTGGAAAGAATGAGCGATATCAGAGCCGTTAGAGTCAAAGACCCAGAGGTAAACAAAATAGATTGTGTCGAGGAAGATTTGAAGAGGATAAGAAGGAAAACATCGTGGCAAACGGAGGCCAGTGACAGGGCGAAATGGAAGATGGTCGTTGAGGAGGCCAAGACCCATAAAGGGTTGTAGCGCTAAAGGACTGGAATAGTACATACGACGAGATAGAACAAGATACGGGTACGGGATAGTACGAGTTTGCAATAACCTACACACCCGTGTATCACACGACGTTTTTCAATACAGTTGTGAGAAACAGTAAAAACAAATCAAAGAATTAGATTTGTTTATTCACAAAAAATAAAATTTTCAATATGGCGCGTTTTTGCAACTGGACATATTTTTTTACAAAGAAAAAAGCCTATACAGCCTATTCGATTTTTGACAAACGTTAATGTGAAAATAATTAACTTAAAACTGTTAATTAAACATATTAAACAACTTTAAAAAAAAAATTGAGAATTCAATGCTAAAACGTACGGAATCATTAATTTTTTGCAACTGGACTTATTTTTTTACAACGATATCAACCTATACAGCTATACAGCCTATTCGATTTTTGACAAATGTTGATGTGAAAATAATTAAATTAAAACTGGTAAATAAATATATTAAACAACCATTTATAAGACTTTTGAGAATTCAATGCTAAAACGTACGGAATCATTCATTTTTCCTCTTAGATAATCTTTCCCATTTTACTCTATGTTTGAAAACTCCTTGCTCCTAAACTTTTTTAAATTGACTTATAAATTGATCGAGCTCGTAAACAAAAGTCACGACCGCGTAACAGAAAGATGCCTATGCGTAAGATTTAACTTTCGAATCATAATTATAGCCTCTGAAAGTACGCCATGTTTAACAACTGTATTGAAAAGAATATTTTTTGTTTAGTTTCGTTGCTTTACGTATAGGAAAGACACAATTGTCATGCAAGTGGTTTGATAACCACTATGCCGTCGCTCGCTTGCAGTCATGAAGTTTTCAATAAGGTCCTGGAAGAATACAGGTTTTTTTAGTACTGCTGGATATAATTAACTTTTCGTTTTACCATTTTTGTTAGTTTTAAAATTGGAACGCAACATTTTTTTTTAAACTGTTCGATGTTTTAATGTCATGCGTGCAGGTTTTAGTAGCGGCCCTATTCCTAGCGTGTATCGTGGTACGCGCATCGATTTGGCAGTTGGTCGCACATGCCTCGCGCGTGCACCTTGCGCCAGCTGCGTCAGCTGACACACTTCCACTAGACCCGTTTAGATATATAGGTTATAAGAAAAGTTATTCCAGCCTAGAATCAATGGCGTTCCTAGCATAACTCGATCTAACACCGCACAATGGGCAGGCATTTTTAAATAGCTTTTTCATCGAGTGGAATGCAAAAAGTGTGAATGCGAGATCACACTTTCGATTACCACATTGTACATTGAAGCACATTATGTCAAATTAATAAATTGTAGTTCTAAAAACTAAAAAACACGCTTTAATGGTAAATTGAACTTAAAAGTCGCTAATCCTGAAGATCTTGGTAAGGGTAATGGGACAAACAATTTAAACGCGCACGGTAGAATCAACTTTTATAACTTGTAAATTTTAATTTTTGTTTGACTTTCAAAAGTGCCACTTATTGGCCTAGTTGAATAAATATATTTGACTTTGACTAAATTATTGCATTGTCATCGGTCCTTGATAGGTGTGCAAAGTTTCAAATCAATCCGACGTTTTGAAGTGGGTGAAAATAACGTTCAATGATTCCGTTACATTGATACATAGATACATAGTTACATAGATACATACCAAGCTAATAAAAGCGTGTTAAAAAGACAGCTTGTCTGCTTGTCGCCATTTTAAGTAAAAGTCACCGGAAACGTGTAAACAAACGGCTTTATATATACGAAGGGCTTATTAGGTCATCGGCTAGCGGCTTTTCCCGCCTGAAAGAGAATATATTCCCGGATAAAAAGTGTACCATGTCCTAATCAAGGTTATGGTCTATCCGTGTGCCAAGTTTCATCCAAATCCGCTTAGCCGTTAAGAAGTGAAAAGGTAGCGACGTTTGACGACACGGTTGGCGCAGTGGTTGAGCGATCGGCTGCTACACTGCGTGTCGCGGGTTCGATTCCCGCCCGGAACAAATATTTGTATGGCCTTCAGATAGTTGTTCCGGATGTGGGTGTCTTGTGTATGTGAGTTTAAATGTTTGTAAAGCAACCACGATACAGGAAGTAATACCTAGTGGGGGACAAAGTATTAAAAAAAAAACAACAAACAGACAGACAGAGTTGCATACTACTGCATTTATAATACTTGAATTAAACTATGGATTTTCCAGTTTTCACCAAGAATGAAACCTGCTGATGGCTGGAATTTCGTGGGTCGGAAAGGCTGTCTAATAAGAAAAAAGAAATAAATACTTATGTTCTTTGTCTCGTCGTAATTATAAGTTCCAGCAGTATCTGTAAAGGTAAGTCATTTGGGTAAAGCTGTGACGAGCCAAAGTAACAGTCTAGTGACGTACTTTATCTTATACAAGTATGCTGTTTCACCAGACTGGCCAGTCAAAAATATAGGCATGATTAACTCTGTCTTGACGTTTATTACCATCATATATTTTTAAGACATCTCTCAGTTATTCGTAAGGACTTCATCAACCCGTCTTATTTTGAGTATTATCCAGCAAATTCCTCATAAACGAACTCCATACCCTTATTTAGTGTTTCAGGGTTGCCATTTCACGCCATTCCTCTGCCTGACGTATGACAAATGGGCGAACAATGATAATTTTCTGCCAATATGTCATTAATTCGCAGACGCGTTGGCTCTTTTTGCCAATCAGGCCATTTTTGGTACGATGTCTTCTCAAATTGAGCTGGACAGTCGTCATAATAAATGGTGCTCAATATGGCAGAGTGAATAAGCTCATTATATACTTTTATTTGTTTGTTCACTATTATATTTTATTCAACACCTAGCTTCGGTGTTTTGTTCTATGCTGCTTTTATGGTCATCAGCTGATAAACGATTTCTTGGCAATCGACTCTGGTTAACGTTATTGTTTCTTCGAAGAAACGACATGTAGTTGCCCATTAGCCGCTAATATTGTGACCTATAGATAACTGTTTTTTTTTCAATATGGTATGCAACATGGGTTTCATTTTTGAAAAAAAAAAGTAAGTTGTCTTGCGATCGATCGTGCCATAGATATTACGAAATAGAAAATCATGTGACCGCATGAAAAAAAAATCGTTGTTTCGTGTAAGTAAGTATGGTAATCAAAGTTACACAATAAATAGGTCCTACACGCATAAAGGAAAAAAACATAAAATACAGATTCTAACAAACAAGATTTGACGAAGGTTTTATCGTTACAAATTGTTTAGGGGCCCTAAAGAGTAATTTGTAACGAACGAGACTGGCAGCCGTGTCAAAATATCAATGAAGACAGCCAGTCATCCGGATCCTTCAAAGAAATGCATTGCTACGCCGTACATTCCCGCTTTAGTTCGGCGAACACTTTTGAATATCGAACATAATCGTCTATGGATGACGTGTTTATGGTTAACGATGGCTTTTTTTGTGAGGGTGTGTTCCGAACACCTGATCGTGTAAACAGGTGCTGTGTCGGTGGATAGGATATACAAGGGATAAAAATGCCGTCCGATTTGTCTGAGGATATGAATATTTATGTTCTGTAGGTATTTATATTTGTGAGGGTTCTATTTTAAAATTTTGTTTTTTTTTTATGTGGTGGTAGTATCGGCAATTGTAAAGGTTTCATCAAAAGGTACTTATTAACATAATTATTTTGATGATTGACCAGAAATCTTGATTCATTATTGTTTTAAGTATGATTGAAGATTGAGTTTTAATAGATGATTCTTAACAGGTACCCAAATAAGTGTCACTCTTAGTAAGGAGTGGTACTGTATGTAATAAGTAGATACAATTTAAATAAACTCACTATCACAACAAATTTTATCATCCACTAATATTACAAAAGCGCATGCCAGGATACATCCCGCCCACTAATCTCCTGTGCACCCGAACTTCCTAACATTCGGCAGAGACGGTTGCACGGCATGTGCGTTTTATTTTTTTCATAAATTATTTATTCATTATACACCTCAATTATTAATTATATCGTAGTAATTTGAAGGCATGTTAGCGTTAATTATCTGTAAGTAGTGTAAGTTGTACATAACTTTACATTTTTAAAGAAAAACGTTTGCACTTTTCGGTCATTCATTTTATGATGACAATGAAGTTTTCTGAAATGATAGCCACTAGGTGGCAGCACCAAGACGTCAGGTCCAGACATAAATGTTTTCTCCATAGATTTACCTAGTATGTTTTCGCTACGGTTTTCTCAAAAAGTAAGTTAAATTGGCGTCACATCATGTTGATGTCATAAGTTGCGCTTGCAAAAGGAAAGGCCTCTCGCCAAAGTGGCGCCAACTCGCGCTAATTCACGCCAACTGGTGGAGTGAATTTTACTGAAAACCTTCACTGATTGACATTTTGCAATATTAATTGATTTTAGGAAATGCCACCCTTAAAGGGGGAAAAAGGGTTAAAAGTTTGTATGAAATGTTTCACATCACATCACATCATCAGCCTATTATTGTTCCCACTGCTGGGACACAGGCCTCCTCTCTGTGAGAGGGAATGGGCCGTTATCCACCACGCGGGCCCAGTGCGGGTTGGGGGATGTCACATGTCTTCGAATTTTTGATTCTAGGACATGCCGGTTTCCTCAAGATGTTTTCCTTCACCGTTTTGAGAGCAGTGGTGATGAAATAATTTACACAAAGTAAAGCGCCTGCCTTGGCTCGAACCCGCGACCTACAACTTGTAGGTCGCAGCTGATACCACTGGGCCACCACTGCTCACAGAAATGTTTACAGTTTGTAAATTGATGACATGAAATTTTAGATTTACGCTCTTGGTTGATAAAAAGAATTCATGTATTTATTGGTTTTTGGAAATTCTACCCATCCCAAAGAATGTGCTATTCAATTTTTAAACAATCGCATGTTTAAAAAGTTTTTTTAAGCCTGTTAATTTTACATGACATTATTTTCTAACAATGAGTCCTCATTTTTCATAAAGACCAACACTAATACGCAGTTTAAGAGCTAAAAAACTTGAAAAATTTATAAGTACACGATATATTTGACAGGATTTTTGCATCTGCATACGATCACACCGTTATCGTAATAAAAATGCAGTTTCGTAGATACTCGGTCAGCTGTTCACTGCACGTGGCCCGAGACACCAGTCATAGGTGCTTGTGTCAAGAGAACAAAGAACAGAAGTTCCACATTTATTATTGACTAGCTATGCCCGCGGCTTCGCTCCAGTCATCTGTCTGCCAACCCTACCTACTTACCTTCCTGCCTACTCTACTTACCTACCTACCATTTTTTTTTCTATAGTCATCATTCTTTCGCGGAGAATCTTAACACCACCATTCAAAAAATTACTTCAAATGCGAAACGCCATCTATCGAATATCGAGTTCAACTGTCTGAGTATCTGAATTGTGTGTGTTGTGATAATTTTACTTCTTGAACACTTTAAATTCTTCTAACTTTTGATAAGATAAAGTGAACCGATTGCGATGAAACAAAAACTAAGTAATTCTTCAAGTTATGCACAATTTTTATGTATATATGTTATCTACATTGGTTTCGTACATTTCACGTGATGCGTGCACAAATAAACAGACAAACAGACAAAAATTTAAAAATGCTGGAAATAGGGTCTGTTGGTTATCCTTTAACACCCTGGCTATATTTTTTGGAAACATTTTCGATGTACAAAAATTACTTTTCTACAGATTTATTATATCTATTGATTGATGATGATGATGACCTGTTGTCCGCGATTTCGTACGCGTCAAACTCTAAAACCGAAAAAAAAGTTTTTCTTTTCACGGAACTCTAATTATTGTTCTAAAAATAAATTATTATGCGCTGGATGCGGGGCGCACGGTATCGGTCAATGTGGCGACGCCTGGGGAGGCCTATGTCCAGCAGTGGACGTCTTTAGGCTGAAATGATGATGATGATGAAGTTATTTCTTATCAAATTATTGAACTCCCGTCAAAGTCGGTCCAGCCGTTTATTAGATTACCCGGCAAAACAGACAGACATTACTAAAAAGCAATTATTTTGATTTTACAAACAGACTGCAATTTAATTTATTTGTATGGAAAACTAATCCAATAAAATTATCTTTCGGACTGAATTTCGGCCACGTGGACGGTCCCAACAGAACTTACGTAGGAGATATTATAGTGAACAAGTGTGTGAATAAGTCCAGGTGCAGTCACTCTTCCACCACGAAGAGATCAGGCACAGGACCATTCACAGGTCCAACGGCTTTAAGTGCTTACCGAGGGTTGTTACATCTTTAACTTCTGAATGCCGAGCTGCTCTGAAGGAATACCCAATGAAGGTTTTTTCATTGGGAATGCCTAGGGGCAGCTCTTTCCCCGGCCCGGTATTCCACGAGACCAAATAAACAGTATATGCCGCCAGTTCCATCGCGAAACTTTTTGTTTAGTTGTTATTTTCACCACAGCAATATTTTCACTATGGGCATGGGGTCTCAATTCAAACAAATTATAATTAGTATTAAAAAAAGATCATAGATGGCAGCATAGGTAACGAATGTGAAAGTAACAATCACTTATAAATGTTAAACAGCAGATTTAGGCTGAAATAAGTTTAGTAAAAATCAAAACTTGCTTCTTTAATGTTAATTTATCCATTTACACTCATTAATCAGGGTTTTTGAACAAAAAAGATAAGTTGAAGACTTTGTATGTTAAATTAGTTGAAAGTAGCTATAGACTTTTCGTTTTGTTTTGAGTTCTTTGCAATAGATGGCGTTTTTCACAATTTGTCCTAAACTATATATCCATCGTCAGAATCATTTGTAAGACAGTTATTATTTATTATAGGCGTAACTTAAAATATATTATTTATTATAGGCGTAATTTTAAATATTAAAGTCTTGGTCTATTACTCTAAATCATTTTTTTGTGAAGCTTGTTTACACGTCGAATTGACTAGATAACTCGCTGGAATAGGACTCGTATTGCACTAGGGCCTACTCAAATCGCACGGGTTATAAAATAAGAGATAACGCGACGTGAGTCCCGCTTGCCATCCGAGTTTACGCGTCGCCTAGTAGCTACAGTTTGATTCAAACTTAATGACGGCTCAAAACACTTCGTGAGCTACTACGAGCTAGCAATTTCATGTGACAGTGGGGTTTAGGGGTAGGGTAGGTACTGCGCAGCGAGTAGGGTTTTTTTAAAACATCACTAAGTTTGAATCGACGCGCGTCACGTTAGTAAATACGTAAATAATAACATAAAGTATTTTTTGTAATTGTGATTACACGGCTCCACTACTCGTACAGTTCGATTCAAATTTAATGGCGGCTTGGAACACTCGTATGAGTCGCTGCGCACCCCTAACCACCGCTGGCACGATTAATTTTACCCGACTGCCGAAGGAGGGTAATGTGTTAATCAGTCTATGTATGTATGTATATTTGTTCCTATGTGGTGTTTCAGAGACCAAACGCGTTGGCCGATTTTGATGATTCGTACGTCAATCGATTCGTCTTAACCCTGCAAGTGTCACTAGCTACATTAAAATTGAAAAATAGAGAAATGGTGGCTTTTGGGCGCCATATTGTGGGGGCCCAATTGTTTTTTCTTCTAATGCTATCTTGTGTGGTATCAAAGAAAAGGGTTTTATGAGGCAATCTCAAAAATATATTACACTTATATGTTTAAATGTACAAAATTCGAAAAAAAAATTAACTAAAAAGTGTTAAGGCGCCTCCCCGAGCAAAACGCCGTGCTAGTCGTTTTTGTGCAGTTTTTAAGAGCTTCTACTCTTTGTTTAAAAAGAAATATTAATTAATAAAAATACATTAATTTTCTACATAATGTTGATTCTAAAATTGTAGTACACTTTTTTTTTTAAAGAGGTATATGTTTCACTAATCTCCTTCCAACAAAACCATAAAAATGTGAAATAATTATTGATAGCATGCATCTCCCCGTATAGTGTTCATTAATTATTTTTTATACTAACACTAATGGATAGACAATCTGCTAACGAACATTTTGAAAGTTTTTTTTTTTTTCAAAAGACCAATATTCGATTTTATAAAGATTTTATTCTAAAATCTGGGCGTATTCACTACCGTAATTCATGCGCCAACAGTGCCGCTAGGCCAATAGGAATGTTCATATCTCATGCTGATTTTTTGGTCAGGGTACGACCTTAATTTTTTTTTTTTTGTATAAACATTCTGTTCTTTCTAAGTACCTACCGAAAATAAAAAAGGGTAACCCGCCTTATAGTGAATAATAAAATGACATGAAGTAGGTACCTACCTATATCATGTCATTCCGTTGCCGCGGAAGCAAGCTACCTACCTAAATTAAATTTTACAAGGAATTCTATAGAATTGATTGATTTGGAATATTCGTGAATATTGTGATTCGCTACACAATGCGACCACAATTAAGAAGTTACCGCGGTCTGAGCGGAGTGAGGAGTCTGTCCCGATCATACCTAATGTTATTATTACGAATACGAAATAAGCGTTCAAGGACAACTGGCAAATAACGTCTCTGAGTACCTACATGATGCGATTCCTCGCTCAAATTGCCATATGATTTAGTATCTACGCAAACTTCTAGATGGCGTTAAAACACCACAGCCTCGGGCTATTAATGAGTCACTGGTGCTGCCGCCTGTTAAAAATATGGAGAAAGAAAAAATAGCCCGACGAATAGCCCGACTTAAGGAGGTGACATTTCTTTGTATGGGATTGGGTATCTGTACTGTAGTATTATATTATCTGTGCTATGGGCTACCACTACGAGCTTCATATATGTGATGAAGCCCCTGATGATGGCTAACTGTTTTGTATCAGTTTTATGTAAGATCAAAAAATCAGAATCAAATTCAATTTTTTTTATTTTACATTGGCCTACATGGGCACTTATAAAACGTCGACAAAAGATGCACGGTTCGGATTAGTCGTTTCTTATGGAGAAAAACCGGCGAGAAACGCCACGGTTACTCTTTTAAAAAAATGGTTTGGTTTTACAATATTTCCATGTTACAGCATTAGTACTTAGATATGGGGAGACAACGTAGGCTCGAGCTTTTTTTAAGTCGTGAGAAATTAAAAAAAGAAAAAGAAAGTTAAAACGAGATAAAAAGTTAACAAATGTTAACAAGCAACTAGAAATCTAGAAAGCCTAAGGGCCTAAGGGTAAAGGTAAAGGGTCTTGCATGCCCATGTAAAAATCGATCATTGAGCTACTAAATTAATAAGCTCTTGTAAATACACCATGCAGGGTCCAGAAATGGTACTACTTAAGTTGACTACTATTTTCTAGGACTCTTAATCCCAGAGCAATGCAATTAGTTACAAAACTTGATAGACTGTAAAATAATAAATAAGGGCACGGACGCCATGTCTGACTCTGAATTAAATTGTAAGGAAAGAGTGCGGTTTGGAAAATCCCATCGCATGATTCCGAACCACTGCAACTCCTGAAAGCCAGAATCAACAGAAATACGCCGAGGCAATGAAGCTGGACGAAGTCCCGGAGAAATAACGGTGGAGGTGTTCGCGGTCTGGTTTGTCGGTAGGCACTTAAGTGAGTTGGACACTACCCTGGCTGGCTCGTTGAGGCAGCTTGGGCGTCCAATGAGAATTTCACACCCCTCCTGAAAAAAAAAACTTAAAAGGGTAACAGTTGACATTGTTTGCAATCACCATCACCAGTGAAGTCTCATCCCATACAAAGAAACCGTGCCGACGTACTGTACTGATTATTTTTTGTACATCGATCGCGGTCGGATTTACAAAAAATAATCGGTATAATCAGATGAAAAACGCTAGTTACGTCGGCACGGTTTCTTTGTATGGGATGAGGCATCTGTATGCTAGTATTATTAATATATTATCTGTGCCATCACCAAGAGTTCCCAAAAGGTGGAAGAAGCACGGCTTAGTGCCGGGCAACATAAGAAACTGAACTTCTGTCCTTTCCTATCTAATACAGTACGTTGGGGAGAATACAAGCAAAAAGTATCGATGATCATTATAATTAGGTACTTGAACAGTTATACCATATGTCTTGTTGGACCTCAGCTACGGCACGCGCTAAAGGTGACATGTGACAATAATAACGGCAGGGGTGGACAACTTTGAAATGAAATGAATTAGAAATAAAATATTCAACAGAAAATTGGACATTTTGTCTTGTTGTGTATACTTTTAGGTTAAGACATATCATTCTCATTGCAAATTAGCTCTATTAGAAATGGAGTGTGAGTGTCCATTTCTAGGGCCATTGCAAGAAATGCACTTGGTAGGTACGTAGGCGGCGTAGGTTGCATATTATTATTTTCTATGTTCCAAAGGTGATATATCAAGAATACAAACGTTCGTAGTAAAAATAAAATATTATATTTATTATTAATTGTTGTACATAATAAAATTGTTGATCTACAATGTATGCCTGCAAAAATCGATATTTTTGACCTTTGATTCAGATTTTTTTTGCAGATGTTTGATCGATGGTGACTTTCTTTCTTTTTTTAATTTAATTTATAGTAATAGTGTACCTAGGACCTACTAAGACATCTACCAACTTGCAGCTCAATCCGAATTTTTGAAAATGGTGATGAACACAGAACAAAAAACGCCTACTGTTCTGTGGTGATGAATCTCTATTTTTTCGTATTTTAAACCGTATTAAAAGGCTACTGATGAGAGCATAGACAAAGTGAATTCAAAACGATGGTCAAAGAGTCTTGTGATAAAGCCGGAACATTATGGAATTTTAACAATCGTTACCACTGATAAAATACTCCTTGGAGCTTTTTATCACCGGCGGCTGTAGAAGGAGATCTGCCTGTAACAGAACACATATTTTTCCATTTGATGGACCTCCAATACAGAGTATCTATGAAACTGTGATTTTTAAGACGAGTTCTATTAGAGTTACAGATATATTGCATCGCAATTTTCTCAAAGGTTCAATTGGTATCTCTATATTTAGTTACGTTTCACTTCTTTACACTTAAACTATGGTTAGATCATCATCATCATGATTTCAGCCGAAAGACGACCACTGCTGGACATAGGCCTCCCCCAGGCATCGTCACATTGACCCATCCCGTGCTTCTCGGATCCAGCGCCTTCCCGCAACCTTAACCAGGTCATCGGTTCACCTAGTGGGTGGCCTTCCAACTTATCGTCTTCCGGTTCGCAGCCTTTGCGTTCGCCATTCCAGAACTTTTCGGCCCCATCGGCCATCCGTTCTGCGAGCAATGTGCCCTGCCCACTGCCACTTAAGTTTGGCAATTCTTCGGGCTATGTCCGTAACTTAGGTTCTCCTCATTTCTGACGCGATCACGCAAGGGAACTCCGAGCATAGCCCTCTCCATTGCCCTTTGGGTGAGTTTAAGCTTTCTGATAAGGCCCATTGTGAGCGACCACGGTCCCATAGGTGATCACTGGCAACACTCACTGGTCATAGACTTTTGTCTTGAGACACTGCGGTAAGTTGGTCGAGAAGATACCGCGCAACTACCCGAACACCGCCCAGCCAAGACGGATTCGATGGTTGACCTCTTTTTTTAAGTTAGACCTACCCAACTGGACCGTTTGTCCCAGGTAGACATTATTGTCTACAACTTTACAGTGTAGAGTCCGATCTTGATAGGAGTTGGTGTTACATGGGCATTCACACTAATGATGTCATTCGCGAAAAATGTATGGACAACTAACCACCTTGAGCTAACCTTCCAAAGGATTAAGAACCCAGTATACAAATACTATTTGTTGAAGTCATATTAGCAAAAGCTGCTCATCTTATGATAACCGCCATAAAACGGAGAGAACTATTCTTAGAAAGGGTCCATACGGCAAAAATAAATAGGCTTCATGTATTTAAGAAAAATAACGCATTACCATTCACAAGGATTTATGAGCCGAACTATAAAATGAATACTACAAAACATGACGGACAATCGGCAAACATCGGCAATCTTCGTTAGTACTCGTGGCAGATGCGCGCACGCCTCTTTGTGCCTTTGTTTAAATTATGTATAAATAATGGACAGTTTATTAAAATGTTAATCAAACGCAATGTGGAACTATTCTCGAAGGTTATAAAAGTGAATTTCTTTTTCGCATCGATTGTAAATGCGATAATTTTGTTTTTTTTTTGTGTTGGAAACGGCATTTGTTTTAGCCATTTAGACGGTTGATGTATTGAATGGTTAAGCTGGCTGTCTATTTAAAAAAGGAGGATGTTTGATTAAGGGCTGAACAAAACATTGCATGTTTTAATGGAAACCTAACTGACTATCTGCCCTACAAAATTGAATATATGTATAGGCAAAAGTTTTATTATATTTCATATTAACTTTTAGGTAAACTGTCTCAATTAAATAAACCTAAAACTGGGTTGAATCTAAAAATCAGGTGACACAAGCATTCCGAAAGCCGAGTAGGTACATAGAGTGTTAAGAACATTATGACCAGCTGGTACACTGCAATATACTCGATAAATAAAATAAAAAGAGACCTCTAACTAAGGGACACCCGGTTGGAACAGAGTTCGATTAATTAAATTTACATTCTTTCAGTTTCATAAAATATGACGAAATTGAAATAATAACAACACAGCTGATGCTCAGTGTAAACTCACAATAGCGGTTGCTAGCGTAGGTTTAGGTATTGTATCTAGTCAGCGCGCGCTCGTACGTCTTCGTTTTTTTGTAGTGCGCCTCCGGCTCCCTCCTCGGCGCAGGCGTCTCCCTTTTGTGCGGATCTTCGCTTGCAGCACGCTGTGCCCCGCGCAATTATTACGTAGCAATGATTATTTATATTAATAAAAAGGGTATATTAAAGTTAAAACTATAAACATTTTTGCATATTCTCAAAATTGACGGCAAGCTGAATCGATTGAAAAAGTTTTAGTTTCCTAGGTGATCAGAAAGTGCCTCAAAAATCACTGCAAAAATATCTGTTTTTGGTGTCGTTTTTTTTCATTGTTGCACTTTTTTCGGTCTTGCCCCTCAACCCGCAAACAAATCAGAACTATAACGTGCAATAAGGAACTCCGTTACAATATAATATTACAATTGTCAAACTACTCGCCCACTCTGCATCATCATCTCTTCATTGTCACTCCTTTGAAGGCGACTATATAGGGCAATTAAATAGCAAACAGGTGTATAAATGTTCGTGCGTGATCTTAAAATTACAAAAACATAAGATCATTGGCGCGTAGTAAATCATAACGTCAAAATAGCGGCGCCGGCGCAGGGTGGGGCCGAAGGAGGCTGGGGATACGATGGGCACTTTTATAGTGCAATATTAATAGTGGGCATAATTTGAGAACGCTAAACAGTCTTACTAAAGCCCAAGTGGCTCTGAGGCTTTAGACAAGTGACATAGCGTGGCGATATTGGCAAAATGTCTAAAAGAAGAATGCCCATTTTGTAAGGGAACTTGGGCCCCTTTGAAAAATTGGTAGTATCTTGATGAATTTGGTTGTATATTGTAGAAAAACACGTTACATTCATAATTAGATAACATTTTTATTTAATTTTCGGGGTTCACGATGTATAACGACGCGGCGACGTTTCTGTTCTTGAAATGAACCCTTATTACAATGCAATAAGGTGCATACAAATGTCTAAGTGAAGGAAACTAATCTGTTGTTGTCTGTACACATGGAGATGTCGAAAATGTATGGCACTCCAATCGAACGCACGGAAACTAGTAAACCTAAAAACTAGATACAACTTTTAATACACTATACTACTGCTTTTTTTACTACTATACATAGTAAAAAAAAACTAGATGGTGGTCAAACGCGAGCCTCTAGATAGCCAATAAAAAAAAAGTTGAAAACTAAGGTAAATTTTGGTACTTACAAGTTTTCGCGAAAATCTAAATTTGCCCATATCTTTTTATCGTGTTGACTCAGGACCTTGGTTTTTTTATACCTAATAGGAACAATAGACCTTAGTATCTGGTATAAACAACTTGCTAGGTCCACCCGTTCCTGGGCAAATCGCTGGTGATACACGGACAGACAGACGAAAGACGGACAAGAGAGTGATCTTATAAGGGTTCCTTTTTTATCTTTTGAGTTACGGAACCCTAAAAACGACAGCAGATTCTTTCAATTACACATCTCAAATCGAAATACTATTTTAAGGCCGTACGCTGACAAAAAAATCAGCATGAGATATGAGCATTCTTATTGGCCTTTTTTTTTTTTTTTTTTTTTTTTGGGTGGGAAATCATCCTATGACTTCTCCCGCTCTGGGTGAAGCGGAAGTGCGTGTCAGACTTTTACTGACTAAAACCCACCCGTGTTCCTTCAGTTGCTTGAGCCAGGGCCGCGGTAACTCTTTTTCAAATTTATCCGCGATCCAGACAGGCATCGGCCCTGTCAGACCCCGTAAATTTTTTGCTGACATCTCTTTGAGGCGCGCGTGGAACACTACGCGCCGTCGACTCGGGCTTGGTCCTTATCGGACAGCGAGCTACCCATTACTCGCCGTCCGCAAGCCCGCGCCTACGGTGGCCGGGAATCGGCTTGCGACTCCCGACGCCCAGGGCGTCTCCTGCGGTGGTTAGGGGCGTGAGGGCGTCTCCGCTGCTTCTCCCTCACGCGTTCCGCCTCCTCCTTCGCGAGCATTACTGCTTCGCAGAAGCAGGAGACAGCTTCCCATGCCCTCTCGCTCCGTAGCATGGCCTGAACCAGGGCCGGACGCGAGAGGTCGCCACCGCTGATCGACTCCATGAGGACACGGCGGTGCTCCGCCCAAGCGGGGCAGACCTCCACCGTATGCTCCACCGTGTCCTCCGGGCGATCCACACAATGGTGACACCCGGGCGTTTCCTCCCGCCTTATCCTGAACAGGAACCTCCCGAAACAGCCATGTCCGGTGAGGACCTGCGTAAGGCGGAAGGTGAGGACGCCGTGGCGCCTCTCAAGCCACTCCTCAAAGAGGGGCCTTATCGCCGCAATTGTGGCGTGCCCAGCACTGGGTTGCGACAGTCGCTCTCTCCATGACGCCATGAGATCCTGCCGGAGCTCTGTCCGCCAAGCCGCGATTTGTCGTGGCAGCGGTGTTTCGCCCCGGCGTTTCGCATCCTCGCGCCACTCCCAAATGTGCGCGAGGACTTTTGCCTCCAGATCCCATGGCGGCAATCCGGCAAGGAGGCTCGCCGCCTCACCGGAGACCGTGCGGTATCCTCGGACCAGCCGGATGGCCATGACCCTTTGGGACGCGTTCAACGAGCGGGCTGGTCGCCGCCTCAGGGAATGCGCCCACACCGGTGCACCGTAAAGGGCCATGGACCGCACGACCCCCGCGTAGAGCCTCCGGCAGGAGGCGTTTGGACCCCCTAGATTGGGCAGGAGTCGCTTGAGGGCAGCCCCGGCCCGCTCCAGTCTGGGAGCCAAACGTCGGAAATGCTCCACGAAATTCCACCGGCTGTCGAGGACGATTCCCAGGTACTTCATCGTCGACCCGACGCCGATGTGAACCCCTCCTACCGTTATTTGGGAACCCGGTGGTGGCGCGTTCCGAGGACCATGAAAACACATGGCCTCGGACTTGTGCAGGGCCACCTCGAGTCCCAATTGCCGGATCCTCTCAACGACTGTTGCAACCCCGCGTGTCGCTAATTCAGCCGCCGCCTGGTGCGACCTCCCCTGCGCCAGGACCAGCGTGTCGTCAGCGTAGCAAATTACGCTGACGCCGTCAGGGAGGTCGGCGCGCAGCACCCAGTCGTACCCGATGTCCCACAGATGCGGCCCCAAGACCGATCCCTGTGGGACACCGCACGACATCTCTCGCCGGTTCCACTCTCCCTGGTGACCGGGGTAGATGACGGCTCTGTCCGTCAAATAGGCCTCGACCACGCGACAGAGGTAGGGCGGCATCCGGTGATACCGGAGTGCTTCCCTGATGCAACTCCAGGGCAGGGTGTTGAAAGCATTGGCGATGTCTAGAGACACCGCCAAGACGACCCCACCCCGGGCCACTGCATCCCCCGTCGTGAGGGCTCGCACGCGCATGATGGCGTCCACCGTAGAGCGCCCCCTGCGGAAGCCAAACTGGCCCTCCGCCAAATCCGGCCCTACCCGCACCAGCTGCCCAACGAGGCGGTCTGAAATTACTCTTTCAAAGAGCTTACCCACCTCATCGAGCAGCACAATGGGCCGGTAAGCGGACGGAGAGTCCGCCGGGCGCCCTGGCTTCTTAATGAGGACCAGTTTCCCTGTCTTCCAGCGAAGCGGGAACTGGCCCCTCTCCAAGCATGCGCTAAGGAGCCCCCTGAGTCGAGGCCCGAGAGCCTCCAAGGCCAGAACCCAGGCGTTTCCAGGTAAGCCGTCGGGTCCTGGGGCGGTATTTTTGGCATTCAGCCTACGTACCGCCACTCTCAGTTCTACCTCGGTCACCTCCGGAGTATCGTCGTTGTCGTCGGTGATGTGGTCCGCATCGGGCACCGCAAGAGGTGGAGACATGGGCGGGGAAGTATGTTCCCCTTGCGAAGGGAACAGAGTGCTCACGACGCCCTCCACGAGCTGTGGCCGGAGACTCTGCGTCAGCGGGGGTGCCCATGGGCGGAGTTTATTTCGCACCATTTTGTAGGGGCGTCCCCACGGATCCCTGTTCAGAGTCCCCAGCGACTCCTCACGAGCCAAGCCCTTGGCCCGCTTGATCTCCACTCGGAGGGCAGTCCTCGCCGCTCTATACCCCTCGTACAGCTCCACCTCGATGGCTTCCGTATCCGGAGGACGGTTACGGAGCCTGCGGTGCCTGGTGTACCGGCGTCGCGCAGCAACGCACGCCTGGCGCAGAGCCGTAAGCTCCGGCGACCACCAGTACACCTGGCGCCGGGCGCGTCCTGGCTTGATCCGGGGCATTGCCACGTCACAGATCTCGGACATGGCCTCCCGGAACCACTCCGCCTCGACGTTGATGTCAGCTGGCCTATCCGGTGATGACACCCAGGCCTGCACGATCGAGGCTTCCAGGAGGAGCTCCCGGTCCAGCTGTTTCAGCGCCCACC
Organism: Orthosia incerta; assembly: GCA_948252205.1. Lineage (NCBI taxonomy): Eukaryota > Metazoa > Arthropoda > Insecta > Lepidoptera > Noctuidae > Orthosia > Orthosia incerta. Next base: position 6,143,644 of record OX411759.1, read on the forward strand.
GCGGACCACTCGGGGTCTGTCGGACCGACGCGCTCGAGATCTGGGTGGAGACGTCAAACCGAATGTACCGGTGGTCGGAATAAGTCTCCACCTCCTCCATAACGCGCCAGTCGACGACACGCGGTGACAGAGCGGGGCTGGCGAATGAAATATCCACCACCGATTCGCCCTGCATCCGCACACACGTGGGGACAGAACCCCGGTTGAGGACGACCAGGCCTGTCTCCAGAGCCCAGTCCTCCACCATCCTGCCCCGTGTGTCCGTATACCGGGAACCCCAAGCCACATTCTTGGCGTTGAAGTCCCCGAGGACAAGCACAGGGAGGGAGCGGTACCCGACGACGACGATTCTTAACTCCGCAAGGGAGTTGTGGAACTCGGCGAGAGTTCGGTTCGGAGAGAAGTATACCCCCACCACGGCAATCTCTCCGAACCGTGCTGCCACGCAACCCTGTCCCCTCTTGACACCCTCGAGGGACGGGGTACCGGCGGTGGCTGACGAGATTAGGGTCACTGAGCCGCTCAGATCCTCCACCCAGTCGTCCCTGGGTGGGACAAAGTACGGCTCAGCGACCACAGCAATGTTAATCGACCACTGCGCCATACTCTGTAGCAATAGATCCTGAGCAGCGGCGCAGTGGTTGATGTTCGCCTGGAGGAGGCGTAATGGGGCCATTATTGGCACTCCATTTCAGCCCCCTCCGAAACCCCCAGTGAGGGCCTTTCCGCGGTGGTTTCAGCGGCGACGACGGCTTTTGAGGCGGCAGCGGCGGCGGCAGTTGCGGTGGCTGCGGCGGTGACGGCGGTGGTGGAGTGCTTGCCCCTGCGCCTGACCTTGGCGGGTGGAACGCAGGTGTTGCCGCCGGCCCGGTGATCGAACGGCTTGCCAGCTGCCGCACATGCAACGCAGTGCGGCGTGGCATTGCACGTGCTGGCCTTGTGACCGGGCTGACCACAGCGGAAGCATTGGTCGCTGCGGTCCACCTCCGAGGTGCATTGAGCTCCCACGTGGTTGCCTACATGGCAGCGGAAGCACCTCAGAGGTCTGGGTTCCAGCAGTTTCACCTGCGCGGAAACCCAGCCCACCAAGAGTCTTTGGCCTTCCCCGGCTATTTTTTGGGCTGCCGAGGCGGGACAGCTCACCGTAACGGCTTGCATCCCCGTGGCATCAGGACGTATGAGGCCTGCCCTTACCTGCTCGGGAGTGCACCCCCCAGTCCTAGCGACGGCGGCCACCACCTCTCCCTCCGTCACAGAATCGTCCAGGCCCAGAATGCGCATGTCAGCGCACTTGGTGGGCCTGGACACTCGGGCCTCGTCCGCATTAAGAGACGCCCTGAGCCTTTCGGCCAGAGCGTCGGCGATCGGGCCGCTGGCCGCACCGGGGACTTCTAGCATTCGGGCTCCAGTTGCAGTGACCCTAACCCGAATGCCGTCGGTGACGCCGAGCTCCTCCAGGTTAACCGCCTGCCTCGCTTTGGCGAGAACTTCGCGGTAGGACACGCCCTTCTTTTCTGCTTCCGGCTGTAGTGTAATTACTACAGCTGCGGACTTCGGGGCGCGGAGCCTATCCGCGACGCTTCGCTCCTTGCGCCGCTTTCGCCTTTCCTTCCTTTTAGCCGCCCTTGCTGCTTTGCTCGCCTTCTTCTTCTCCCCGGCCACTTGCCATTCGGTGTCAGCCGCGGAAGTTTCAGGAGGCGGAAGAGTTTGGGGCGGCTGATTCGCCACCCGGGCTGGGGCCCTCGCTGCCTGAGAAGTCGCTCCGCCCCCTTTGGGTGCCGATTTGCCCGGTTTCGCTGGGGCTGACCTAGTGGGTTCCGGCATCGCCTCGCGATTGGCCTGTCCCGAGGAGGCTGGTTTGGCCACAGTAGTCACGGCGGCGGCAAACGAGGCCGCCTTCCGCTGGCCCAAGCCCGCTTGGCTGGCAGCTAGCGGGGGACGCAGGACGATGGCCTCCAGAGCAGAAAACCGACTCTGGAAAGCAGCCAGCTCCTGCCGCACCAGGTTCAGCACCCGGTCTTCTGCAGGCACGGGCTGCCCTTGCCCATGCTGCGCCCCCTCCTGCGGTATCTCTCGGGGGCCGTCTCCTCGGAGCCCGGCCAGGTCCGCTCGGAGCTTCTCGTTCTCTTTTTGGAGAAGCTCCATTTCGGCTCTCAAGCGGGCGACCTCCGCCCGCATTTCGGATATTCCATCCGACGGAGGCCCGACATGATTTGCCTCCGCTGCCGCCATAATGGAGGCCGTGGCCGCGGCAATGGCCTTGTGTTTAGAGGACTTATTCCTCTTCAAGGCCACATCTCGGATTGCGGCTTCCACGACCTCTGCGAACCTGACCACTCGCTCCGAATCTAAATCCTGCTCCGAATCCATTTCACCACCGGAATTCTTATTGGCCTAGCGGCACTGTTGCATGAATTACGGTAGTGAATTGAATACGCCCAGATTTTAGAATAAAATCTTTATAAAATCGAATATTGGTCTTTTGAAAAAAATAAAACTTACAAAATTCTCATTTTTATTTTTTTATTCTTATTTTTTTCTTCTCCTATCATTCAGTCCATCCAAAGGTTGTCTGTAAGAGATTGCCTAGCGCGATAAGACCGCCCATTGTACACTTTTATATGTGAACGTTTGTCCTGTATGTTTTTTTGTGGTGTACAATAAAGTATACAATAATAATAACGCCACATTATCTCTGGATGTTCCCGTCTAGCTAACGAAGAGTACTTGCATAGGCACAACCTTGTTGTGTTGTTGATCATCCACCAGCAACTTGCTCTGAAATACACTCTTGTGGCATCGGAAGTACCGTACTACAGGTATGTGCCCGACCCAGTTCTCGAAAATGACAATATCACATTGTACTGGGATCGGTCCATCATCACTGACAGGACTATTGTAGCCAATAAGCCTGATATAGTGGTGGTGGACCGAATCGAGAGGCGTGCAATGATTGTTGACATAACTGTCCCGCATGACGGGAACCTCGTGAAAGCCGAGAAAGATAAGCAAATCAAGTATCTTGACTTGGCTCGCGAGGTTGTCGACATGTGGGATGTGGACACAGCGATCATTGTACCGATAGTCGTGTCAGCCAATGGCTTAATAGCCACGAGCCTCGAGCTCGACCAACACCTTAGGAGGCTCTCGTTAGGCGGCTGGGTCAAGGGCGTGATCCAGAAAGCAGTACTGCTGGACACGGCTCGCATTGTCAGGAGGTTCCTCTCTCTGGAGCCCTGACCGCCGGTAGCTTGGACCCTGTTCCCGATACCGGTGGGCCTCTATTTTCTATATATATAGTTTTTTTTTTAATTCTGTATGTTTTACAAAAATATTTAAAAATGTATAAAATAAGAAAAGAATTTAAATAAAGGACATAATTATAAAATGTTCGTTATCAAATTGTCTATCCATTAGTGTTAGTATAAAAAATAATTAATGAACACTTTACGAGGTATGCTATCAATAATTATTTCACATTTTTTTGGTTTTGTTGGAAGGAGATTAGTGAAACATATACGGTATACCTCTTTAAAAAAAAGGTGTACTACAATTTTAGAATCAACATTATGTAGAAATTTAATGTATTTTTATTAATTGATATTTCTTTTTAAATAAAGAGCTATCTCTTAAAAACTGCACAAAAATGACTAGCGCGGCGTTTTACTCGGAGACGCGCCTTAAGTAATACTCTAAAGGGGCTACGCGCGGTGTCAATAACACCTGCACATCAGTGTCATTACGATTGTGACGCCGCCGCCCGCCGGAGCCGCTGTGCTCGGAAGACCATCTATTGGGGAAACAGATAGACTGTCGCTCTAAGTGAAATACTGATATTCAGTTGATACTAAAATTACTATACTTGTAATTCGTTTATTAAATGAAATTGCAGCAAAAATGAAATTATTAACTAAAACATAACATACATACGAGTACATAAAAAGGAGAGGGCTCATTGGGCGTCTAAAATTCGTCCACATCGATGTCAACTGGAAACGTGCCCAGAACGGTGGCAGCATTGCCACGTTGGATAGCAATGCTGATTCTCTGGCCGAAGAAAACGAAGCCCTCTGGTCACGTGAAGAGTCGACTAACCGTTTGCTTTTTTTTTTTTTTTATTATCTATAGGCTTGCGCTTGACCACTATCTCACCTGATGGTATGCTTATATCTCAAACCACTCGATGAGACCCCATGGACCTAATGTTTCAATCGCAAACGGCTCAAATATATAGCTTCCAGTAAGGTTGTTGTATTTACTGATTTTTAAGTGAAAGCTGACACTGACTTAGTTGGAGGAGATTAGGCAGTTGATGATACTCTGGCATATAAACTTCAACCTTCTGTTCGAAGAGGAGAGAGAAAACCTGTCTGATCCAAGGAATATTCTCCGATGTTTGTAACTGTCTTGTGTTTTAGGTGGTCTGTTTCCTCTTAACTCTCCTTCTGTTCTATCTGTCTAGGGATATTTGGGACAAGTCTATTGAAGGAGTTCAGCTCAGGGTGACCATAAGCTCTTAGAGCGGTATCAATTTGAGATCGAGTAAGTGACAGATGTATACACGTCAGATACATCTGTCCCTTATTCGATCTCAAATTGATACCGCTTTAAGAGCTTATGGTCACCCCCTAGGCCGCCATAGTGTAATGGGGTCTATGGGGTCGCACATACTCCTTAATAAGTTCAGCCAAAGACATAGAGGAATGGACTGAGCAATACCGACTCAAAATTGACTACTCTGTGGAAAAAGACAAAACGACGTTTTGGGCAACACCTGTCTCTTTTCTGGTATGAGACAATTTGTTTGAATTCTTGAAAAAAACTTTATTTAATTTACAGCCTTAGAGAGAACGCTCAATCTATTTCTCTTCGTCTATGAGTTAACTGCCAAAAAAACCACAGATGGGCAATAAATACATGAATGTCAGCGGTAGTATCAATCGCTCGCTGGCTCCGCGGGCAGGGCCCCGTTCTAATTAGAGGGCGCAGGTTCGATCCCAGGCAGGGCCGTGTTATTATGTATTTACTGCACTTTTTACAACAGGGTCCTTGTTACTGACGTTTCGTGGTGAATTGTTAAATGTTTGTGATTGGTCGTGTTTAAGGTCAGGTGCGGCAGCGAAATGTGGGTTTTCAAATTCGTTTTTAGGGTTCCGTACCCAAAGGGTAAAAACGGGACCCTATTACTGAGACTTCACGATCCGTCTGTCTGTCTGTCTGTCTGTCTGTCCGTCTGTCACCAGGCTGTATCTCATGAACCGTGATAGCTAGACAGTTGAAATTTTCACAGATGATGTATTTCTATTGCCGCTATAACAACAAATACTAAAAACAGTATAAAATTAATATTTAAGAGGGGCTCCCATGCAACAAACGTGATTTTTTTGCCGTTTTTTGCTCGATATTAATAACGGCAACAGGTAGACGCTTGAAATATTCACAGTATATTTAGTAGTATATTCACTTCAAAAAATAATAATTATGAAATTAAAATAAAATAAATTAAGGGGGGCTCCCATACAACAAACGTGATTTTTTTGCCGTTTTTTGCTATAATGGTGCGGAACCCTTCGTGCGCGAGTCTGACTCGCACTTGGCCAGTTTTTTGTTTTTCATTTAAAGCCACATGTGTTTATGAAATTTCAGACGCTATAGTGCACGGCTCCAATTAGTTGTTTGTGTTTCTTATAGAGAAGAATGGGTAAGAAACTCTATAGTTTAAAAAAGGTGTACCTACCTATTTTTAAATTATTTATGTCACAAAAATCATAAATACTTATGCGTCATGCATTTATGACTGACAAAACTTTAAAAATTAAATAATAAAAGTTAGTTCAATGATTTTCTTCTTGTTTACGTCGTTTTAGTCCGAAAGCAGTAGGGTTTTTTGATTTTTGAATTAACTTTTTTTTTATAACTTTTTAGGTTACATTTTTTTTAAATTAGGTACATTTAAACATATAAGTGTCATATATTTTTTAAATCACCTTTTAAAACCATTTTTTGGTATATTTTTTAAGTTGTAGGCAGCTCTGCGTAAAACTTCATACATTCTTACACCTCCAAAGTCTTCATGTTAAAGGAAATCACGGTAAAAAGCCGCTTCCTGTTGACAGGTTGGACGTAAAGGTCTGTTCCCACCGGGGCGGCATGCGGCGGAGGTCTTCTCACGAGCGAGGGAACACCCACTCTTGTGTACTACTGTTTGCGTTGACACCGTGTGGGAAGGCAGGCAGTCAACATGGGACATGTATAAAAAGTTGAAAATTGCGTATCGATATTATGAATTCGTTACTCGATGTAACGAATTCATAATATTTGCAAGCGAGTTTAATATTATATAACGTATTTTTTTTTATTATTAAATACCTTTCTCTGGTTGGAAGTTAAAAGTCTTGTTACTGGTTTATGTATAATATGAAACACAATTTTAAATACTATTTTAGAAACTTTGCAAGACTGGAACCCTATTACAGCTAGATGAGGCCGCGGCAGACCGAGGAAAAGATGGCGGGTCGCCTTGGGTGGTTTCCTCGAGAATTAGCGAGCAGCACAATACCAATAAAAATGGAAAGAAGGATACCTTTGCCCTGGCGTGGGACATTAAGCTAACAAAAAAAATCTTCATATCTCTAAAAAAACCTCCCTATATTAAAATAAAACATTTGCACCTGTTATGATTTGAGAAAAACATACTTACACCACTTGTCTAGCCGAGTGAGTTCCATAAAAGACTCTTCACTTAAAAATGTAGCAGTATACAACCTATTCTCAAATAGGATCTATTTCCCACTGTTTATGGGTGTTTCGACATATTAAACTTGATACTTGCTTATTTTAAATTCTTCTATACTCCATTTGAAATAACATGAAACACGTTTCCAAATCTTTTAACAGTCCGTTCAACCGATTATGAGTTCTATTCCATAAACATAAGGATGACATAAAAAGCATAAACCTGTTACCAAAACCAACTGTTTATTACAGCTACCATTTGTCGTATCACCAACGCAATAGAAGTCAAAATCGGTTGAAAGGGGTAATTTAAACGTCTAATGTTATCGCAAATGGATTTTAGTGCCTCCTAAAAGAAAATTCTTGCCTAAGGAGTGCTTTGCCAATTTTGAACTATTATTTTCTTGATGTAACCAAATAAGGAACTGAAGCGCTTCAAATTGGTAAACGGTAGATAATATAAATGATAAAATATTTGTTGGCCCTATATTATTATTGCAATAAGTATTTGGGCAGGGCATGCACGCAGAACGGATGACCGTTGGGGCCGAAAAGTTCTAGAGTAGCGACCGCGTACCGGAAGACGCAGCGTTGGAAGGCGTTCCTCTAGGTGGAGCGACGACCTGGTCAAGGCTGCGGGTGTACGGTGGATGCGAAACACAAAGGACCGATCAGTGTGGCGGCGCTTGGGGGAGGCCTATGTCCAGCAGCGGACGTCATTCGACTGAAATGATGATGATGATAAATAAGTATTTGAAGTTACACTCAAGAAACATGAGGTAGGAACCTATGATAAAACGAAAATGTGGCCACTTGCAGATATAAATCTAACGAGATAACGCAAGTCCCTCCATCTGTATGAAAACCAAGCGTGCCATTTTTTCACACACAATTAAAAAAAAAAACCTACCAATGAAAAAAAACATTTCTAATGCCTCGGCCAACTTTTTCTATACAGTTTTTGCGGCTCAACATGGCATAATTAGGCATTTTTCTAGATTTCGATGGATGTCCGGTGCCGATAATGCTAAATGAAAAGCTCAAAGTACGATCATTGATCGTAATTTTACTCCGTTTTTTGACACGCGAAGTACATAGAACCGCGTCATCTAGTTAGATGTATGTCTGTGGCCCCACTCTATTGGTTTAGTTATTAGAGTGACTGAAAACTTCAAATTCAATTAATATGCCAAGCCAACTATATTCCCTAACAAGTCTGCTTGATTCGACTCAGGACCAATATTTTACGTAAGTTACTACCAGAATTTGACAGTTTTTTTTTTATGAGTTGAAACCACCAATTGGCCTTGTGTTTTATAGCACTCTGCTACGAACTAACGCAAGTATCAAGACGTATGAACCGCGTAGCGTGCGCCTACGCATGTATCAGTATCTCTTGTAATATTGTGTCAACGATGGCGTATTATGGCGGCACGCTATGCGTGACCCGTGGTTTGAGGACCCCACTTATTTTAACGCTTGTTAAACTTAAGAGGTGAGCAGAACTCCGCCTTTTAAATATAAGGTACCAACTTATAGGTAAATATAATATTGTTAAGAGTTGATTGATGACTAGTTTTTGACCGACTTTCGAAAAAGAAGGAGGTTCTATGTTCGACTTCTTGAATGTTGTTTTTTTTTTTTGTGTATGTTCACCGATATCTCCGTCAATTGTAGACCGATTTTGAAAATTATTTTTTTGTTTGAAAGAGTATGTTCCGAAATTGGTCCCATTTTAATTTTGTTAAGATCTGATGAAGAACTTTGATGATATACAACAGAACTCTTTAATAAATAACGGAAAATCTTTAGGGACTGCTGCAATTGCATGTCTGTTTATTGTTTATAGCATTTCTTAACATCACATCACGCCAGTACGCTCGTAAGGGGTAAGCAGATCTCCCATTTGATCGTTTTTTTTCAAGTTTCATAATATTCGGGTAATCTACTCTGGCGTTATATGATACTTACTAAACAACTTGCCTATTATATAGGTAGGTACAACTAAAAAGTGAAAAATAAAAAAAACTTTTTTCCAAAAAAATACTACCGACTTCCAAATAAGAAAACTACAAAGTGAAAAATAACTTTATTTTTGGAAGTCGGTGTCCATAACGCAAAAAAATTGTACCTACGAAAGACACCGACTTCTTTAATTGGAGTTTCAGTACAAAACACTGAAAATTGGTACGCGCGTTAGTTTTGGCATTAAAGGTCATGAAAGGCCTTTGCTTAACTGATGAAACATAGAAGCCATCTCATATTTTAACAGAACTACCTACACTTCACTGGCATCCTATAAAAACGATACAGTTAAATTTCAAACCAAAACCGCCACTACAAACATCAACCTTAATCCAACACATTAAAGAACATATTACGAAAACTTCAATTCCACCCAGAAATCCTGGGAAAATTTCGAGAGGTCAACTCGCCCAATATTTATTATTTACTCGACCAAACAAAATAGGTGTCGATGTAGCCCATTCGTTTCAGACATTGTTTGCTTACTAATGTTGGTTCAAATGTTTGACCAATTTGGTTAGGGAACTGTCAATAGCGTAGGATAGGTGAAGGGACAGGGGTCATGCATTCACTGGGGTACAAGTAGTGTGGGAAGCCATGTCTTCTATTGTGTAGATGTTATCTCATTGGCTGTGTGTATCGGCGCTTACGCCATGGTTGAGTACCTTTAAGCTTTTTGGTTAGCAAACAGGACGATGCCACCTGATTGAAAGTAGATAGCTATAGACTAAAGATAATAAACCGGCCAAGTGCGAGTCGGACTCACGCACGAGGGTTTCCGTACCAATATCGCAATAAACGGCAAAAAAAGAAAACACGTTTGTTGTATGGGAAAAAAAAACTGTTTTTAGTATTTGTTGTTAAGGCGGCAACAGAAATACATCCTCTGTGAAAATTTCAACTGTTCATGAGATACAGCCTGGTGACAGACATACAGACGGACCGCGGAGTCTTAGTAATAGGGTCCCGTTTTTACCCTTTGGGTACGGAACCATAAAAATGTCTGATGTGTCTGTTATTATGCTAGGATGTACAGGCATTTTCAGGCTGATATCACCAATGCTGTTTGGTTGTAAAAATAATGGTCCTTCTTCTTCTTCGTCGTGTCGATCATTCCATTTTTAGATTTTAATTTAGATGGTGTGCTTCGACCAGAACTCAGCCACGTCCACAGCCCTAGCGTTGGCCTCGCACAGGTCCCTCGTAGGTTCTGCAAAATATATAGTATGTGTAGAAAGTTTTAAGGAAGCAGAAGTGTTCGAGGTTACGGAACAGCATTTGATGAAACCAGTAATAACTTTTAGGAACATCAGATATAAATAATGACTTAATAAATATGCTTGTTATTTATGGAGAAGTGAGAGATCTATTGAAAAACAGAAAATAATAAATCTATAAACGGCAGCACCAAGGCAATCCAACCCAATAAAGTACACTAAAGTTACAAAAAACGTAAACAGTGTCTTCTTCACAATTAAAGTATCAGCCAGTTCATGATTGAGTCCTTAACGAAGACGTGTTCCAGTAATTTTGACATCCGCCGGCATTATGAGGAAATACTCAGTGAAAGATATGGATCGCTGCATGCCACAGTGCACCGAGGTGTACTGGGAACCTACTATAAACTTTTAAAATACTTGCCAAGTGCAGGGCAGTTCAACTTAGCATTTTAACCTGACAGGTTTTGTGTTTGTACCATGAGCATTTCCCGCGGAACTGCATCATGTCAACTTTTGACCTGCTACATAGTCTCTGGTCAGTTAGCTGGCAGCACAGATTATTAAAACTGACGATAGTTGAATGTATATTTAAATGTCAAAAAAGACTTGATGGTATATGGACATGTTGCAGGTCAGCCTGCTGAAATGCTGTTACGTAGTCACTCACCGGTTTAGATCACGTGATCGCTGGCTGGCCTGCTATTTGGCGCGCTCATGGTACAAACTAGCACGACAGGTAATTTTCCGTCTAAAATTGGCCTGCTCTAAGAGTTCATGGTAGGCCCCCATAATGTTCTAAACACAAACGAAACACATGAAACTAGAGAGACATGTACAGAAAGAATGTAAAGAAATATGGAAACATACATATACGTACTTGTCCTATCCCCATGGGGGTAGGCAGAAACTACTGCACGCCACCTGCTACGATACTTAAATACCTACTCCTTCGTTGAAGGTAATGCATCTAGTCATACACGCACGCCGGTTATGACCGAGTACTGCGCTCCTGGTATTTCTAAAGAATATCAATACATATAATAAATCTGTAGAAAAAAAATTTTTGTACATCGAAAAAAAAACAAAAAAAAATAGCCAGGGTGTTAAAGGATAACCAACAGAACACATTTCCAGCATTTTTGGAATTTTTGTCTGTTTGTCTGTTTATTTGTGCACGCATCACGTGAAATGTACGAAACCAATGTAGATAACTTTTATACATAAAAATTGTGCGTAACTTGAAGAATTACTTAGTTTTTGTTTCATCGCAATCGGTTCACTCTATCAAAAGTTAGATGAATTTAAAGTGTTCAAGAAATAAATTATCACAGCACACGCAATTCAGTTACTCGGACAGTTGAACTCGCTATTCGATAGATGGCGTTGTGCATGCTGAATCGCGATGGTATGTAGTATGTAGGTGTAGGTATGTAGGGTAGGCAGGAAGGTAAGTAGGGTAGTGTTGGCAGGCAGACGACGGGAGCGAAGCCGCGGGCACAGCTAGTCACAAATAAGATCCGTGCATGTCCTTAAAATTGTAATTATATAATTAATCTTAGGCACAGATATAAAACTAACTAGATGACGCGATTGAATGTACTTCGCGTGTCAACAAAGGGAGTAAAAGTACGATCAATAATCGTACTTTCATCTGTTTCATATAGTATTATCGGCACCGGACATCCACCGTAATCTGGAAAAAAGCCTAACTACGCCATGTTGAGCTGTAAAAACTGTACAGAAAAAATTGGCCGCGGCAAAGGAAATATTCTCTAACATCGTTAAGTAAATTTGTTGTTACATTGTGTGTGAAAAAGTGGCACGCTTGGTTTTCATACAGATGGAGGGACTTGCGTTATCCAGTTAGATTTAAGTCTGTGATCTTAGTTAACTTTAAAGCAGTGCCAAGAAAGTCAACTCCATGGAAAAAAGGCGTGAGTTTATGTATGTGTGTAATGTACTAAGAATTTTCTCGAAAATGACTTATTACTTAAACATAAATTACCTCGGCAAGGACCACTAATGACTAGGCGTGAATTAACCGCAAACAGACAATCAAAACGGTCAACAGTAAGATCCTGACTCATCGCGTTCCTACCACAGAAACTAAGGTGACAAATATTCCAAATGAACATAAAACATGATGACTCCCTTCAAAATGACTGGACCGCGCACGTCTTGAAGCAGGAAGCGGCGACGAACATACAAACATTGTAATTAATGCTAATTGCTTGATGACTGCCCTGCGATGCGTTACGTCCATGATATAGAGAATTGGACAGTATTGAGACGGCAATTTTTAAGAGAAATGTACGCATGCTCTCCGCTCTCTACGCTCTCTTGAATGCTAAACCCTGGAAGGTATGCTCGCCACCGAAGAGGTTGGCAGAGACTTATGAACTAAATGACATGGCGCTGGGAGAGAGTAGGGGGTGCACGTACACGTACACCTGTACCTGCACCCCCTGGCTTTCAATAAAATATGCAAAAAGAGTCAAAAATAAAAATCCTTATTACCTGTATATAATATTAGAGAACCTAGCACCTCGGAAGTGAGGTGCTAAAACTTTCTTCTTTATTTCTCAGACTTTTTTTGCTTAGGGCTGCTCGCAAACGAGCCACTGGCAGCTAGCGACAAACAGCTTATAACATTTTTCATACAATTTGTATGGACTTGCTGTGCCGTACACGCGTAACGAGTGGCGGCCACTCGCAACTTTAGTGTCAACAGCCACTGCTGGCTGTCGCTAACATCATCGCTCACGTCATCTAACCGCGCAAACGGGGTGGCCCGTTTGCGCGGTTAGATGACAAAGTTGTTTTTATCACTGTTGCCAATCGGCAAAAGTAACCCATCCTATTCAAGGTGGGGCGCTGTAGATGTACCCCCCCGCAGTAAATAGTACTGCATGCAGACAGACAGAGCACATAAATGACTAAATAGGAAAAAGTTAAGTGAGATATCTAAGCGTGTGTCAACATCGTGTATACCTATGTGTGCTTGCGCCAACAACATGTCAATCGGCAAGTCGAATTATGTGTGAATGAAATCCACAACAAAACCTATTACAAATATTTGTTCTACTAATCACATTATCCTTTCGTAAACTCCATTCAATCTGCAGTAATCTTGAGCAAAATGTTTAGTATTAGAATAGTAGTTTATGATACTGTTGCATAATGAGGGGTATTAAAACATGAGTGTGAGTTTAAAAACCGAGCCGTAGGCGAGGTTTTTAATAGTATTCACACGAATGTTTTAATACCTAGTTATGTGCAGTTTCATACACTACTTTATCTACACTCATACATTTTGGGATTGAACCTACTTAATCTTATTTTTTGTATTTTCCATGCCATAAAGTCGTGATAAATGCATCATATATATAATAATCTCGACTTTGCTGGTAAGAGATTATGAGTAATTTCCTTCGCCGCATATATTTGGCGGCGTCAATTGTTCTTCACATTCACTAATATCAGACATTTTAAGCAAGAATTTTAAAAAGTCATGAAATTCAGTACAACGAAACCTGCAAAACGTATGAATGGCGCCAAATCCCAGCACATCACCGCATTAAATTGCGGTAAAAAAATCGTACGGCAATAATACCGCATGAAATCCGTGTTTTGCAACAGAATTCACCGCATCGCAGCGCGAATATAATTCGCGCGAATATTTTGAGCTCCATGAACAGGTGGAAAGAGACAAAAGTTCGCGCAAATAAAAATGGCAGTGCGTAATATGCCTAAAGCGGGCATTGTTACAGACAAGTTAAAATTGTAATCAATTTTTTTTTATTAGGTATAAGAATGGCATTTCAAAAAATTTAAATAATTGATGGAATCTCCTTAGTGATTAACTTCTTGGATTTGTCCTGTATCATAATAGAAAAAAGTTATTTTATGATGCAGTTGTTTGAAAATCGAAGAAAAATGTTGAACTATAATGTTTTTTTTTTTAATTTTACCTATCCACGAATATAAAGTACGTGTTTATGTAATATTTTTTGAATTCATAATTGGAACATTACGTTGTGAGCGTAGATAAAATATATTATTTTCCAATTCGCACGCAATTGGTGATTATTCCCTGGGAAAGAGATATTACTTGATAGGCTATTTATTATTTATTAAGTACACAATAATAAAACATGGTTTTAGCTCTAGATTATAATGGTGTGAATTTCCGATCCTAAACATAGAAACATTCCCATCCATACTTTCATACTATAAATCCATTAATAATATAAAAGCGAAAATAACTCTGTCTGTCTGTCTGTTATCTTTTCTCATTTAAACCACTGAACCGATTTAGATGAATTTTGGCATGGAGATAGTTTGAGACCCTGGGAAGGACATAGGATAGTTATCCCGGCAACCATCCTTAAGGGGCTGGAAAGGGGGGGGTGGAAAGGGGGTTGGAAAGGGGGTGGAAAGGTGGGTGGAAAGGAGGGTGGAAGTTTGTATGGTGAACTTATAATTTCTCAAGTAAGGCGGCCTAATACTATTGCGCGATATAAAAAAATGGCTATTCGAATTTCAAATACTACGCAGGGGAAGTCACGGGCAAAAGCTAGTACTGATTATATAATAAAAATAATGCAAAAGTCTACGCTTGATAAGAATAGAATTGTGCGAAAATGCGTTTTCACCGAAATTATATGTAACATCACTCACATTTCAATAGTTATGTTTTAAAGTCCCTTGCAATAGTGGGCGGGCCTACTGCTATCAACTGGGCACTCTAGACTCCGAACTGTTACTGAAAAGTTCCAGTTGAAAAAACCCAATAATAATCTAGACTTTTTATTTTTTTTTTGCTTGGAGAAATGCTCATGCATACTGCACTACCACGGGGAGATAGTGCAGATATGTGGGACTCTAACCTACTAAAACTCCACGGTGTCCTCCTGTGCCGCTTATGGCGGGAACACGGGCACGCGTTAGCACTCACCGCGAACTCGCCGCGGCTGTCTGTCACCGGACCCTCCTCGGGGGAGTACCCCCCATCACCGGCGCACAAGAACACACTGTACGCCGTGACCACCCCAGGGACCAAATCAGCACATGGGTGCCAGACGACCCCATGTATGGCACCCTTGGTCCCACTGTGACGGGTCAAGGTCAATGGCCCCGCCACCTAACATTTTGCGGCCGCAGGGGATAGGGGGAGCGGCTATCGCTATACCGACACTCCTCTTCCCCTGCGGCCCCACCGCGTCCGCCATCAGACGGTGGCGACCCCGTCTAGGCCGCGAAAGGTAGGGAGAGCGGCGCACCGCAATACCGGCAATCCTCTCCCGCCGCGGCCTCCAACCCTCAGCCGCGATATTGTATGGGACCTGGGAATCTCCATAACACATCGTGGCCCGCCTCAGTTGCGATGTCGCCTGTTACCAAGCGGCACCGCAACCTACTAGTTGGCCGCTACGTCGTCGGCTTAATCGGCAAAAACCCTGGCGAGCGGCTCCTCCTCGGGTGCCTCTTCGATTCACCGTGGGTGACCAAGCCACGGTTACTGAGCCCCCCCGCATCGACAATGCGGGAACCCACCGGGGGGGAATAATAATCTAGATTAGGACCTCATGTCCGGTAGTAGCGCTTGCGGGCACTGGACTAACGAAGAATTCGTTCATACATCTAGTCATACAAGCACGCCTGTTATGTACTGCGCACCTTGCCTTTCTGAAGGACACCATTAATAAGGTCTATGTATGTCTGCCTTGTAAATACCTTTCGTTAGTCGCCTTTCATTCATCCTCTCAACAAGGCCAAACCATCTTAGCATACTATTTTCAATTTTTGTCACTCCATCTTCATATGTTTATATTTAAATATAGTCTAGCCAGCCAGTGACAAAACGCTCAAACCGAGTTGAAAAGTTGGTGAAACTGGAGGTCCAGGAAACCAACACAGATGTCTTCGAGATCCGAACCGAAAGTTTTTCATATACCAAAAAAAGAAATGTACACCGTCATTATCAGCCTTTTAATGTTCCCACTGCTCGGACACAGGCCTCATCCTCTCTGTGAGAGAGGGAATGGGCCTTAAGGTTACACTAGTCAACGGCACGAATTATTTTGTGTGCGGGGTCAAAATGCATTTTATATCAACCGACAACACGTGCGGAAGGGATAGATGCTGTGATGAGCAGTAGGAAGCTAGTTCGCGTACGAATACACACTTTTGCAAATTTGTAGCGAAATGGATAATGATTTAGGACAAAATCGAGCACGCGAAATCTTATAAACAGACCTTTGGGAGTCTGGCTATCATGAAAAAACGACTTAACGTATCTGTTCAAAATACAATTATTTGCATTGTTGAACTACTAATCTAGCCCTGTATGGAGGCCGTTTTGCAATTTTCCGTCTTCTTATGGTATATATTCGCGCCCAAAAATGCGTTAAAATTAGTGTCGAAACTTTCGACGCTCATAACTTTCAAACATTTTCTTTTTTTACTTTTTGCTTCCATACAGGGCTAGATAATGATGAGACAAATTGATGTCACTTTTTATTTTGAACGTACATTGTCAAACAGTGGAATAATGCCTAGACTACGTTTGTATGGAAGAATTTTCGACTAGTGTAACCTTAATCAACCACGCGGGCCCGGTGCGGTTTGGTGGATGTCACATGTCTTCGAATGTTTGGTTCTAGGAAATGTCAGTTTCCTTACGATGTTTTCCTTCACTGTTTTTAGAGCAGCAGTGTTGAAATATTTTACACAAAGTAAAGCGCCTGCCTGGACTCGAATCCACGACCTATGACACGTAATTCGGGGCCAATAGGTACCAATGCTCTAAGAAGAGTACTGAAAAATGAGCTAAAATGCCATTACAAATCATACAGTACTAAAAACAACGTTTTGACAAACGGGCGCAATAAAAATCCGTGTCAATTTTCCCACAAAATAATGTGTTTTACCGTACTAATGAGCGGACAAGTTCAGAAGGTCAGTAAAAACATCACTTGAAGGTTATACGCCCGTGCATTGTGAGAAAGCACGAGAAATGCTAATTTAGAAAAGATTAGTGATGTAGCAAGCATTTTCTTTTTTTTTTTGTGAAAGATCGGTTTTTAAACGATTGTGTTATTTGCCTGCAATTGCGGTTTCTTTTTTAGACTTGTCATTGAGAAGTTCATAACGGTGCTATCTGCTATCATTTGGTATCGTTCTCAGTTAAGGACTTACGTACTGCCACAACCGTCACGCCAGGTGTGGAAGGAGGTCTAAAGCTTTATAACTGAAATAAAGGGATCACCTGAAGGAATTTTACTTCTTGAACACTTTAAATTCATCTAACTTTTGATAAAGTGAACCGATTGCAATGAAACACAAACTAAGTAATACTTCAAGTTACGCACTATTTGTATGTATTAAAGTTATCTACATTGGTTTCGTACATTTTACGTGATACGTGCACAAATAAACAGACAAACAGTAAAACGATAAAAAATGGTTCTGTTGGTTATCCTCTAACACCCTGGCTATATTTTTTAGAAACATTTTGACTTTTCTACCGATTTAATATGTGTATAGATTATGTACTCAAACAACAACTTAAATAATTACGCTAAGTAGGTAAACCAAATGAACAATCGATAAAAATTCCGTCAGGATCAGGCAATCCCACATTCCACACCCATGATCAATTAGCATTGTTCATGGTTGCAAAACGCGAGTCTTGTTACAAAGCATGGCTATGGACAGAGTGACATATAATGTTAAACATGGCTAAAGACACTCAGTTATGAAGAAACTGAGTTACTTCTACACCCAGTTACATAATAAACTAATGGAGGGAATTACGCTCACACACACACACAAACACACACACACACGACACACACACACACACACACACACACTGACACTCTACAAGTCTTTAGTTCAGTTTTATAGTCTGCACCTACTTTGATTTATATTAAATTTTATTGTATTGATTGATTATTATTTTTATCTAATCCAATTTTATTTTTATTTTAACCAATTATAATTTAATTTAGTTAGTTTTAATTATTGATTGAAAGCTGATTATTTAAGTTTTTCAATTTTAACTTTATTTCTTTCATTCATTATTATATAATTGATTGTTTTAGTTAAGTTATTCAATTTTATTTATTATTATTTAATTTAATTTCTAATTTTATGTAAACCAATTTTAATTTAACTATCATTTTTGTTTGATTATGATTATGTTGTTAACAGGCTCTTTAAGCAATGTATGGATATGGAAGAGAGAGGTCCTCTGGTACAGGTATATCCATACCTAAAAGAGGTCCTCTACAACCCTTATGTAAAACCTGTTGTTTGTGAAATAAAATAATTTAATTTAATTTAATTTAATGTTAAACATAACTGGCGAAGTGTGATACTATTTCGAAGTGTGATACTATTACGCAGGTACAAGTGTGATACTATTACGTAGGTACAAGTGTGATACTATTACGCAGGTACAAGTGTGATACTATTACGCAGGTACAATTCTACCTAAACCTTCGGGATATACAGGCGTAATGTTATGCTCATGCGTTTTATTTTTATTTTGTACTAGCTCCTGCCAGTGGCTTCCCCCGCGTGATTGTCGAAAATTATCCCAAGGGATCATATTCCCTCGATAAAAAGTATCCTATGTACTATTCCAGATTATAATCTATCTCCGGCCAAATTGTATCTAGATCCGTTCAGTAGTTTTTGCGTGAAAGAGGAACAAACATACAAACACACTCACAAGCTTTCACCTTTATAGTATTAGTAGGAAGTAGGGTTAAGGCTATGTTGGCCTCCCCCATATTCTTCCAGACAACTTCGTCTCCCTGTTTTCTCTGGCCAATCCGGTAGGAACGAGTTCAGACCGTCACGATAGCGTTTTTAAGGCCTGCCTCGGCTAAGACGTCCGTCGGCGTTTAGGTATGGGTTTTAAAAAACCGGCCAAGTGCGAGTCGGACTCGCGCACGAAGGGTTCCGTACCATTATCGCAAAAAACCGCAAAAAAACACGTTTGTTGTATGGGAGCCCCACTTAAATATTTATTTTATTCTATTTTTAGTATTTGTTGTTATAGCGGCAACAGAAATACATCATCTGTGAAAATTTCAACTGCCTGGCTATCACGGTTCATGAGATACAGCCTGGTGACAGACGGACAGACAGAGAAAGACAGACAGACGGATCGCGGAGTATTAGTAATAGGGTCCCGTTTTTACCCTTCGGGTACGGAACTCTAAAATACAAGGAGTCCTAGCAACATTTTCTAACATAAATCATCACAAATTGTGACTATGCACCTTCAAATCTCCTGTACAATGATACAACAGATGATACATTCTCGCCAAACGAGAGTAGTTCCCGTAGCAGCCGACAGATGTCTACACTGCAACAGATATAGATTTGTTGTTGTCGAATAAACCCTATGTAGAGCGCTGGTTTCGGTCACGGCTTAAGTACGGACAGCAGAAAAGGCGACCAGTTTCCAACTAGGTTTGATAAAAAAACTGGCCAAGTGCGAGTCGGACTCGCGCACGAAGACTTCCGCACCATTATCGCAAAAAACGGCAAAAAATCACGTTTTTTGTATGGGAGCCCTCCTTAATTTATTTTATTTTAATAATTATAATTTTTTGAAGTGAATATGCAACTAAATATTCTGTGAATATTTCAAGCGTCTACCTGTTGCCGTTATTAATATCGAGCAAAAACGGGCAAAAAAATCACGTTTGTTGTATGGGAGCCCCCCTTAAATATTATTTTTATTCTGTTTTTAGTATTTGTTGTTAAAGCGGCAATAGAAATACATCATCTGTGAAAATTTCAACTGTCTAGCTATCACGGCTCATGAGATACAGCCTGGTGACAGACGGACAGACAGACAGACAGACGGATCGTGAAGTCTTAGTAATAGGGTCCCGTTTTTACCCTTTGGGTACGGAACCCTAAAAAAGAGACAAACGTTTAAAATTATCAAGAGTTTTGACAATCAATTTTTTTTGTAGATTTACATAACAATGACCATAAACTGTCCATTGTACTTCTTTCTTCATTTTATGTTTTATGTGCAATAAAGAATAAGAATAAAAATAAGTTTGACCTAAGTATGATGACTGAAGATATACAAGGTAGGTAAACCGATTTGTAAAGTGATTTTTGTATGTTTTATTGATAAGGTACCTTATGTTTGGATTTGTATATTATAATTTTCTCTCAATTTACATTTTTACACGAGGTTAAATTGACAATAGCGTATGACAATCTGTCAATTTAACCACGTGTTAGCATCTGACTCTGGGTTAAGTTTTTAGTGCAATTTATAAAAAAAATATGTTTTAGTAAACCCAGAGAACATCAGCTTAAGATGACCAAATGTCAGATGTCATGAACTTACTAATCCTGGTAATGTCTACGTTGCTGACGGTACCGAGGCGTGTCGGCCCACTGTGGGAATGTCTGCTCGTGAATCGCCTGTGGCTTATGACAATTTGCATTTTTTTGCTGTCCATACCGAC
Organism: Orthosia incerta; assembly: GCA_948252205.1. NCBI lineage: Eukaryota > Metazoa > Arthropoda > Insecta > Lepidoptera > Noctuidae > Orthosia > Orthosia incerta. Next base: position 6,164,135 of record OX411759.1, read on the forward strand.
AGAATCGCTTAGATTCCGGTCTAAGTTTGGAGCGATGAGCGTTTCGATGAATCGGGAATGGTCAAGCAAAGCAAATGAAAGATAGAATACCTTTTATTTTACTTAGCAGGAAAGTGATTTTTATTTAGTTTAATTGGCATCGTCACTGTCATTTCAGCCGAACGAAAGACGTCCACAGCTGAACATAGACCACAGTGCCGCACGGTTGGCGCAGTGGTTGAGCGATTGACTGCTGCGCTGCGTGTCGCGGGTTCGATTCCCGCACGGGATCTACAAGTAGTTGTTCCGGCTCTGGGTGTTTGTGTATGTGAGTTTATATGTTTGTAAACGCACCCACGATACATGAGAAATTCCTAGTGTGGGGCAACGATTCTCTAAAAAAAGAAAAAAAAAAAAAAAAAGTGTAAGTGTCGCCACATTGACCAGTCCCATGCGTCTCGCATCCATCGGCTTCCCGCAACCTTCCACCGGTCCACCTAGTGAGAGGACTTCCAACGCAGCGTCTTGCAAATGTCGAACCGGCATTTAATTGTAATTAATATTTTTGTGATTTTAATTAATATAGATTTTAATGTGGCGATTATGTGTATTATTAGTTTGATTTCTACAATTTTAAATTGGTATTTGATAAAAAAAATAAAAAACTTGTTATGTACATTTAAACATAAAAGTGTCATATATTTTTGAAAACACCTCTTAAAAATATTTATTTTGATACCCACTACCACACGATGGGTCTGGAAAAAAAAATAGGCCAATTGGTACCAACATGGCGCCCAAAAGCAGCCATTTTTCTATTTTCCAATTTTAATGTAGCCCAGTGACACTTGCAAGGTTAAGTCAAATCGATTGATGTAAGAATCATCAAAATCGGCCAACGCGTTTGGTCTCTAGAATGCCACATAGGAACAAACATACATACTTACATAAGACTGATAAACACATTACCTTTCTTCGACAGTCGGGTAAATACTGGTACTCAGGGGGTTGACCATAAGAAAAGAATAAGGGACAGATGTATATGACTTGTATACATCTGTCACTTCCTCGACCTCAAATTGATACCGCTCTAAGAGCTTATGGTCACCCCCCAGTTGTGTCCGGTTAGACTGGAAGCCGTCTTTGACCTAGTTGGGGCAACCTTAGAAAGATTGATTGACCAACCGCTGTCATCTCACATCTTGCACCGCTCGACTATCCCGCGGCACTGGCCGTGCTCCGAAACCTTTCTTTTCTCCTCGACCACGCTTCTATATCCACTAATTGCTTACAAAAACATCGCGTGCAACTTTTTGACCTGTAACGGTTGTGATCTACCGTTCGCGATCTGCTGGCCAGTTCTGCGGTGCTCCCATTTAAATACTTATTTAAATACTAACTTTTGCCAGCGACTTCGCCTGTTTGAACGTCGGAAATCATCCGAAGGGAACATATGGATAAAAAGTATCCTTTGCCCTACTCCAGAACATGATCTATCCGTGTGCCAAGCTTCATCCAAATCCTTTCAACCGTTTAGATTTTATGAAAAGGCAACAAACAGATAGAATTAACAGCAGGCAAGAACAGATAGAATACTATCGAATTTATGGATTCGTGCCATTACTATTCTCTAAGTAGTGTTGAGGAATATTCAGAGTGCACCGGAGTATGAGGACTGCTGAGATGCATGCACCTTCTTTGCCTCCTTCCTTCTTTTGAGAGATATCAGTAGAAGATCGAAAAATATGAGCTTGGAAGACGCTGCCAGGCGCAAAGATGAGGAATTACAGGTTATCGTGGTTTGTGATTAAAACGTATTTAGGATGGTCTTTTATTAAAGATGCAGACCAAAGAAATTATGATGGTATGTATTGCCCTTTTGTATATGTTTCTGTCTGTTTTGTGTACAATAAAGAATGAATAAAGATGATTTTTCTGAGAAAGAGGGGAACCCTTGAGGGACTGAAGGTAATGTATGACTGATGGAAGAAGTGTGCCAACCCCTAATGAAAGAGGGCTATCTCGTTTGAATTTGCCGCTAGGGGCGCTGGTGTAGGGTGCGGTCTTCATAATCTCAAAAGTCACAGTTTATAGGGTACACGAACTCAACGCAATGATAAGTTAGTAATTAGCACAACAAACTCAACAAATATCAACGCAAAAATTCGCTGCCGCGCCGACACGAATCTGTGTTTGGCACCTAGTTTGACTTGACATTTGACAAAGATATTTTTGACAATGACATTTTTGACAGTTGACAGTTCACCTTTCATTTACATTTTTTTTTTTTTTTTTAACAATTTTATTGGCATGGTTTTCATTTACATCGCCTGCGGTAGTGTTACCAACAATTAATCTAAATCACCCTGACCATAAGTGATTTGTTAATTAGAGAATGATTTTTTATTATTAAAGTAATATCATTTTAATTATGTTATATATAAATAAAAATATTATTGAAGCGGGAAATGTCATAATTGAAATGATTTTTAAAACTCAGCGTCTGCCCTTACACTATTAGTAACACCGATTATGGGGAGGTTCATAAAATGGCAACACTGTTTTCACTAAAGTACGCCATTAAAATAAAATCGAATAAATAACTAATTAAACACTAAATATTAACCCCACATACGATTTCGATCAAGTTAAATTAGAAAACTTAAAAAAAAAAATGTATAATTTATGAGTATATTTTTGTGGCTATACTCTTTTATTATAAAGCGATACTGATTTTGGTCATTCTCCTTTCTATCAAATACTCAGGTCTACTGTCTCTTAAAGCTGTGAAAAAATCAAACTTCTAAGCCAACGCAATCAAAAGATACAGCCGTTTATGCCGCAAATTTTCGACACTCGCAAGGGAATCAAACCCTACAGGGTACTTCCTGTGAACTCAGAATCTTGAAATTTGGTCCGAAGCAACGTTTTATAGCACAGATTAAGAAAAAATTGCGAAAACTAAAAATTTTTGTTACATCATATAATAAAAAAAAAAAAAAAAATTAAACGAACTACCCCTTTCGTCATGAACGCGTAGAGGTCATAAATTAAAATTCATATCAAATACTCAGGTCTATAATACCTTTAAGCTGAGGTTTGTACGGAACCCTCGATGCGCGAGTCCGACTCGCACTTGGCCGGCTTTTGGTTTAAAACACGAGTTTATTTACTATTTTTATAAATTTGTAAATATTCACCAAATATGGCAGATTAAAATAAGTACGGGTTTTACCAACCACTGCTTTAAGAGTTTTATGTTTCGGAAAATTAAGTCCTTTTTTTAGAAAAATAGTGGCTGAGCAAAACTGCGGTATATTCGATGTTAAATTTAATCAGACTTCGACCACTTCTACGGCATTAGAAATGATTTGAATTCAAACTTTGCTTCCGTCTTACTCGCCAGTGGCGCCAACTGGTGGGCACAAAAACGGTACACCTCATTGCCATTATCACATCACATCTTCAGCCTATTAATGTTCCCACTGCTGGGACACAGGCCTCCTCTCTGTGAGAGGGAATGGACCGTAATCCACCACGCGGGCCCAGTGCGGGTTGGTGGATGTGTGTCATCGAATTTTTAGTTCTAGGACATGCCGGTTTCCTCACGATGTTTTCCTTCACCGTTTTGAGAGCAGTGGTGATGGAATAATTTACACACAGTAAAGCGCCTGCCTGGGCTCGAACCCACGACCTACAACTTGTAAGTCGCGGCCGATACCACTGGGCCACCACTGCTCTATTGCCATTATCTAGAGAGGATAATTTTGTTGTAACAAGTATTAGTAGGTACGATGTTCTTCACAAGACTTTCAATCTCTTGTTAAAGCGGATTAGCCTAAAGATGGTCAATTTATAACTGGTGTTAAACCGTTAACTTTTCATTTGTACCTTTTGCGCCTAATAGTACGCTTTCAAACGCTCAAACATATCCTCAGGGTACAAGTCACGTTGTAAATTAACTTTCGGAGAAATCAATATCGTAATAGCTAAAATATTGTCCAACGTAACCTGTAATCATTTGGTGCTAGTGACCTATCAGCGGCTACATCGATGCGTAATTTTTTTAACATCCATTTCTACTTTTGTTTCCGTTACTTCAACTAAAGTTGGTTTTCTGCCAGCGATGTATGCGTCACATAGCGAAGGTATACTTCGATTTTCTTTACGTTGCTCAGTAAAGAGTTACAGTACATTTCTTGCTCGTGAGAAAACCCCTATGGCGACAAACATGGTACATTATGAACTGTGTAGTTAAGAGTTTTTTTTTTAATTTTAGTACTGAATCGTCACGTATTACATGCGTGTACGCACGTGGGTAAAAAAGGCAGAGAATGTAAGAGAGGTCGCTGTTATAATGACGAATTGATGATGGAAAATTTTTTGAGTGTTTATTATTGTTTGAGAATTCAATCTTGTAGTAGGTACCTACAATATTGAGTTGATGAGGTTTGTTGAAAATATCGTTTTATTTTTCACTTATTATTAACATTTTAAAACAGACGTTATCGCCGAATGCGTTATAGTAATTTGAAAAGTGTTTTTAAAACACATAAAAAGATGTTCGTACGTAATGATCTAAGATTTTATGATATAGCTATCTTAAAATCATTACATCATTAAAATAAAAAAAAAATAACATAATTTAAAAGTAAAGGTCAAAACGCACTACGCGTCAGCGGAGCGACGCGACGCGACATTACAAAATATACTTTGTATGAGATAAACCGCACTACGCGGCAGCGGAACTACGCGACGCGACACTTTATCTCATACAATATATTTTGTCGCGTCGCTCCGCTGACGCGCAGTTACGCCTAGTGCGGTCTGACCTTAACGATCTTCAAAAACTATCGCGCATCGGTCATAGATAAGTAGCTCTGGCCCCGCCCCACGCACCGAGTTACGCGGCACGTCGTCATCAATCGATAACACTCGATTTAATATCGATCTAAAGAATCGATACATTATCGATACAAAGTGATTTGTGTTTCCGCTACCGGTGTTCACATGCTTATTACTCGACTAGTGATGTGTAATTACAACATTTTGGTCTCTACACCCCGGGCAGGGTTTGTCCCGTGTAATTAAGTTGAAATTAACTTGCAATTGGAAGATTTATTGAATCATTAGCCTAGTTGTAATTGTAATAACTGAGGTTATTAAAAAATGCTGTTAGGTATGCCCCGAAGTTAAACAGATCTAGCCATGATCAAGCCCTGACCGACGTCGTGTATCCTCAGAAACTTTCAGCTCACAACCATACCATAACCTGTGCCACAGATAATATGCCCAGTGCCATAAAAAAAAGGAAAAATAAATCCATATCTTTTTTTGATGGGGACAAATCATGTCTTATATCGTCATCGATACAAAATGAAGCCATACAATCTGGCAGGGTCCAGCCGCCTGTTGGAATGTTCGCGTGGTGTGTTGGACGCCTGGGGGCGTTCCCACCGCCCGCGCCGCACCGCCTACGCAGCTGAGCCAAGACCAAGCAATGAAACTGTTTGCACGATACCTGAAGTGGTTTTATTAGCTGGGAACTTTGAGATAGGCTGACGATATTACAAGCAGATGCCTGTATCTTGAATAAAGTGTGCAAGTGCTTTTATGCCATTTTGACATTCACCAATCAGAAGTTATTATGGCTCAGTAGCATGCAAGCTGCTTGCACACTTTTATGCAAGTTACTGGCATGTGGTGTATTGTCACCCTTTAGGTTTGAATTTGCCGTCGTGCTCGTGGTGATAGAATTTGTCAGCTAGACTCTGCGTTACCGACTTTTTGAAACCCCAGGAACGCCTAAGCTGCTACCTGGACGTGAACTGCAGTGGCCTATATCTCAATCATTTGCGTACCCAAGTAGGCCGCTGCAAACACGATTTGGCAAAATGGGGTTTTATAGACCCGTCTGTTACCCAGTGTGAGTGCGGTGCCCCTTTGCAGAATATGGCACACATGCTGGAGTGTCCAAGAAAGTGCAAGACTTTGGAAGATCTTATGATCGCCACTGACGCCGCAATCGGTGTGGCCACCTACTGAGCCCAAAATGTATAAAGAGTTTCCATCGACGCGAAAAGAAGAACCCTTAAGGTTTGTGGACGGTGTATATGGTAGACGAAGTTGTATTGGGTTTTACCATCAAAAAGTTCTCAGTTGCAGCCTGGCTAGAGTTTAAAGTTCTGCGAATTGTCGTCTCATCAACGATGGCAGTGCGGAAATAGAGAGTGCACCTGTGTTCGCGCACATTTTACCCGACTGCCAGGAAGAGTTAAGTTTTTCGTATCTTGAATGTAAATTTCTTTTCACACTAACTGCTTGACGAATTTCCAATTGAATATCATGCAATCTCAACGTAAAGTAAAGCATTACCTCCCAAGGGAGGTAAAGTTGTATCAAACTCCCAAGGGAGTAAAGTGAGTTGAATTTGGAACGCCAATTTCGTGTGGAAACTCGTGGAAAAGTCTAAGAAAAAAAATGCCTGTAAAGCATTGTAAAGAGGTTTGTTCGAAAATCTAACTGGCCACCGTAAACAGAACTCAAACAAAAAAGAAAAAGACGCGATTACAAAGAATGTGAAACAAAAGACCATGTTTGGTGCTGTGATTTTCAGTGAATTTTATTGCAATATTTGTGTTGACAAAAATGTCGTGCAATAGTGATTCTACCAATGATGTTATACAATATACTGAGGTAGATACATATATATTTTACAGACGTTTGCACGGCAATACAAACACAAGCTGACTAGCTTGAGTGAACTCTGTCTGACCTGCGTCTGGCCGCGACACGACCGTACGTTTGAACAGTATGTTTATCTCTTTCTGACAACGGGGTACTATTTATATATTTTAACCTACTCACTGATAGAATGAGAGCAGTGGTGGCTTAGTGGTATCGGCCGCGACTTTTAAGTTGTAGGTCGTGGGTTCAAACCCAGGCAGGCGCTTTACTTTGTGTAAATTATTTCACCACCATTGCTCTCAAAACGGTGAAGGATCGTGAGGAAGCCGGCATGTCCTAGAAACAAAAATTCGCATACATGTGACATCCACCAACCCGAATTGGGCCCGCGTGGTGAATTATGGCCCATTCCCTCCCACAGAGAGGAGGCCTGTTTCCTAGCAGTGGGTACATTAAAAAAAGGCTGATGATGATGATGAGTGATAGAAATAAAGTTCCAAGTTCCATAGATCCTATGTAGGCATCTAAAGTAAAATATCGCCATGTTTTTGTTTATTTAAAATCAGTATGACTTTTGTATTGGTAAAATCCCATTGGATTCTACTCCAGAGTTTATCAATACAGGCACTTTAGAGATTATTAATAAGTGTATAATAAATAATAATAATAAAATAGCTTTATTTAATTCCACAATAATTAGATAATTTGATATTTAACAATGAATAAATAATAAATTAAAATAATAATAAATTTACTACTCATGCAATTCAATATATTTAATATAATGTGGACCCCCTCAGGGTAAAAGCCTCCTCCAAAGAATTCCATTTTTCCCTATTTTTAGCAGTGGTCATCCAGTCTCTTCCTGCTATGGATACAATCTCGTCCTGCCACCGGGCGCCCGGGCGACCTCTACTTCTCACGCCATGCGGTCCTTTCCATTTTGTGGTGTTAATTGTCCATCGATTGTCATCGTATCTTCCAACATGGCCAGCCCATCTCCATTTCAGACTTTGAGAGAAGTGTAGAGCATCCTTTACCTTGGTCATTTTTTAATAAGTGTACTACCAGTAAAATCAAAACACAGATAAGAAAAAGCCTATGACGATTTTGTTCAATGGAGAACAATAGGAGTCAAGACTGTGCCGAAATCCGTCCTTTTAGTTTATTTACAACATTTAGCAGAAACTCGAAAGTCAAAAAGACCAGATGTATCCTCCGACTGCACAGTTTGCTTTTCTTCTTGTTTACATCCTTTTAGTTCGCTTTTTAAGCAGTCGGGTTTTTTGAATTTTTTAATTAACTTTTATTTATTTATTTAGAATTAAGTACATTTAAACATATAAGTGTTATATATTATTGAAATCACCTCTTAAAACCCTTTATTTTGATACCCCACACGATGGATTCGGATAACAAAAAATTGAGCTCCTACGATATGACGCCCAAAATCCACCATTTTTATATTTTTCAATTTTAATTTAGCCAGTGACACTTGCCCGAAGAATTGCCTAACTTATGTGGCAGTGGGCAGGGCACATTGCTCGAAGAACGGATGGCCGCTGGGGCCGAAAAGTTGAAGACAAGCGATATCGAAAAATCACGTGATCAATCCCTTACATTTCGAAAAATCACGTGATCAATCCCTTACATTTCGAAAAATCACGTGATCAATCCCTTACATTTTCTCATTTCCACCGTTGCCATCGCTAACATCGAAGGTCACTTGTCTTTGTGGGCCTCTAATCTAGAGGACTTTCAGTTTTATAAATCTTGTCTTTATTTTGACCACATGTATTATTTTGATCTTAATGATCATGTAGTAGTAATCACGATAAAATTATTTACCTTAATTTCAGGGGTCGTTTGTTACAACATTTTCTCTTTGCCAACTAGCCGTATATTAGTGTCTACTGTAAAATGGATGCTGACATTCATGATATATGATAATGGTAATGAGATCAGTACAAAGCAATTTTCTCGACTCGATCCATTTAGTTTGAACGCTGAGTTAATGTGAGCGATCGAGTTTGGCTCTCTCCGACGGAGACCAAATCACCCAAGACATTGTGCTTATTAAGAAGAAGAAAGTTTGTAATGTAAACTTTATGGTTTAGTGTTCGAAGATGGCGGCTTTTAGGGAAAAGTGATTAAAAATAGAAGTTTTTTTTTATCGCTGCTTCCTGGATCCATCAGAGTAAACAAATTATTATACATAATGATGATAATGATTAAACAACAATAATAGTAGTTTTTGCAACACGAGCGTGAGTGTATCACATGAGGCGAAGCCGAATGTGATAATAATAACACGCGAGTGTTTTAACACCTAATTATATGCCGTTGCATACAATATTTTATCTTCACTCATAAATTTGAATTATAACAAAAGTGGAAACGGAAAAAATATGTGGTATGGTGGACAATTTATATTCTCATTGCGCATGACTGCGCGCCTCCATAGATATGACACTACTTTTCGACAATAAGTCAAAGAAGTAAAATCGAAGGAAAATGTTGCACTGTAATGGTTATGTTTTTTAATTTTACCTATCCATGAATATAAAGTACCTGTTTACAATATTTTTTGAATTCATAATATTTGGAACATTACATTGTGAGTGTAGATAAATAAATTTGTGATTTAGGGCAACGCAAATAACTGAAAGAACATAACATCATAAAACACCCACATTTAGCCAGTTATGATTTATCAAATTATCATCATCAGCCGTTTAATGTGCCCACTGCTGGGACGCAGGCCTCCTCTCATAGAGGAAGTTGGCTATAATCCACCACGCGGGCCCAGTACGGATAGGTAGATGTCACAAGTCTATGAACTCTTGTTTCTAGGACATGCCGGTTTCTTCACGACAGTTATGTTTAATTCCCATCTAATAGGTGCAAGCCATCAACCAGGCACCGATTCCAGACTCCGGTCAGTTACTGAAAAAATCCTGATGGAGAAACCCAATAACATTTTTTCGAACCCAGTACCTCATAATATCAGTGCAATTGAAAGGTGTGACCTTAATGAAATTCAAAATATTCAGAGAAGATTTGTTTAATTTGCTTTGGCAGTGTACCTGCCTGGTTCTTTTGCTTGGTCAGCATAACCTAAGGCATTTCCTATTAAGGCCCTATTACTTCTTCGCCCTTTCACTTACAGAAGCACACAAGCTGCCATCCAAAGCCCCTTCCTTTCAATCGTTCAATGGACGGAGGTAGATAATTTTTATCCTATTAATCTGTCAAGTTGGCCCAATTATTTAGATTGGTAGGTCCCCGAATAACAGGTGGCGACGCCTGAAGGTGAAGACAAAAGGTATGGTAATGAAGGAACGTTGTAACTGTAGTCACGCCATTTTGGGTATCGGGGTCTAATGCAACAAGTGGGTTGACCTGAAACGAACGGCGTGAGGCCCGGTGAAACACCAATTTAGTTTAACGTGCGTTTTAAACACCCTGTTGTGAAGATAAGGTTGTTATAGCTGCGTGTAAAATTCAGAGTTTCTTGGTGACAATTTATAAAATGTTTATTACTGATAAAGTCGAAGGCAATAGGAAAGATTCCTATTCCCTATTTAGAACGCTGAACGTCACGAATCATTCAAATCTTTTGTTACTAAATGTAGGATCAAATGAAGGAACATCATCAAGGAGGAGGTATTGACACCATGTCGTAATAGATGCAAGGACGGAAAAGGGACATAGTCTTTTTTTTTTAATTTTTCCCCACACTAGAAATTTCTTCCTGTATCGTGGGTGCGTTTACAAACATATAAACTCACATACACAACAACCAGAGCCGGAACAACTATCTGTAGGTCATACAAAAATTTGTTCCGTGCGGGAATCGAACCCGCGACACGCAGCGCAGCAGTCAATCGCTCAACCACTGCGCCAACAGTGCGCCCTTTTACTAAATTACCTACAGAAGAAGTAGTATTTAAGAAAAAAGGTAAGGATGATTACTTATTACGTTATAAAGAGACAAATTGCTCAAAATTATGCCTGTATTACATCGAATCAGTTGAAATTAAAAATAATTGAGAAGTGTTTGTTATTTTTGTTTTGTACAGCATGGTCCACAAATTTGTTTCGAAACGACATTTGCCCTCAGGTTGTGACTTGGGCCATAGTGTAAAGAAATTATGTTAGTTGGATTAGCACTTTCTAAAATATCATTGAAATCTACAATTATAATCATCAAAATCCTAGCAAATAATATAATTTCAATAACGTTTTGATTACCTCCTTTTGTTCGCAATAACATCCATCGACCATCTTTGCTTTACAGAAGCCAATAAAAAAGAATACAAAAGAAAAATAATATCTATTATTACCCAGTTTGATTACTTGAATAAAATTAATTAAAAAAATTCCTAAGCTAATCAAGTTTTCATTCATCTTCGATTAAGCTATTGAACTTATTAAGTTTGACAAAAGGAGTGATTACATTTTAAATAATATATTCATGGATATAACACAAATGAATGTGATAGATTGTATCGATTCGTTGAGATGTGTTACTTCATAGAAGACAGATTTTAAGGTTTAAAGGTCACGAAATCTTTGCTCACATAAATGATTGATTGAATAGAGATGATTCTAGTAATTTGGCATAGGCCATCACGGTGATGAAAGGTGTACACGATATAAATAATAACTGAGATAGGAAATAAAAAGCTTTGGGTTCATTGGGTTTAAACAATTATCTGCCGGAACGATTGAAGCTCGTTAATTAAATTACTCATATTCTGTAGACGAATTCCCATGAAGGTAGCAAGGTCAACGCTCGGCGACTACTGACCGGCAGCCGACCTCCAATCATATCGAAAAACGAATATTTCAATCCCAAGGATCTTCGCGTGCCGCCAAATGCTACCGATTACCAGATTCCTTGACAACGGCCGATTTCTAAAACCTACCCTGTCCCCCGCGCACCTCAAAACCAAGAAAAAACGGGGGACATTAATAATCTTCGAGAGGTCTTGAAATATTGGTTGTATCATTTTAATTTTTTGGATAATCGTTCTGAATTTGAAGCAGGACTGTCTGGTGTCACTTACGGATTCCATTCTCACGAATGAAGTGAATGTAGTAGAAATTAGTCATTCGTTCCCAAAGTTGAGCATTGCGTTGCACGAACGGCCTGGGGCGTTGATCAGAACGCGTTCCTTTTTGAAAAATGGATGGCCGTGCATAATTCAGTAGGCTGCTCTGTAATTTAGATTGTCTATTTTGCAGTTGCCGAGCAATTTTTCAGCTTGTCTGCTGGGAAGAATATTGAATCAATTAAATTCGTAATATTTTACTGATGATTCTGGATTGATTGTGGCCAGGAGGAAGTGATTTTGCAATTGCTTCTGAAGTTTTCATTTCACTCAGTAAAGGCGTGTCTTACCCTAGTCTGTTTTGTCCCACTCATGGACCAAGGCCTTCAAAATCAAGGCCAGGAAAAATACATATCACATACTTGGAGATTTTTTAACGTATTTCAGAAGTGCTCGTAAATATGATCATACTAAATGCCACGCAAATGAATCACACACTTTATTCTTTAAAGGCCTATCACACAATAGACTCGTGTGAAAGTGTTGAATCTATATTCATATCGGTCGTGATATACGCCGGTATAATTTGGCTGATTGCAGCCCGGCAGCCTATTGTTATCTCTCCGGAACAATGAACATAGTGCAGACCACGACTTTTGTGAAATTCCAAACTGTTGATGCTTTAGAAACGAAATAAAAGTATAATCTTTTAATGTGTATGGGAAGCTTTCTTTGTTGAGCTTGTAGAGAACTATCATTAATGTTGAGGACCGTCGAGATTATTGCAGTTTTTGGAAGTCAAGTTATGGAAAAGCCTAGGAACTGAAGTGGAAGCTCAGGGTGGTTTGAAATGTTCTCGTCCTAACGGGGTTGTTTTCAACCCGGTTGTATAGTAAGCAGTTAGAAGCGCTAGAGCATAGACTGAATAAGTGTATTGAGATCACATCACATCATCAGCCTATTAATGTTCCCACTGCTGGGACACAGGCTCTGGAGAGGGAATGGGCCGTAATCCACCACGCGGGCCCAGTGCGGGTTGGTGGATGTCACATTTCAAACGAAAATATAATATCACAAAACTTAAAAGCAATTAGCAAAGGTGTCATTTCGCGGTAATGCACCTTCGATTACTTTTAATACCACTGCAAAGTGCACAAAGGGTGCCGCTGTCAAAACATGAGCATTCACAGGTTTCCAAACTCTTTTTTTCTTTTTGCAGGTGCGGAATGTTTGTAAAAAAAAAAAGATTTTATGACGGCGCTTGAGGTTACCTGACGGCGCTATGTAAGAGGCACTCAAGAAATAAAAGTGTTTACGAAATAAAATCCTGTAGTATTTATTATGGCGCTAAGGATCTGTTCGGACCTACCACAGAATAATTAGTAATGGTGGTAGGTGCAATGTTGCTACGTCGAAAAACTTTTTTTTTTGTTGATTTCGAATAAAGAAGTTTCTGAATTCATGGCAGGGATGCACCTGAAAACTTGATTGTTATTTTATTAATTTGATATGAAAATCATTGCGAAAGTCTGGGCTCGTGGGATCTTTAAATTAAGTAGGTACCTATTTGTAAATATGTTTAATTAATTAAAGAATAATAGTTATTAGAAAGTATAAATAAAATGGCGATACGAATGACATGAAACTAATGGTTTCATCTTACATCATCTACCCATTTTTTTACCTGTCAATTTGGGGTCTCACCCAATTCAAATGATGCGAAACGAATATGCGTTACTAGTAAACCGTTAGTAAGATTACATACTATTGTACTTTTTTTTACAATTTGGTGAGCACAAATAAGCACCATTCAGCCTTTTCTGTGGGCTATTCGATTTAACCCGTCGGTGGTCCTGGCTGGCAATAATATTGTTAATGATCTGTAAAGTTGCCATTGATAAAATAAATTAAAAAGTTGTTTGTGTCTGCGGTTTGCGCTTTTTATGTTTTTGATTTTCTTGTTTCAGAAAACAGATTTACTTAGCTTTAGTAATACATAAAGGTACGTATTGCAAAAAAAAGGTTTAGTAAGGTTAGTAGGTAGGTCAAAAGTTAACAGGCTTTGTGCCTTAGTAGGCAGCAGATTGCTAGCCAAAACCAATACACCTGTAAGTAGGTATGACTACTTTTAGGAGACCCATCCAGATCTCTCTACATTAGTCTGCATAGAAAATTAAGAAATTGTTTTCCATGATGCGAACAAAATATAAATAAGACTTACAGACTAAAACAATAGTTTCGTTCTTCTTATTCAAAAGTGACTACACCAAAAAATCGTGTCAATGGTTGGCCCAGTGTGAAGTCGAAAATCGATGGTAAATCAACAAAGCGCCGCGCCACTCTTGCGCAGATCAGCAGACGACTACTGCGACTGAACGAGCTTGGTACTTCACTTAATAAAATGGGAAACGTCACATGTGATTATGAAACAGGAGAATAGGTCTATGAATAAATCTTTTAATTTATTAAAACTTCATGCAATATAAAAGTACATAATGCGGACTTAATGACTGAGGCATTCTCTGCTAGTCAACCAAGGGTGGTGGAGAGATGACAAGGCAGGTGCATAAACATAAAAATAAAGTAAAATGTGTACAAAAGTAGATAGGTATGTAGCTAAAATAAACAAACATAATATATCACACTTAATATTATAAAGACGAAAGTCTGTGAGTGTGTTTGTATGTTTGTTACTTCTTCACGCTGAAACGGCTGGACGGATTTGGATGAAATTTGGCACAGAGATAGATTTTAGTCTGGAATGGCACATAGGATACTTTTTATCCCGGCGATAATTCGCCTTCGGGATAATTTTTGACTCTCACACGGGTGAAGTCGCTGGTAGAAGCTAGTATTTAATAATAAAAAAACTATGCCAGCATGATTCTGTGATAGATCCATCACACTTAAGAACATCTCGACCGTTTTAACTGTTTGTTCTTCAAAATACACCAGAAATTCAGTTGCACCCGTGCAAAGTCGAGGCGGGTCGCTAGTTTGATTAAAAAAAATCAAAATTTAAAGTTATAATTTATTACTATTTATTTTATTTCAGTTAACAATTATTACTAAGACCCACTTGCCAACCCAGTGATATTTGTGACATAATTATATGTATGACAAATATTAATTTAACCTCGTGTTAGCAACTAACTTTGAGCTAAGTTTTTCACTCAAATGGGCCTTAGGTAACAATGCATATGGTTACCGGTGTTGTGACTTGTGATCAAGTATCAAAACCGTTTTATCTTTCTTCACCTGCGAGACGGTCAGTATGCAAGGCGTAGGGTTGTCACACCTAAGCAAACATCACCGCTCATTGTATAACCGATAGCACAATAGGATTATGTGTTAGCCAAAAAACTTGAGCCGCTAGTCGAACCGAATTATGACCGAGACCCTAATGCACTTATGCGTTTAAAAGCTTTAAGATTTGATGCGAATATGATACTATTTAAGACAAATTTTGCGTGAAGAATTTTGTTGTTGATATTCCTTTTTAGGGTTCCGTGCCCGAAGGGTCCAAACAGAGCCCTATTGCTGCCACTCACGTGTCTGTCTGTCCTTCGTCTGTCACACAATGTTGTTCCGAAGATTTTTATAACTTCCCATTGACCTACGAACATTAAATATCTTGGAGTACACCTTGACCAAAGACTAGTAATGAAAGAACACGTGAAAAATACAGTTAAAAAAGTTAAACACGTCCGCGGTATGTTGGCGCCAATTATAGGGTGGTATAGCAAGGTGTCACTAGAAACAAAAACTAAAGTGATAAAAGCAACTTTTTTACCGATCATAGACTATGGCATAGTGCAACTTTATCCGCGAGTGTGTAAATCCATGCTTACAGAACAAGACAAAGACAATACCGTATGGCATTGAAAATGCTAATAATGCTAATTTTCCTCGGAATACGAGTTCAACAGTGATCTGGGAGATGCTTGATGAGGACCCGTGGTACCTACGTGCTAGGGATCATCATGAAGATATGCTACTTAAGTTAAGAGATCTGCAAATTCCCGGTCTTACACAACCTGGTGATAAATATAACAAACCAAACCATCATAATCCTATGTTACCTAGTCTGCGAGCTGGTGATATTGACTATGTATGTAAACAACAAAGAGGTAAACCACTCTCCAAGCGAATGGTCCCTCCTCGTATGCCTGTCATTTAAATTATCATAGATATCTGTGTAGCGTCAGCCAGTTCATGCCTGAGCTGAGCCTTATTTACTTTACAATTAGATCTTTTATTAAGACACATGTGTAAAATAGCACTGCACGTACTTGGCAGCCATATAACTGTAAAATTAATTATGTAAAATAAAGTTTATTCTATTCTATTCTTGAAATTTGGTGATAATGTTTATTATTACGTATACTTTACTAACAAATACCAATAAACCAATGTTCTTATTGTTTTATTTATTTCTCGTTTTTACTAACTTACTTTAAGTACTACTAATACTACTGTTAAGGGTACACGTGAAAACTGGGTTTTTTATTATTTTAATGATCAAATACAACAACTCGACAAATCTAATCTGAATTGCATGAAATGCGGTACAAAAGATGGTAAAATTAAATATTAACACATTGACACAATTCGCCATAATTATAATAGTTATAAAATGGTTTCTTTTCTCAATCAATCGTCGGAAAGCTTTCCACTAGGTGAACTGACTGCGGGCATGGATGCGGAGAGCACAGGACCGGACGATGTTGTGGCTAGTGGCTTCACTTGGCGGAGGCCAATGTTCAGCGGTGATCGTCTTTCAACTGAAATAATAATGGTTGCCTATTAGGGTAAGTCTCGAAAGTCAAATGCGAAATTCATACACTCACCCTAACACGTTTCGGTATTGGCACTCTCAGCTCAATTTATTTTATCACTTCCTTTATCATTACGCGCGTAGTTACCCCTCAGTACCTGTAGGCTTATTACGTATCTTTCGGCAGAGCAAAACGATAGCGATCAAACGCTTTATGTCAAAAAAGTCGGAATTACCTGCAGTGTAGGTATGGTAGGTCCTACACAATCGTTTGCTAATCGCTCGCTGTTTGTCAAATGCACTTATTTAAAATAAAAACCGCCAACAACTCTAAAACTTTTGTATTGAAAAGAAATTATTGCGCCAAAATCACTATCGTTTTACTCTTGCAAAAGATACGTAATAAGCCTGCTGATTTTAAAATAAGAATCACGTATAAACAACGGCTAGTCGTAATTTTTTGGAAATAAATATATGTTACATTGGACCATTTTCTTTATAATTTGATCTACAAAAATTTTAAGTTTTATTCGTATAACATAGTGTAATTAATTTGTAAAGTTATATCTAACACGGACAAAAAAAAAAAGTCGCACCAAAACTATAACCGGATGTATTTTCACCAATTCAAAGACAAGACAATTGTAAATTATCTACATTTTGATCTAAGGTTTTTTTTTTAAGTCATAGTATAATAAGGAAAGAACACAAACCTACCGAATTTTGGTTCGCGCGGGTGTGAAACGAGTGCACGTTTTGTTACTTCAAGGTCGTTGGCGACTGTCGTCTTCTTAACTTTGTAATTGTTGCTGCGGTTCATCATTGGTCTTCTTTCGGTTGAAATGACGAATGATGCTGACGATAGTATTCTATCAAAGGTGCAAAACGAAGACCCAAATTAGTGCAAATCGGGGTCCCCTGTCGGACAGCCCTACCTCTCGGCAGGTAGGCGCCGGGCGTTGCAGGGGCATCGCGCGGAGCTATTGTTTTCAAAACGTGCGCGCTACCTGCGCTTTGTACGATTATACACTTTTTCATATTTTTTTTATTATTAAAGAGACTTAAGAAGAATTGGCGTTATGATGCGACTGATTTTTATTTTGCCTGCAAAATAAAATTTCTTGATTTTTTCTTCGTTGTTTATTGTGGTTGAATTGGTTCATTAAATACTGAGAATGAATGAAATATTTTGACGATAATAAAAATACCATTATCGCAAAAAACGGCCTAAAAATCACGTTTGTTGTATGGGAGCCCTACTTAAATATTTATTTTATTCTGTTTTTAGTATTTGTTGATATAGCGGCAACAGAAATACATCATCTGTGAAAATTGTCTTTGTATTGTCTAGTTATCACGGTTCATGAGATACAGCCGGGTGACAGACGGACAGACAGACAGACGGATCGCGGAGTGTCGGTAATAGGGTCCCGTTTTTATCCTTTGGGCACGGAACCCTAAAAATGAATATGTCTGTCTGTCTTTACTATATTTCTGGTCAATGAAAAGGATAAGGAATATATTGTTTGTTACGTAAATATATCTACTTATATATTTTTATTTATGTACCTATACTTGTATGAATTAATTCCTAAATTATTGTTTTTCACACCTTTTTTCGTTTATAATTTGAACTTTGTTATTTATAGTAAGTACACATGTACATGTTTGCATTTAAAATACAGGAAATATGACAAGTTGTCAAATAATAATAACAAAATTGTTGTTGTTTTGATTACTGAATCAATTGCCAAGTATTTCGACTTATATGGGTGCGCCGATACAATGTAAATATTCCGGGTTTCATATTCCATTTAATGTTGTTTCATATAATTTGATTACTCGTAGGTACTTATTTGGATCGTAGCAGGTGGCGTAACGTAGTTTCTGCCTACCTCCATGGGAAAGGAGCGCGAGTTTATGTATGCATGTATAATTTTTATTACTTTGTTCATCTGGTGAATAAAGATGAAAAAAAAAATAACTTATACCCTTATACTCGAAAAATGGTTATCACTTCAGACATATTCTTGATTAATTATGTGATTACCAAACTGGTATACAATTAGGGATAAGCAATCAACTGAGTTTAATCTAATCTAAAAAAAAAAAATGTCCAGAAAAAATTAACAATAGCCAAAAAGGCCTAAGCACAACGTAATGTCGGATGGCATCTCTGGTCCATCTCTATAAAACCCCATTTCGATGTATCGTGAATGCTAGGCTTTAAGAGGAAATGTGGGCAGAGAGCTCCGACTGAATTTCCTTAGTAAAAACTCATAATTCAAGGTTTGGTTCTCGCCTATTTCCTTCTCCAATATTGGACCAATTTAAAACATATTCCATAAACTAAAAAATAAAGATATATACTGTGCCCTCATGTTTTTCTTTTTAATTTTTAGTTGTCAAATTTGTACACAAGCCCTCTGTTGACAGCGCAATTTTGAGCATTTTTAAGGGTTCTAGTGCTTCTAACGATAATGTATCATCAAAAAGGAAAACAGGGGGTATATATTTTGTTTTTTTTTTTTTTTTTTCTTTATTAGTAAGAACAAAATTCTTAATAATTAATTACGATCTAGCCTAAAAGACTAATAAGCAATTTAACTCTAACTTAATATGTTACGTGATAGATTAGCTTGTTATGTTAAAACTAAGAATAGTGTCCATTTGCACTTTTACACAAGTCCGCAGCACTTTCTTAGAGTCTGATATAATTTAAAAACACTATGTTCATGTGTTATATGTATAGCACAGCATTGTCACTATTATTCATTCACTTTACACTACACTAATTCAAAAGGTTTAGTTCTTTTTAGTCTACGCACTAAGTCTGTATTGTCTAGCAGCTGGATAGCCTCAACATTCACGTGTCGATGAAGTCTGTGTTCGTGGGCTTCAGCAAATTTTTGGATGATGGTGGTGACGAATTCCGTTTTAAGGTCACGGTGAAGATCGTCATTCCTTATGTACCAGGGTGCATTTACAGCATCCCTGAGCACTTTATTTTGGAATTGTTGGATTAGTTTGACGTTGCTTTGTTTAGTACAGCCCCAAAGTTGGATACCATACGTCCAAAATGGCATCAGTAAATGCTTATATATGGTTATTTTATTATGTATTGATAGACAGGATTTCCTTCCGAGTAACCAATACATACTTTTATAACGTATGTCGAGTTCCTGTCTTTTCTTTTTGACATGAGCTTTCCAACGCAACTTGGCGTCGAGAGTTATGCCAAGGTATTTAGCTGTATTAGCATAAGGCACTTGCATGCCATTTATGTAGATTGGGTGATAGTCCAAGTGTTTGTTTGTGAAGTCAATGTGAATTGATTTTGACTCATTCAGTTTGATCTTCCATTTTTGTGTCCAATCATAAACTTTATTCACAGCTAGTTGAACTTTTTCTACTGCTTCTCTGTGGCTTGATCCAGTAGCCATAATTGCAGTATCATCTGCAAAGGTCGCAATGGTGTTATTTTCCAGTTCTGGGATGTCGCATGTGTATAACAAGTACAAAATTGGGCCTAGCACACTTCCTTGAGGTACCCCAGCTTTTATAGCTTTTAGCTCTGAATATGCGTCTTCTTGCCGTATTCTAAACATTCTATTAGTTATATACGACTCTAGAATATCTGCAAATTCTGGTAGCATGCGTCTGAGCTTGAATATTAGACCCTTATGCCAAACTTTGTCAAAAGCTTGCGCGACATCTAAAAACACGGTGGCGCAGACTTTCTTATTTTCAAGCGTTTTTTCAATAATGTTTGTTATTCTATGTACCTGGTCTATTGTTGAGTGTTTTTCCCTGAAGCCAAATTGATGATTTGGAATAAGGTCTTTATTTTCTATTATTGGTTTTAACCGTTTCAATAACAGTTTTTCGAAAAGCTTTGATAACACGGGCAACAGAGAAATAGGTCTATATGATGATGCTTCATGGGGTGGTTTCCCTGGCTTCGCAATCATAATGACTTCAGCGACCTTCCATGGCTCAGGTACATATTTTAGGATAAGTGCAGCATTGATAAGCTTGGTCAGCTTTACTATGGCTTTGCGTGGGAGATGTTTAAGAATTTCCCCTGTAATGAGGTCGTAACCCGGAGACTTTTTCGAGCTAATGTTATTTTGAATTTCTCTCATTACTTCTTTAGGAGTCACAAGCTTAATTCTTTGGTTTTGTGACAATCTTTCACTCTCAAGTATTTCTATCGAGCTTTCATTGGGTTGAAAAGTTTCTTCTAAGTGTTGAGCAAACCTTAATGCTTTTTGGTCATTGCTTATGGCCCATTTTCCGTCGCTATCTCTGATGGGTGGTATTTGTTTAATTGGTTTTTTCAGATTTCTTGTAGCTTTCCAAAGGGAGTAATCCGTTGATTTGTCATTGGTTAGCTGCAAAAGTTTAGTATTCAGAGATTCCTCCTCAAACTGTAGAATTTTCCTCTTTAATCGTTTAGTTAAGTTATTTAGTGTTGTTTTATCTCGCGGGCACCTTGTTTGCTGCCACAGCTTCCTTTGTTTCCTTTTCTCAGATAGTAAATCTACAATTGCCTTAGGATAGTTAAATCCCTTATATTTACGTTTTAATTGCGGTGTGTTGTTCCACGCACATTGTTGGATATTAACAATATATTTGTTTACTTCTAAGTCAAGATGATCTTGCATTTTTATCGGCGTTTTAAGGTCGATAATATTATCTAGATCAAGGGCAAAACTTTCCCAATCTGTAAACTTATTAACCAGTGTTAAGTGGCTTTCTTTGAGTAGGATTTTTTGACTAAGCATTAATATAATCGAGGAGTGGTCCGAGTTCATATGAAAACCTTCCTCCAAATGGATGTAGTTGGCGGATATATTTTTGCATATGAAAAAATCTATAAGATCCGGTATTTTCTGGTGGTCAGTGGGCCAGTACGTTGGTTTACCCGTGCTCATAACTTCTGAATTTATTTCTTTAACTGCACTTAAGAGCTGCCTTCCCTTAGTTGTAGTAAGTCTTGAACCCCAATGCGTGTTTTTAGCATTAAAATCGCCGCCTAGGATAAATCTCTGGCCTAATAGTTCAAAGAGATGTAAATATCGTTCTTTTCTTATCATATACCGTGGAGGACAGTATATGGCTGCAATAGACACGTGACAATATTTGGTTTTAACATATACTGCCACAGCTTGAATGTCTTGTTCTTCATATTTACACTGCAAGTAGTGACTAATGTTGTCTTTGATTATAACCGCACTACCTCCTCTGGCAGAGTTGTCAGGGTGCAGCGAATTATATACCATGTATCCTCTAAATTTGACAAAAGATTGTTTAGTAAAGTGCGTTTCGGAGACCAAACACACGTCTATATTTTCTGTGTCTAGGACCACCTGCAACTCATTTTGATGTTTGAGGAGTCCATTGGAGTTCCACGCCATTACTTTAAGAGTGTTATTCATTTTGGATGATTTAAAAGAGCTGTTTTAGCGCTGGATTCTAGCTTCTCTAATCGATTGTCAAATGAGGTAATATACTTTAAGATCTGATTAATCTTATCATCTAGATTCAAAGGCTGTGATCTTTGTTTTGCAGCTTCCGCGTAGGAAACAGTGTTTGTTACTTGCATGGGTTTTGCAGTTGACTGAACACTTGCTTTCTGTGCCTGTTTATCACGATTTTGTGGGGGAAGAGACTGCTGGGTAGTTGGTACCACAAGTTTCTTTTTAATATTTTTATTTTTCAGAATTTGTATCTGTTTAGCTACTTCACACCCTCTATAGTTGGCAGGGTGAGGAAGACCACAGTGAACACATTTTGGCTTCTCTTGCGGAGATTTGGTACAGTTGGCTGTAAGATGCTTGCCAGTACATTTTACACACCTTGGCTCTTTTCTGCAGTATTTATGAGTATGCCCATATGCCTGGCATCTCTTACATTGGGGAATGAGTTTAGGATTTTTGAGTGGGTGTATTTCAATTTTACACCCTAAAATGTACTTTATGCCATAGATTTTGTTGACATCTTCGTCATTATTGAATGATAAAACGAACATATTGAGTGGTTCTTTACTCTTCCAGCTCAATTTGTTGTCTACGTTTTCTATTTTCAGTCCTTGTGATGTTAGATCGTCTTTGATACGATCAGGTTGGCAAGAGGAATGTAATTTCTTCACAACAACTCTAATTGGTCTAGCCTGCTTATTTTCGTACGAATGCCAATGATATTCTTTTTCTGTCAAAAGCCTGGAAATTACTCTATAAGAGTCTTCTGTTTTGGCGTTCACCTTCACACAATCCCCATTCATCATTTTAGCGGTAAATGATTCGGCTGGTATGGTTTCAGTTAGCGAGTCGTAGAATGATTGGTAGTTCTTAACTCCGTCTATTATGATTGGCGGTGGTGGGGGCACTTTTTTGACGGAAGTCTCTTTCGCATTTTTTTGTTTTTCTACTTGTTGGGCACTTGATCCGGGTTGTTGTTTTGGAGAAAGGGAGGTGTTAAGCTTCCTCTTCTTCCTGCTCTTGGCCCTTATCCACTCAGTCTCTTTAGCGAGTTCATCCTCGTCTGTGCAATATTCGACGTCACTTTTAGTACGCTGGGAAAATATTGTTGTCTTGCTTTCCTGTTTTTTTAAGGGTTCTTCAGTTTCTTTTTTTTTCCTTCAAGCAATTTAATTCTCCTCGAAGGGCTTGTACTTGGTCCTGTAAGCTATTAATGTGATCATTCAGTTTACGTACCATAAGTTGCAGGTTTTCTCTATCCGTTTTCTCCTGGATGTAACAGTCATACAACCGCTTTTCCAGGTCAGTTTTTATCTTAAATGACTGTGCAGCCATTATTTAGTTGTTAGGGCGAGTTAAACACCTAAACAATAAACTATTGTAAACACTTCATGATTTCCGCACTTGTAACTAGGTCATGGCAATGACCCCGATAGATCGACGTATGTACACCGCGGTGACGCGACGGTGTTGTGCTGCGTCTGCAGAAAACTCTTAACTAGAGCACGCGCGCGCGATCGTACGTCCGTCCACTATTGTAATTAAACAACAACTGGATATATATAATATAAATCTTTCTTTTTAAGTTTATGGAATATAAATTGGTCCAATATTGGAGGAGGAAATAGGTGAAAGTCAAACCTCGAATTACGACTTTTCACTTAGGATATTCAGTCGGATGTCTGCGACCGCATTTCCTCTTCAAGCTAGCAGGGATTGTGGTCTTTCCTAAATCCGACGCATTTAAAAACTACCTACGATTTGAACAATTTTCAAAAGTCATTAGATTCAGGGAAAGACCACAATTTCTCAGTTAGATTTGCTTACTTATATCGAACAGTACCAGATCAAATGAATATGAACGGTCCAGCACATTAAGTGTCTATTTTGGAAATCTGAATGTGGAGCAGTGACCAAACAGTTTCTATCTGAAGCTTTTCCAATATACTCACGATGTTCTCTCAGCAAGCCACAGGTGTACTCAGCTATCAACTTTTCACCCGGAATATTGTTCGGAACCAATAAAGGTTTCGTTCTTTTTTTGTTATTTTGTTGCAACACTGTGTCAGCTCGCTGTCATCGATTTGACAGCTTTTGGTTGAGTTGACGTTCGTTCGTTCGTTGCTCAAAAAGACAAGAAATCGCATAAAACAAAGGTTCCAACGTCTAGAGATGGGCATTTTCGGTTTTTTGCGCAAACGGTTAAGTAACCGATATACAGTTTTCATATCGATATCGAAAACGGTTTTCAGATATCGATATCAGTAGTACAGTTTGCAAAAGTTAACATGTTATTTAGATGAGCAAACTAACAACGAACGCGAAATAATACTTAGAAAGAGAGGTAGCGCATATGGTTCCTATCGTTTGTGAAGTTTGCGTTTTGGTCGTAGTTCGTATGTTTTCGCATTGTTACGGTTTTAAGTTTTGACTTATTCGTTCTCGCACGCTATATAGTAAGGTTTTTATTAGATACAGTATTTGTAATATCGGTTATTTTGATATAGATATCGATACGACTCGTATGATATTATATCTAACACATATCCGATATAAGTTAAGTTTTGATATATCGGACCCATCCCTACCAACGTCCATACACACGAGTGAACTGACATCCATCTCAAAACAATGTCGTACACAAACAGGAGATCAACAGAGGAAATGATTAATTAACTGTGCAGCTTCCGCTATAAACGCCGCGAGCCGGCCGGTGCTAAACAGACGGGCAAACTTGAAACAATGGCTGCGTTGTAACAGTAAGACTTGTAGGGGAAGAGGTCCTCGGCGATCTATTTAAGTTGTTAAGTTTTTTAAATGACCTCAAGTAACACGGGACTATGGAGGTAAGTGGATTCGTGTCGAAAGTCCCGCGACCTCCATTACAAAGGAAGGATAGTCCGACCAGCAGCCTTATTGGGTAAGTGAAGTATATAGACGGAAATCCACATCGCGACAATCATCTCGCATGTGATTGGTCGATTGATGGCGCTAAAATCCTTTGCCTTGATGAATTCACTTGCACCATTAGGCTTCAGATCACCAGACGGGTGTTGTGAAAACTTGAAATTCCCCATTGAATTTCCCCTTAAATATAACTTTTGTTTCTCTAAACAAAAGTTATATTTAAGGGGAAATTTTATTTATTGAACACATACAAGTTGAAATTATCTAGTTGAATACGAAGTTGCATGAAATGAGCAAGCAATATGTTAGTTTCTAGCATTTTGCTGAATTGTTTGACTAGAAGCTATGCCACATTTTATGTATTTAATGGATATCATGGAAATAGTAATTACTACCCGTATCTATCTATGTCTTCCATGACAGGTATAGAAAGAGATTAATGTCGAATGGGACACTTTTAATTGATTAACAGTGTTACATTTTATTATATTGAAAATACTTCAATTTTAACTGGATTAGAATTAATGACTTATTTTATTAATTTTCATTGGATTGATTTGTGACACTTTTAAAATTAGTTTAATTTAAAAGTATTTAAAATGAAGGCAGGAAACCATTAAAAAAAAACTATAACTCACTTGTGAATAATAGCAATGAAAAAAAGTCACAGTTTGATTACAGGTATCATTATATGCCTAATTGCGGTGAAATTAGAGCCACTTTATGAGCAAGTGTGTTGAAAAAATAATTACAACTGTCAGTTATTGACGAAATAGGAGTAAAAGTGATTTATTTAAATTTTAAAACAAAAGTCAAATAGCCACTGGCAAGGCAATAATGATTGTATTGATCTATCACTGTCCAAATCTGTACAGCCGTTTAAATATTGTACATTCAAATATCGGTAGTTTTGTATGCAATAAACGTTTTATTTTTATTATTGGTGGGCTCACGTTCGACCACATCACCAGCTGATGGTAAGCGATGATGTGGTCGACAATGAGGCACGCTTGCCTAGAAGTAACCTATACGTAATCGTATTATAAATATGAAAGTTTGTATGTTTAGATTTTTGTTAATTTTTTAATCAATCGCGCCACAGCTAGCAGCAGCGATGGCCCAGTGGTAACAGCCCTGTCTTACGTGTCGTAGGTCGTGGTTTCGAACCCAGGCAGGCGCTTTACTTTGCGTAAATTATTGCATCACCACTGCTCTAAAAACGGCGAAGGAAAACATCGTGAGGAAACCAGCATGTCCTAGAAACAAAAATGCGAAGACGTGTGACATCCATCAATCCGCAATGAGGCCGCGTGGTGGTTTAAGGTGCATTCCCTCTCTCACAGAGAGAAAGCCTGTGTCCCAGCAGTGGGCACATTAAAAGGCTGATGATGATGATGACGCCACAAATCTTAAAACTCGGGTAGATCGTGACTGGGATTAGATCATAGGATACTTTTTATCCCCAAAAGTACGTTCCCTAGGGATAAAATACTTATCAAGAAGGTACAGGCGGTAGCTTGTATTGAATAAAAAAATAAGAGCCTAAAGTTGTCATAGAACCCATGATCTTAAAAAATCTGTACGCTCAAGGCTTAAGGTATTTTGTGCGCGGGGTTAAAATACATTTTATATCATTATATGATGAGCAGTAAGAAGCTAGTTCGCGTACGACACGACACACTTTTGCAATTTTGTAGCGAAATGGATAATGATTTAGGACGAAACCGAGTGCGCGAAATTTTATAAACAGTCCTTTGGGAGTCTTGATATCATGAAAAACGACTAAACGTATCTGTTCATAATAAAATTATTTGCATTGTTGAACTACTAATCTATCCCTGTATGGTGGCTGTTTTGCAATTTTCCGTCTTCTTATGATATTTATTTCCGCCCAAAGATGCATTAAAATTAGTGTTGAAATATGGAACTTTCGACGCTCATAACCTTCAAATATATATTTTTTTACTTTTTGTTTCCATACAGGGCTAGATAATGATGAGACAAATTGATATCATTTTTTATTTTGAACGTACATCGTCAAACAGTGGTAATCGCCAGACTACGTTTGTATGGAAGAATGATCGACTAGTCTAACCTTAATCAAGTGAATCAATGTATTCAATGCGTTCTTTAACAAATGTAGTAAAACAACATCTGTTTGACTCATAGGTAAAGAAAACCGTGTAAACCCAACACAAACTCAGAGATAACTGTTCAAAAGAGGGTCAATCAAAACTCACCTCATTGCAAGAGTACCAACATCATAATTTTGTTAATTGGCAACACCAATAATACTGCGCACAGCTTACGTAAGTGCGACAAGCTTCAAGAATACCGGGAATCCGATATTTTTGGACATAATCGCTATTATTAACAGTTTTGCGT
This sequence comes from Orthosia incerta, assembly GCA_948252205.1. Taxonomy (NCBI): domain Eukaryota; kingdom Metazoa; phylum Arthropoda; class Insecta; order Lepidoptera; family Noctuidae; genus Orthosia; species Orthosia incerta. The sequence continues at coordinate 6,191,410 of OX411759.1, forward strand.
ATTTGTGATGGCCTTACTGGTAAACAAATGCTGTCTTGGATTGTTGATAATTCGTCTTCTAATTTAGCTAATAGCTGATATCTTTATTCCTACGCAAGATGCCAGATTATGAAATGTGAATAAACTTTTCTTATGAGTTTGACCTACGTCGAATGTGTATACTTGTTCACGTAGGTATTTACTAGGTACCTTTAAACGATGGTATTTACTAGGTACCTATATACGTAGGTATTTACTAGGTATATCATCATGATTGTCATCATCATGATTTCCGCCGGAAGATGTCCACAGCTGAACATCTGCCTCCCTCAAGTGTCGCCACATTGGGCCGGTCCCGAGCGTCTCGCATTCAGCGGACTCCCGCCACCCTCACTAGGTCATCCATCAGTCCTCCTAGTTAGAGGACTTCAAGAGCATCTTCCGGTTCGTGGTTGTCACACTTGGTACGGGCACAGATCATATAATTCTACAGTACTTACATTACCTATTATGAGTTTTTTAACGTATTTCAAGTGGAAACGGAAGAAATATGTGGTATGGCGAAAAAATTAGATTACGCGATTGCGCATGACTGCGTAGCGCGTGCATCCATAGACGATGACACTATTTTTGTTCTACTTTAAGCCAATGAGCCCATACGCGCCAATAAATTAAAAAATAAAAGTGTTCTATAATTATCACTTCTCATGCTCTGAAATTACTTATTTGTGCAGGATATAGGCTGCACATGATCGATTTTTGTGCACAAGTGTATTAATGTATCTACTTATAAATGTATCTATATTAAGGCAAAGAAAATGAGCCATACAGCCAAAGACAATCAAAAGTTCACAGATAGAATTTGTTATTTTATAATATTTACTTTAATTTATTTGCCTTTTATGTGTTTTTTAAGACATAAAAGATATTAAAATTTAAGTTAAAATACGGTAGGTTATTTAATTAATTTAATATATATATATATATATTACAAAATTAATTTAATAGTAGGCTGTATAGGTCTGCAGCCCAAGCCTAATATCAATGACGTAAGATTTAAAAAAAAGCGGCGGGAAACAGGTCTTGTTTTTTCGTGCGTTTATTATTTTTTTCAAATTTGCTAAATCTAATTATAGACTTTGAATATTAATTAAAGAAATGTTATGTTATACTACTGTTTTATTTCCTAGCAATCGAAATGAAAAGCAGAGTTTCTCTCTCGTCCACAAAACCATTTTATCCTCGACATTACTATCAGCCCTCGCCAGTCTCGGATAAAAATGGTTCGTTTTGTGCACTCGATGTAAAATCTACTATTTATGTTGCAGTTGTTTGAAAATCGAAGGAAAATGTTGCTCTGCATTGAGTTTTTATTTATTTTTATCTACTCTCATATCGTAATATTCGAATTATAAACTTCAAAACAAGTTTATATTGACATAATATATGAACACAATACCGAAATTTAAAAATAGAATCTCATTATAACACTATTTCTCTAACAAAATAATGCTATAAAACATTTTTTTTTCTATTACGATACAGGAAAAATCCAAGAATTTAATCACTAAGGAGTTTCCATCAATATTTTTTTTGTAATGCCATTTTAGTACTAAAAAGATTTGATTCTAATTTTAAATTGTCTGTGACAATGCCCGCTTTAGGCTTAGCACGCACTACGATTTTTATTCGCGCGAATTTTGTCTCTTTCTACCTGTTCATAGAGCTCAAAATATTCGCGCGAATTAAAATACTTCTAAAATCATGAAATTAAGGCCGTACCCTGTCCAAAAAATCAGCATGAGATATGAGCATTCCTATTGGTCTAGCGGCACTGGTGGCGCATGAATTACGGCAGTGAATACGCCCAGATTTTAGAAAATAGTAGTTTATGATACTGTTGCATAATAAGGGGTATCAAAACATGAGTGTGTTTTTAATAGTATTCACACGAATGTTAATACCTAGTTATGTGCAGTTTCATACACTACTTTATCTACACTCATACATTTTGGGATTGAACCTACTAAATGCCTTTTTTTTCATAAATGCATCATATAATAATCTCGACTTTGCTGGTAAGAGATTATGAGTAATTTCCTTCGCCGCATATAAAATATTTGGCGGAGTCAAATTTTCTTCACATTCACTAATATCAGACATATTAAGCAAGAATTAAAAAAAACTCATGCAATTCAGTACAGCGAAACCTGCAAAACAAAACGTATGAATGGCGCCAAAACCCATCACATCACCGCATTAGCCGCGCATGCGCTAAGGCTTAGCACACGCACTGCGATATTTATTCGCGAGATTTTTCCGCCCATTCTGCGACCTATGGAATTGCATGAAGCTGCTCGCATTGCGGTAAAAAAATCGTGCGGCAATAATACCGCATGAAAGCCGTGTTTTGCAACAGAATCCACCGCATCGCGGCGCAAATTTAATTCGCGTGAATATTTTGAGCTCTTTGAACAGGTAGAAAGAGACAAAATTCGCGTGAATATAAGTCGCAGTGCGTGCATTGGCATTGTCACAGACAATTTAAAATTGGAATCAAATCAAAACCTTTGGTTTACTAGTTACTAAAATGGCATTACAAAAAAAAATATTGATGGAAACTCCTTAGCAATTAACTTCTTGGATTTGTCCTGTATCGTAATAGAAAAAAAATTGTTTTATAGCATTATTTTGTTTGAGAAATAGTGTTATAATGAGATTCTATTTTTAAATTTTGGTATTGTGTTTATAAAGTATGTCAATATAAACTCGTTTTGAAGTTTATAATTCGAATATTACGATATGAGAGTAGATAAAATTGTTTTATAGCATTATTTTGTTAGAGAGATAGTGTTACAATGAGATTCTATTTTATAATTATTTCGGTATTGTGTTTATAAAGTATGTCAATATAAATTCGTTTTGAAGTTTATAATTCAAATATTACGATATGAGAGTAGATAAAAATCTTTATAGAATCGAATATTGGTCTTTTGAAAAAAATAAAACTTACAAAATGTTCGTTATTAAATTGTCTATCCATTAGTGTTAGTATAAAAAATAATTAATTAATACTTTACGAGGAGATCCATGCTATCAATAATTATTTCACATTTTTATGGTTTTGTTGGAAGGAGATTAGTGACACATATACCTACCTCTTTAAAAAAAAAAAGTGTACTACCATTTTAGAATCAACATTGTGTAGAAATTTTACGTATTTTTATTAATTGATATTTCTTTTAAGTAAAGAGTAGATAGCTCTTAAAACTGCACAAAATTCGACTAGCGCGGCGTTTTGCTCGGGGAGGCGCCTTAAGCCTCTTTTCTTTCATTCTGTAAAGCTCCGAAGCCGTAATAGTGTAGTTGACAAAGGTTTTGTGAAATATTATTTCGACAGGTTTTCATGGATAATAGAAGTTTTAATAAAGGACTTATGTCCTCTAAAGCTTTTCTTGAAAAACATCAGGGGGTGACCATCCATAAGCTCTTAGAGCAAGGTTATTTTAAGTGTGCGTAAGGGAGAGATGTAAATGACTTCTATACATCTGTCCTTTGTTCACAGTCGAACTATAATAGATTTGACACGTCAGGGTACGGGGGCAGGAGCCTTACCATGACGTCTTAAGATCATCATGGTTCCGGTATGATACAGAGACGGAGCTGTTTAGGATCAATCGATATCACTATCCCTCTTTGACAACAGAATCATAATTGCATTGGCACTTCGTAGCACGGCCCCTTGAGGATATCACAATAATCACAATTTGGCATGCGTGTCTGTGGTCGCAATATGTTTTAGACCACAGGTGGACGCTACTGCCCACCCTCTTTGTGTAATCCCTTAGTATTCTCACATGGCACCCGTGAACACGAGGGTGGATCAAGTTATAATTGAAAAATAGAAACCACTGCGAAAGACATTCGGGCCATTGGTATCTATATTAAAACTTAAAAAAAACATGTTTGCTTCTTTGTAACCACAAAAAAGAGTCTTGAATCTTGATTTATACTAAGACTTATTTTTTTTTACTGTCCAATTACATGTTCTACATAATATTTTATACTACTACCTACCTTTAGTGGTATTCATTCAAGTTTAACAGTCTCAACTTTAAGGTTTGGTACTTACATATCTATTACCTACCTCCTTCACTCATCAAATGCCTACGTACTCGTACCAATTAGTACCGGAAACACATGCAATTCATTTACATTCAGATATAAGATATTCATTAGAGAGTACAATGCCGTCTAAAAGTCTCACCAGATGCTGCTGGGCCTACCTGTATTGTTCTTACGTAGATTAAGACTAGCTTTTTATGCCTAGATCACAGATAATATAATACTAGCATATGCTGTAGATGCCTCATCCCATACAAAGAAACCGTGCCGACGCAACTAGCGTTTTTCATCTGATTATACCGATTATTTTTTGTAAATCTATCGCGTTCGGTTTCGTTCCACGGCGATAGATAGATCACCATCTATATCCGTGGAAAGGAACGGAACGGAACCGAATGCGATCGATGTCCAAAAAAATAATCAGAATAATCAGTATAGAACGTCGGCACCGTTTTTTTGTATGGGATGAGACACCACTGCCTAGATCCATTATTTACAAATAACGTCCATGCTCACATTGCTCACCAAATTATCACACGGTGCACCTTTAAACAATGCCTCTGAATGTAAGTAATTGCTCCGACGCAAATTGATATTGTGCAAAAACCTCATACACGTCACTTGGCGCGTCTGTGGCAGCCGATGACACTGTTCCATTCCACGCTAGGGTTGAAACATTTCCAAAGTCTTTGTAACAACCTTCTGAAACAAAAGAAGCCATTCAACAACCTCGAAACTCAAAATGTAAGGGATTGATCACGTGATTTTTAGGGTTCCGTACCGAAAGGGTAAAAACGGGACCCTATTACTAAGACTCTACGATCCGTCTTTCTGACTGTCCGTCTCTACGATCTGTCACCAGGCTGTATCTCATGAACCGTGATAGCTTGACAGTTGAAATTTTCACAAATGATATATGTCTGTTGTAAAAACAGAATCAAATAAATAGTTCAGTGGGGCTCCCATTCAACAAACGTGTTTTTTTTGCCGTTTTTTAAGGTTTCGTACCCAAAGGGTAAAAACGGGACCATATAACTAAGACTCCGCGGTCCGTCTGTCTGCCAGTCTGTCACCAGGTTGTATCTCATGAACCGACGTAGTCCACGAACAGCACCCGTCCGAATAGCACCGACGCGAATAGCACCGAGCCTAGTCCACGAACAGCACCTATCAATATTTTTGGCAGGTGCTATTCGTGGATACAAATCTATTTTATTATTTGTGTCCACGAACAGCACCTACGGCTCGGCAGCCTAGTGCTGGGATGCATTTGTTTAACAGGACATTATTAAATGAAACATATCGATAAAAATCACTAGAACGTTTATTAAGAAAAAAGCCTTATGATAATAATTATTAATCTTACAAAATAATAAATCTGTAACACTTTCTTAATTTTTAATGTATCACAATCAGTCTTTTCAGATCACCTCACCTTTATTGCAAAATTAGACTTAGTTTAATCTTACTAAATAATATCACTTTCTTATTTTATAATATATCACAATCAGTCTCCACATATCACATTTATTGAAAAATCAGCAAATACAAATATTTCGGTGTGGCTGACTCTGGCTTGGCCACCATCAGGGATTTTAATTTTGATAACACAAATATTTAATCGCTAATTAGTCGAAATTAGTCGCCAAATATCAGATTTAGTCGGTCACTGGTTCAAAAGTTAGAAGGGTTGTTAGGTGGCCGATCTGGAGAGACTCTCCCCAGCTTGGCCAAATTTATATTTCAAAAACTAGGGTACCTAGCGAAGATCTGTTTTCTCCCAGATTTAATCGCTAATTAGTCGAAATTAGTCGCCAAATATCAGAATTAGTCGATCACTGGTTCAAAAGTTAGAAGGGTTTATCGGTGGCCGATCTGGAGAGGCTCTCCCCGGCTTGGCCACATTTATATCTCAAAAACTAGGGCACCTAACGAAGAGCTGTTTTCTCCCAGATTTAGTCGCTAATTAGTCGAAATTAGTCGCCAAGTCACAAATTTAGTCGGGTCTTAGTTTAGAAGATAAAATGAGTTCAACTATACTGAGACTCATTATTCGGTCATTAACAAATCAATTAATAAAAATAATAAGAACTTACTTAATGTTTTAAGAGTCTTACAGGAAAATTGTAAGAATTTCACTGACATACGAAAAAAATTTGCTACTTCTAATTCACAAAAAAATGCCGCAAAAAGAAACCAACTAATAGACAATATTATAAAAGAATATAAAAGTGGATTTATTTCTCTTGGCCACTGCATGGAAAAGCTGCGATTTTAAGGCTTTCTATTTTTAAATTTAAATTAGAATAATGTAACACCTGCGCAATCGACGGATAGTGAAGGACAATATACAAAATGTTCACGGAGCGCTGTTATTAGTACATCAATAAGGATCTAAGGCTGATTTTGCTGATTTTTCAATAAATGTGATATGTGGAGACTGATTGTGATACATTAAAAATTAAGAAAGTGTTACAGATTTATAATTTTGTAAGATTAGTAATTATTATCATAAGACTTTTTATTGTTTTTTCTTATATTTAAATGTCGCCTAGACCGAAATATTTGTATTTGCTGATTTTTCAATAAATGTGATATGTGGAGACTGATTGTGATACATTAAAAATTAAGAAAGTGTTACAGATTTATTATTTTGTAAGATTAATAATTATTATCATAAGGCTTTTTATTGTTTTTTCTTATATTTAAATGTCGCCTAGACATATTTCTTAATAAACGTTCTAGTGATTTTTATCGATATGTTTCATTTAATAATGTCCTGTTAAACAAATGCATCCCAGCACTAGGCTGCCGAGCCGTAGGTGCTGTTCGTGGACACAAATAATAAAATAGATTTGTATCCACGAATAGCACCTGCCAAAAATATTGATAGGTGCTGTTCGTGGACTAGGCTCGGTGCTATTCGCGCCGGTGCTATTCGGACGGGTGCTGTTCGTGGACTACGTCCATGAACCGTCATAGCTAGACGGTTGAAATTTTCACAAATTATGTATTTCTGTTGCCGCTATAACATTAAATACTAAAAACAGAATAAAATAAATATTTCAGTGGGGCTCCCATACAACAAACGTGTTTTTTTGCCAGTTTTTGCGATAATGCTACGGAATCCTTCGTGCGCGAGTCCGACTCGCACTTGGTCGGTTTTTATACGATATCGCTTGTCAATCCCATACAATTTTGCGTTTTTGGCAATCGCTATTGCCACGCTTTCGATGATAGATTGTCACTTGTCTATGGCCACTTTTGACGAACATTCAGCGAACATTACGAATAATTACGATACCATGACATATAAAGTTACGCCCTAAAATAAGTTACAATACAACATTGTGTAACAATATTTCCAAGCGGAGGAATATTACCTTTCTGAGGCAATTCATGACGTCAATAAGAAAAGTTTCTTTCTGACGCAAACCTTTCTTTTTTAATCAATTTGATTCATAAACAATTTTGTTACACGACCGTTTAAAAATAAGCTGTTGTGTAATCGCTGACGCAAATACAGTTAGAAAAGGCACAACCCGTTCCGAAAAATTCGCAACCCTAAAATAAGAGTAACCCCTCTCTGTCACGGGCAGTCGTCGTTATGCGTAGTACGTAATCCGCATTTTATCCAAATAGCCTATTGCGTTCAGCTGCTAACGACACAGATGTCCCGCGCAAATTAATTGGAAATGTCAAGTGCACGAGACCCGACGCCATCTTGTCCCCCTCATACTTTTTATTTTTTTGTCGCGCACGTGGCTTTATTGCGAGACAGCTGGGCGAGAGTGCGTTCACGCACTTGACGTTGGCAACAGTCGCGTAATTTAATTTTAATGAAAATATTTTGGCAATTTCCGAACACCTCAAATAATAGGGTATAAATTCGAAAATTATTGCCTTTCTTAAGTTCATAAATACCTTGAAGTTTTGTGAAATTCATTTTAATTAAATGGGCGTTTAATTTATTTTTGAAACGGTTAGTAACACTGCATTGACATTTGACATTTACGCGGGAAGGTGCATTCGCGAGTTAGACCTGCGTTTGGTTAATGCAAAGATAATGGTCTGACCTATTTAATGGTATAATTAAATATCGCCGTCTGTTTCCGGCAATTAGATCGAAAGCGATCACTGTTGAATTCCTATGTTACATTAAAAAATATATTTTGCTCCTTCCGAACACCTTTAATCACGATTTTGAGCACCTGATGCGTTTCGTTCGCAGCTGATGATCCTAAAGCCACGATATTACAACACCTTGAGTTTTCGTTACGGAATTTCCTCCCCTTAATTACATTTTATATGTTTTGGCCAGTTGTCTACGAATATCTGCGGTGTCCGTATCAATTTCGTCTTTTTATTGTGAGTTATGTAGCGACAGCACGCGACATTATAGGAACCTGTTACATGTTTGGAGAATGGAAGCTTTTAATAGAATATGCTGAATATGTATAGCAGTAAGCAATTAGGGCCGGAAATATACATTTTTACATCCAATCGGTTCTTTATACTTCTTATCGAATAACTGCCACACATAAGGGTTAGGTATTATTTATTTTATACTTTATTGTACACCACAAAAAACATACAGGACAAATTTACAAATATACTAGTGTACAATGGGCGGTCTTATCGCACTAGGCAATCTCTTACAGACAACCTTTGGATGGACTGAAAGATCGGAGAAGAATTTAGGGCTGTCAGTGTACAAAATATCAAAAATAATATTACTTAGACTTAATAACATACAATATTACATAATACACTAATACAATCTGACAAGCATGCATTTCTTTTTAGTTCCGAATAGATGGTTAACCAAGGCGTCCCGCCGTCTTTTGCTCGGTCTGCCGCTACGCCGCCGTCTAGCTGAAGATTCCTGTTAGGGCTCCAGTATTGCGACTTTTTTAAGTTTAAAAATAACTAAACTAAAAAAAAGTAAGATTCACTAATTATGGCAAACAGTGTTATATTTATAGAGGTCGGGTAGAATGCCAACGAAGTACATAGTAAGTAGGTTTAAAACTGTAAATCCCGAAGAAATGGCGGGTAGACTAAACTAAACAAACGATCTATGGTTCTCATTAGCCCTGGATCGAAGAGCTAAAAGTCATGGGGTTTACAAGTTATGCTAAAAAAGAAAAACTGGCCAAGTGCGAGTCGGACTCGCACGAAGGTTTCGGTACCACTATCGCAAAAAACGAAAAAAAAACACGTTTGTTGTATGGGAGCCCTACTTGAATATTTATTTTATTCTGTTTTTAGTATTTGTTGTTACAGCGGCAACAGAAATACGTCATCTGTGAAAATTTCAACTGTCTAGCTATCACGGTTCATGAGATACAGCCTGGTGACAGACGGACAGACATACAGACAGAAAGACGGATCGTGGAGTCTTAGCAATAGGGTCCCGTTTTTACCCTTAGGGTACGGAACCCTAAAAAATGCAGGGGGGTGACCATAAGCTCTTAAGGTAACCTTACTCTACAATTAACGCACACCAACAACATTGAAGATTATGACAATTTTTAGCAGATACAATATTTATTATAGGTAACTAGGTTCTGCCAGCGGCTTCGCCCGCGTGAAAGGCGAAAATTATCCCGAGGGAACAAATTTCCGGGTTAAAAAGTATCCTATGTGTTAATCCAGGATGTTGACTACCTTCATACTATATTTTATCATAATTGGTCCAACCGTTTGAGCGTGAAGAAGTGACAAACATACAAAGACACACACACAAACACTAACAAACTTTCGACTTTATAATATTAGGGTGATTTGAATTTAGAACCTATCTGAGAGTAGAAATCTATCTGGCTATAAAGGATGTTAAGGGTACACTAGTCAACGGCACGAACTATTTTGTGCGCGGGGTTAAAATGCATTTTATATCTACCGACAACACGTGCGGAAGAGATAGATGCTGAGATGAGAAGTAGGAAGCTAGTTCGCGTACGAATACACACTTTTGCAGATTTGTAGCGAAATGGATAATGATTTAGGACGAAACCGAGCGCGCGAAATTTTATGAACAGACCTTTGGCAGTCTGGATATCATGAAAAAACGACTAAATCTATCTGTTCAAAATAAAATTATATGCATTGTTGAACTACTAATCTATCCCTGTTTGGAGGCCGTGTTGCAATTTTCCGTCTTCTTATGGTATTTATTTGCGCCCAAAAATGCGTTAAAATTAGTGTCGAAATGTGGAACTTTAGAGGCTCATAACTTTCAAATATTTTATTTTTTTACTTTTTCGCTTCCATGCAGGGCTAGATAATGATGAGACAAATTGATATCACTTTTTATTTTGAACGTACATCGTCAAACAGGGGAATTATCCCTAGACTACGTTTGTATGGAAAAAAATTCGACTAGTGTAACCTTAATACAAAGATGCGGCTACATGATTAAAGTTACCTACTAGTGACTTATGAGAACAAGGCTTATAATGCTAAAATATCAGGCGAAGTCCATTTAACACATACATACTGTACGTGTGAATTTAATAGAAATTGGATGAGCAAGTATTATATTATCTGTGCCTAAGTACAATTTATCGTTGAACAAACATAATCTCATGACGAACTATTGTTTTCCCGATCACAAACAGACGTCGTGTTGGGAAAATGCAAACAATCTCGTGTGAAGTGTATTTAATCAATGTTATTTCTAGCAACATCCAAAGATTTTGAATTCATATTCGCACATTGCCGCGGTAGGCTGCGCTTATGTTAGGTACATATATAAAGCGGATTGCGATTTAATTTTCGTTTTTAATATATTTATTTTTATACTAGCTGTTCCCCGCGGCTTCACTCCCGTGGACCACCCCACAGGACCTGATTTTCGAGATAAAAAATAGCCTATGTCACTCAGGAATAATGTAGCTTTCTATTGGTGAAGGAATTTTTTAAATCGGTCCAGTAGTTTCGGAGCCTATTCGATACACACAAACAAACAAAAAAATCTTTCCTCTTTATAATATTATTATTTATAGTATAGAAGTATAGATTGGCTATATTTGCTTTATCATAGTCGCTTAATTATTCGAGACATCTTATACCCATGATATACTTATTAAGGAGTTCCAGTTGCCATCTGTGGTCTTCTACATCGGTTCCACTTCACCAAATTATAATAATAATAAAATAAAATAATAATAATATAATATTTGAGGAGTTCCCTCGATTTCCATGGGATCCCATTTTCAGATTCAGATTCTGACAATGGAACAATCTCGAGAGGATATTCTACCAAAAAATGAAATGATTTTGCAAATCCGTCTATATAAATATGACGGAGTTATGTTATGCCCGAAATTTTTGGGCAGTTGGGTAAAAAGAAGTGAAGGAGAAAAACCATAATTTTCACTCCCCTAAATAAGTGCCAGATGGGAATAAACCTCCTTATCACGCAGGAGACAATCTGCAAACCTACAAACGAATATATTCTAAAGAAGATTGCCGCGATACCCGCTCCGCTCACCACCATGCCCCAAACCGGCAGTCCGTTGGCCCGCGTTCTAAACAAGAAACAAACACGTTTGTTAGCCGCGTGTGATATCATCGCATTCAGCGCCATATGTGGACGATTGTCCGTGCTGATCGTAAACAGTATCGTCTGACCGTACGCACCTGTATTGTGCATCTAGACGATAGACAATTATTGTGATGACTTTGGCGTGTGTTGAGAACTTATATGCCATGTGTTTTATTGTTAACGGTTGATAGAATGCGTGGTAAGGTAAACAGGTAGAAAATGGCATGTGAATAACAGAAAATAAGACAATTGACTGAACTCATAATCCGTAGAATTGGAATGCATACTGTCTTCGTAGTCATTGTCTGTTTATTCTGTGACCATCGCACTGTGAAAACCTTCAAGTGAACTACCATTCCATTTCGTTTGGATGAATGGTCAGCAGGCTTATTGCGTAAGTGAATACGGCAACGCAAAGAGTTTGACCACAATCAACCGACCAATCACACAGACAGAAATCCACATCGCGTCATTCATCTCGCATGTGATTGGTCGATTTGATCGCGGTCATACCCTTCGCCTTGCCGAATTCACTGGCGCAATTTGGCTACAGGTCACTTCTTGTTCACTTCACATACTTACACAATTAATGTAATTGTATACATGTACTTTGTTCCAAATAAACTTACAAGTTGTAGGTCGTGGGTTCGAGCCCAGGCAGGCGCTTTACTTTGTGTAAATAATTTCATCACCACTGCTCTCAAAACGGTGAAGGAAAACATCGTGAGGAAACCGGCATGTCCTAGAACCAAAAATTCGAAGACATGTGACATCCACCAACCCGCACTGGGCCCGCGTGGTGGATAATGGCCCATTCCCTCTCGCAGAGAGGAGGCCTGTGTCCCTGCAGTGGGAACATTAATAGGCTGATGATGTGATGTGATGTGAAATAAAATAAAAAAAAATAAAAATCAAAAACCCGACTGCTGAAGAAGCGAACTAAAAAGCTGTAAACAAGAAAAAATCATGCTGTACAGTCGGAGGATCAGGGGGTCAGCCAGTTCGCAAATATGTATCCTCCGACTGCACAACATGATTATTTCTTGTTTACAGCGTTTTTACCAAGCAGGGTTTGTGGAGCAGACCAAGGTTGAAAAAGCATGAAGCAGAGATCATATACATGTCGCAGTCATATTATATAACACGCCGTATTACAAAAAAGCGTGCTCGATTGAAAAACGTCGCTGTTTTGAAATGCGACTACCGTTCGTCCAGCCGGATCGTGGTGGCGATACGTTCTACAAAGCGGCGTTTAGGTACTGTGAGGACTCACCAATTAAGAAGGCAACCTGCTTGCCTATATTAAGACTGGCAACAGACAACGTCTTAAAAGGTAACTGAATATCGAACATAAAATAAATGAAGATGAATTATATATATATATTATATTATACATGTATTTGTCTTTATAAACGTAGGTAGGTCTTTTATGTATTATTATGTAACTAGTTTAATCTTACTATATAGATATATATATATATATTGTACACTGGATTACTGCCCTCTATTACGATCTCTATCACTCAAAGGTTTGCTGGAAGAAAATTCCATTTGGAGTTAAGCTCGCCTTTGTACATGCATTTTTGTTTTAATGTAATGTCTTGTTGTACAATAAAGAATAAGTTCTTGTTAGGCTTTTTGCCGTGTGTATAAAGGCCCTCCCCTGTGCCTTGAAGGTCACTTCTAGAGTAGTTGCCTGAAGGCAGGCACGTTGCTTCTATATAAATCAGATAAAAGTAAATTAATATCTTTTAATACGTAGCAACCTGGCTACGTCCCCACAGTACCGTCGACAAACTTTTATTTTCAAGTCACTGTGGTCGTGTGTTGCAACAGTGGGCGAAAACAAATGATTACAACGTTTGTTTTCGCCCACTGTTACCGACTTAGTATTTCAGTAAGCCATATTCAGTATTTTTTACACCTTTAACTTGTATTTATTATCCGGCTAAATGGAAATAGCCGTATTTCAAAACAGCGACTTTTTCAATTGTCCGCGCCTATTTATAATACGGCGTGTTATACGATAAGGAAGCGACATACACAAAAAAAGGTTGCTAAAAATAATACAGCAGTTCGATAACTGAACAAAGCAAAAGCATAGCAAAGCACCACCATTAAAATCACTTTTGAATTTGTCAGTAAAAAAATGAATCTAGCTCGTAACAAAACGAAGTTGATTAAAAACTGTATCGATCATCTCACAAATCTTATAAATTAAAGATAGACAAGCCATCATTGCCAGATCATAAATTCAAATTATTATATAGTCAATGTATCAAGCAGTAGTAGATACTATTGCAGTTTGAAACACATCTGGTTGTGATGCGATCCGTGCGTCACCTGGTATTTATCTTGGCGGGTGTCGATCGGCCATCAAAACACAGAATTATAGTTTGAGATTTCCTCTCGACTTTATGGTGCTTCTCCATTAAAGATGCGCTATGTAACTATCTAGCGAGGCTACGTGAATATTGAAAAATATACATAGAGACAGACAGACGGACCGTGCAGTCTTAGTAATAGGGTCCCGGTTTTACACTTTGGGTACAGAACCCTAAAAAATGTTGGAGCCATTCATGAAAAAAAAACGAAAATTTGTTCTGCAGAAAGATTTGATTGTATGTTTTTTTTATTATAGATAGGCTCGCGCTTGACCACTATCTCACCTGATGGTAAGCGATGATGTTGTCGAAGGAGTAGCACGCTTGCCTAGAAGTAATCTATTCACTCTTGACTTAAAGACCCTGAGGTTGTAGCTATCGGGAAACACAAACTCCGGCAGAGAATTCCACTACTTAGCTGTACGCACAATGAAAATATTGACAAAACGTTTAGTGCGTTTGGGTGGGATTGCCACCATATACCGATGGCGCACCGCCGTACGTCTTGCAGTCCGATGATGAAACGGGCAAAATTACCTCTGCTAGCCCTTTTTCTCCAGAGCTGCGCTAAGGTCTGGCTGAGAAAATTAAGTGAGCCCATTGGTGGATATTTTCCTCGCGCACCGCCTTGCTACTGCTACATACACAGCGCATGCGCATCTTGAGTGAAAATGCATCCGTATGCGTTGAATGACTGATCTCTGTTTGGTTGAGTTTAGAGCATCTGACTTGAGTGGATGGTCTTAGGTAACCTTCTTCTTTTTTAATCGACTTCAAAAATAGTTTTCAATTCGTCGGAATCTTTTTTAGGGTTCCGTACCCAAAGGGTAAAACGGGACACTATTACTAAGACTCCTCGATCCGTCTGTCTGTCTGTCCTTCTGTCACCAGGCTGTATCTCATGAACCGTGATAGATAGACAGTTGAAATTTTCACAGATGATGTATTTCTGTTGCCGCTATAACAATAAACTAGTATTTGCTTGGTGCGCGAGCTGCAAGCAGCTCGCGTGTTGTTGTCCCTACACCCGCGTGTTGTTGTCCCTACACCTACCCTGCACCTACCCTACACCTACCCTGCACCTACCCTGCACCTACCCTACACCTACCCTACACCTACCCTACACCTACCCTACACCTACCCTACACCTACCCTACACCTACCCTACACCTACCCTACACCTACCCTACACCTACCCTACACCTACCCTACACCTACCCTACACCTACCCTACACCTACCCTACACCTACCCTACACCTACCCTACACCTACCCTACACCTACCCTACACCTACCCTACACCTACCCTACACCTACCCTACACCTACCCTACACCTACCCTACACCTACCCTACACCTACCCTACACCTACCCTACACCTACCCTACACCTACCCTACACCTACCCTACACCTACCCTACACCTACCCTACACCTACCCTACACCTACCCTACACCTACCCTACACCTACCCTACACCTACCCTACACCTACCCTAAACCTACCCTACACCTACCCTACACCTACCCTACACCTACCCTACACCTACCCTACACCTACCCTACACCTACCCTACACCTACCCTACACCTTCCCTACACCTACCCTACACCTACCCTACACCTACCCTACACCTACCCTACACCTACCCTACACCTACCCTACACCTACCCTACACTACACTACCCTAAACTTTGTTCCAAAAATCATAACCCTAATGTTTGCTTGTCGTCGCCAGGCACTGAGTTTCGCTTCACCCACTCAACCTTCGTTACGCTACGGAGGTCGCCGGCTCGCTTCGCTCGCCACCTCCCCCCTGCGCTGCACTCGGTCTCGTAGGTTCGCTCCACTCGGGATCCCTACGCTGAATCCGTAAAAAAAACAAAAAAAAAAGATTCGCCAAAACGGGGGGGAGGGGGGAGAAGGGGGGCAAGGGGGTAAACTTTGAAAACTGGTTCGTTTGTGACTATAGCATTGCCCCTTTATATGAATCTGAAAAAAGAAATGTTCCAAGTCTCTCAACTTCCGAGATCCACTTAAAGGGGGGGTTCTCCCCCCTTCACCTGCCCTACCCTACACCTACCCTACACCTACCCTACACCTACCCTACACCTACCCTACACCTATCCTACACCTCCCCTACACTTACCCTACACCTACCCTACACCTACCCTACACCTACCCTACACCTACCCTACACCTACCCTACACCTACCCTACACCTACCCTACACCTACCCTACACCTACCCTACACCTACCCTACACCTTCCCTACACCTACCCTACACCTACCCTACACCTACCCTACACCTACCCTACACCTACCCTACACCTACCCTACACCTACCCTACACCTACCCTACACTACACTACCCTAAACTTTGTTCCAAAAATCATAACCCTAATGTTTGCTTGTCGTCGCCAGGCACTGAGTTTCGCTTCACCCACTCAACCTTCGTTACGCTACGGAGGTCGCCGGCTCGCTTCGCTCGCCACCTCCCCCCTGCGCTGCACTCGGTCTCGTAGGTTCGCTCCACTCGGGATCCCTACGCTGAATCCGTAAAAAAAACAAAAAAAAAAGATTCGCCAAAACGGGGCGGGGAGGGGGTAGAAGGGGGGAAAGGGGTTAACTCTGAAAAAGGGTTTGATTGTGACTAAAGCATTGCCCCTTTATATGAATCTGAAAAAAGAAATGTTCCAAGTCTCTCAACTTCCGAGATCCGCTTAAAGGGGGGGAGAAGAGGGGCGAGGGGGTCAACTTTGAAAAATGGTTTTTACTTAACCGAGCCTCCTCTAAACGATTCCGTAAAAAAAACAAAAAAAAAAGATTAGCCAAAACGGGGGGGGAGGGGGGAGAAGGGGGGCAAGGGGGTCAACTTTGAAAAATGGTTCGTTTGTGACTATAGCATTGCCCCTTTCTATGAATCTGAAAAAATAAATGTTCCAAATGTTCCAACTTTCGAGATCCGCTTAAAGGGGAGGAGAAGGGGGGCGAGGGGGTCAACTTTGAAAAATGCTTTTTACTTTTCCGAGCCTCCTCTAAACGAATCCGTAAAAAACAAAAAATACGGGTACCTTAGTTTCCGAGATACGATAGAGGGGGGGAGGAGGGGGGAGGAAAAGGGGAGGTTTGGGACTTTTCCCATACTCGCGAGAGTTACTTGTATACGAATCTGTCAAAATATACCCACCTTCCCCTTCACCATCTGGGAGAACAATTATGTCAATGAGTGAGTCAGTCAGTCAGTGGTAATGCAGTTTTATATAGTATAAAAACTAGTATTTGCTTGGTGCGCGAGCTGCAAGCAGCTCGCGTGTTGTTGTCCCTACACCTACCCTACACCTACCCTACACCTACCCTACACCTACCCTACACCTACCCTACACCTACCCTACACCTACCCTACACCTACCCTACACCTACCCTACACCTACCCTACACCTACCCTACACCTACCCTACACCTACCCTACACCTACCCTACACCTACCCTACACCTACCCTACACCTACCCTACACCTACCCTACACCTACCCTACACCTACCCTACACCTACCCTACACCTACCCTACACCTACCCTACACCTACCCTACACCTACCCTACACCTACCCTACACCTACCCTACACCTACCCTACACCTACCCTACACCTACCCTACACCTACCCTACACCTACCCTACACCTACCCTACACATACCCTACACCTACCCTACACCTACCCTACACCTACCCTACACCTACCCTACACCTACCCTACACCTACCCTACACCTACCCTACACCTACCCTACACCTACCCTACACCTACCCTACACCTACCCTACACCTACCCTACACCTACCCTACACCTACCCTACACCTACCCTACACCTACCCTACACCTACCCTACACCTACCCTACACCTACCCTACACCTACCCTACACCTACCCTACACCTACCCTACACCTACCCTACACCTACCCTACACCTACCCTACACCTACCCTACACCTACCCTACACCTACCCTACACCTACCCTACACCTACCCTACACCTACCCTACACCTACCCTACACCTACCCTACACCTACCCCACACCTACCCTACACCTACCCTACACCTACCCTACACCTACCCTACACCTACCCTACACCTACCCTACACCTACCCTACACCTACCCTACACCTACCCTACACCTACCCTACACCTACCCTACACCTACCCTACACCTACCCTACACCTACCCTACACCTACCCTACACCTACCCTACACCTACCCTACACCTACCCTACACCTACTATACACCTACCCTACACCTACCCTACACCTACCCTACACCTACCCTACACCTACCCTACACCTACCCTACACCTACCCTACACCTACCCTACACCTACCCTACACCTACCCTACACCTACCCTACACCTACCCTACACCTACCCTACACCTACCCTACACCTACCCTACACCTACCCTACACCTACCCTACACCTACCCTACACCTACCCTACCTCTACCCTACACCTACCCTAAACTTTGTTCCAAAAAACATAACCCTAATGTTTGCTTGTCGTCGCCAGGCACTGAGTTTCGCTTCACCCACTCAACCTTCGTTACGCTACGGAGGTCGCCGGCTCGCTGCACTCGGTCTCGTAGGTTCGCTCCACTCGGGATCCCTACGCTGGATCCGTAAAAAAACAAAAAAAAAAGATTCGCCAAAACGGGTGGGGAGGGGGGAGAAGGGGGGCAAGGGGGTCAACTTTGAAAACTGGTTCGTTTGTGACTATAGCATTGCCCCTTTATATGAATCTGAAAAAAGAAATGTTCCAAGTCTCTCAAGTTCCGAGATCCACTTAAAGGGGGGGAGAAGGGGGGCGAGGGGGTCAACTTTGAAAAATGGTTTTTACTTTTCCGAGCCTCCTCTAAACGAATCCGTAAAAAAAACTGAAAAAAAAAGATTTGCCAAAACGGGGGGGGGGGGGGAGAAGGGGGGCAAGGGGGTCAACTTTGAAAAATGGTTTGTTTGTGACTATAGCATTGCACCTTTATATGAATATGAAAAAAGAAATGTTTCAAATGTTCCAACTTTCGAGATCCGCTTAAAGGGGGTGAGAAGGGGGGCGAGGGGGTCAAATTTGAAAAGTAGTTTTTACTTTTCCGAGCCTCCTCTAAACGAATCCGTAAAAAACAAAAAATACGGGTATCTTAGTTTCCGAGAAACGATAGAGGGGGGGAGGAGGGGGGGGGAAAAGGGGAGGTTTGGCACTTTTCCCATACTCACGGGAGTTACTTGTTTACGAATCTGTCAAAATATACCCACCTCCCCATCCACCATCTGGGAGAACAATTATGTCAATGAGTGAGTGAGTCAGTGAGTCAGTGGTAATGCAGTTTTATATAGTATAATACTAAAAACAGGATAAAATAAATATTTTAGTGGGGCTCCCATACAACAGTGTTTTTTTGCCGTTTTTTGCTATAATGGTACGGAACCCTTCGTGCGCGAGTCTAATTAAAGTACTAATTAAAAATTAAACAGTTTTACGGGAGGTCTTGAGACAAGCCTAAAATATTATTTATTTTCGATAGTTTGGGATTGAAAAGAATCGTGAAATTCGAAATGTTAACAAAGGAAATCAAACCAAGCCATCGCCTTAATTATGTAAGTACCTATTTTAAGAAATTACTATATTGATAGGACAGGTTTCACAAAAAAAAGTCAATCACATGACTAAAATCAGATCGAAGATTTTTTAATATGCGGTATTTATTTCTGCACATTGTATTTGTTAAAAATCCAAATTTTAATGATCTGAGATTTTTTCCAGATCGGTATTTAATTTCTAAAGCCCCTAATACTTAGAAAACAAACCATCCAAGCGAGAGAAATGATCACCCTTCCGTTTTTAAAGTGCTTATGCGCGTGCAGGACATAATAGATGCTACCCCTCCGACAGCCGGGTCGAGACTGACGCGTGGCCGTCACGTGACGCCCACGTGGCGACATCTATTGTGTTCAGAACTTATTATTTCGTGTGGAGGGGGGGTATGGCGAGGGCATTGTTGAAATAGTGTGGTAAAGCGAATCGATACTTTACATTAGTTTCGTAAAAAATCATAAAAGTGGACTTTTCTACTTAGTAATATTAGGGTTCCGTACCCAAAGGGTAAAAACGGGACCCTATTACTAAGATTCCGCGGTCCGTCTGTCTGTCTGTCTGTCTATCTGTCACCAGGCTGTACCTCATGAACCGTGATAACTAGACAGTTGAAATTTTCACAGATGATGTATTCCTGTTGCCGCTATAACAGCAAATACTAAAAACAGAATAAAACAAATATTTAAGTGAGGCTCCCATTCAACAAACGTGATGTTTTTGCCGTTTTTTTTGCTATAATGGTACGGAACCCTTCGTGCGCGAGTCCGACTCGCACTTGGCCGGTTTTTTATTTATAAATATGACACCTGTTTTGCAATAAATTGCATGTTAATACTAATACAATGCTATCGCTTTTATCACTTTGATTAGTGGAATTAAACTTAAGTACGTTATCAATATTCACTGGATTCTGATAATAAAACCGGTTCGAATCGGTTCATGTTTCGGAACAGCTGACTTCGTATTTGTGTGTTTATTAATGGGTTCAAGACACTGCGTTGCGGGAGACAATGGGAGCCAATAGTAACCATGCAACGTGTGTTATGCAGATGGCAGTTGCTTCTAAACTAGACAAGTCTGCAGTCCTCTTTTGAATTTTTCAGTACATATTTTGCGAGACTACTAAGTTTGGTACCTCGAGTTACCAAACTTAGTAGTCTGATTTCAAATTGACGATTCTCAGCCTGGACAATGTTTTTTAGATATTATATAATACTTCATGCACACAAACTTACAGAAGGAAAATACGAAAACACCAAATTAAAGGACCAGCTCCACTTTCCCTCAAAAGGAAGCTTTTGGACATGTGCTTTCAGCTATGGAGCGCAAACGTGGTCATTAACTAAACGTCAAAGTCAGTATTCGGGGTGTGCCAGCAGGCAAAAGAGCGCAATATTCTCGAAGTTAAAATAACAGACCAGTCATCTGCCGTACGACACACAGAATTGGGCGAAAGTAGCCACAGAAAAAAATTGGGTACCGAACAACTGGAACCGGCGACGCGGTAGACTTAGAAGGAGATGGCTTGACGAGTTAGGTAGAGTTCCACCAGGATAAGCCAAGATTGAACGTTGAAGGAAAACAACGTGAGGAAACCGGCATGTCCTAGAACCAACCATTTGAAGACAGTACATGTACTGTACACACGACACTAGGCCCGCGCGGTGGAATAAGTCCCATTCCCTCTCTCACAGAGAGGAGGCCTGTGTTCCAGCAGAGGGAACATTAAAAGGCTGATGATGATGAAGCCAAGATTGGCCAGTAATTTCAATAGACCAAGAAAAATAGAAAGTTGGGAGGAAGGCGTGTGTAATGTGCATTGTTTTTAGGGTTCCGTACCCAAAGGGTAAAAACGGGACCCTATTACTAAGACTCCGCGATCCGTCTGTCTGTCTGTCTGTCTGTCCGTCTGTCACCAGGCTGTATCTCGTGAACCGTGATAGCTAGACAGTTGAAATTTTCAGAGATGATGTATTTCTGTTGCCGCTATAACAACAAATTTAAAAACAGAAGAAAATACATATTTAAGGGGGGCTCCCATACAACAAACGTGATTTTTTTGCCGTTTTTTGCTTGATATTAATAACGGCAACAGATAGACGCTTCAAATATTCACGGAATATTTATTTGTATATTCAATTCAAAAAATAATTATTATTAAATTAAAATAAAATAAATTGAGGGGGGCTCCCATACAACAAACGTGTTTTTTTTGCTGTTTTTTGCTCGATATTAATAACGGAAACAGGTAGACGCTTGAAATATTCACAGAATATTTAGTTGTATATTCACTTTAAAAAATAGTAATGATTAAATTAAAATAAAATTAATTAAGGGGGGCTCCCATACAACAAAAGTGATTTTTTTGCCGTTTTTTACGATAATGGTACGGAACCCTTCGTGCGCGAGTCCGACTCGCACTTGTTTTATTAATAAGAATTGAACCGACACTATCCAAAGTCCGCCATATAATCGCTTACCATCAGGTGAGATAGACAAACACGAGCGTATCAAAAAAAAAAAAACCGGCCAAGTGCGAGTCGGACTCGTGCACCGAGGATTCCGTACAAACCTCAGCTTAAAGGTATTATAGAACTCAGTACTTGATATGAATTTCAATTTAAAATCTCTACGCGTTCATGAGGAAAGGGGTAGTAAGTTTAAAATTATTAAAAATATTTTTATTATATCATGTAACAAAAAATTTACGGTTTTCGCAATTTTTCCTTTATCTGTGCTATAAGACGTTGCTTCTTACCAAATTTCAAGATTCTGAGTTCACGGGAAGTAACCTGTTGGTTTTGATCCCCTTGCGAGTGTCGAAGATTTGCGGAATTTTGCGGCTGTATCTTATCATTGCGTTGGCTTAGAAGTTAGATTTTCACAGCTATAAGGGACAGTAGACTTGAGTATTTGATATAAATTTCAGTTTGATACCTCTACGCGTTCCTGAGAAAAAGGGTCTTGACAGACAGACAGATGGATGGACGGACAACAAAGTGATCCTATAAGGGTTCCGTTTTTTCCTTTCGAGGTACGGAACCCTAAAAAGATATTCGCACAGGAAATTTTATATGAACTTTGCTCCAATTTTACTTTCAAATAAAACTGATCTTTAGACTTTGCACTCGCTAAAACACCTGTTAATGATTTGCTATCATCAGTGTTTCCGCTGATAAGCTTTTATTCATGCTGATAAAGATTTTTTTTATGATATGGCCGATAAGAACCATAATATTATATCATAGCTTGGAAATTGCGCATGTTGTTATGTGCATAGGTTTTTTTTTTAATAATAGTCTTACGTTTGATCACGATCTTACCTGATGGTAAGCAATGATGTGGTCGACGTTGAAGTACGCTTAACTAGAAGTAACATATTCACTCTTGACTTAAAGACGAAGATGGTAGCTATCAGGAAACACAGACTCCGGCAGAGAATGCCACTTCTTAGCTGTACGCACAATGAAAGTATTCTCATAACGTTGAGACAATGGGCCTCATCAGAAAGCTTAAAGTCACCCAAAGGGCAATGGAGAGGGCTATGCTCGGAGTTTCCTTGCGTGATTGAATCAGAAATTTAGAGATCCGCAAGAGAACCAGGGTTACCGACATAGCCCGAAGAATTGCCAAACTTAAGTGGCAGTGGGCAGGGCACATTGCTCGCAGAACGGATGGCCGATGGGGCAGAAAGGTTCTGGAGTGGCGACCGCGAACCGGAAGACGTTGCGTTGGAAGGCCTCCCACCAGGTGGACCGATGACCTGGTGAAGGTTGCGAGGATCCGCTGGTTGCGGGAAGCACGAGACCGGTCAATGTGGCGACGCTTGGGGGAGGTCTATGTCCAGCAGTGGACGTCTTTCGGCTGATATGATGATGATGATGAGTGCGTATGGGATGGGATGTCCATCGTGTACCGACTTTAGTTCGATGATGGAAACGTCTAGGGCTAGGTAGCTCTACAAGCGAACTAGTTTATTATTGGACTATTAACTAATAAACTCCGGTTATTGCTGACTATGTCCACACTAATGCTCATTGGGCTACATTAGGAGCATTTTTACAAACCTACTCAACCTTCCAAACGTTCCATTTGACCTATCAACCGAATCCTTGGAATTAAGATGAACGTTTCCAACATGACATTTCCTACTCAAGAAGGGAAGCTACTTACACTGTAGAGGAAGTATCCTTACTCCACCAAAAAAAGCCCAAAACAGTGAACCGCCCAAGACAATAAGCATCTATAAATAAACAGTGGATCGATATCCAAATAGACATATCGACCAGATGGCCGAGGATATCCTGTTGGAACAGATTGCCCGCGATAATTATAGTTTGTAAGTGGCGCGTGCGCCGGGCAGACACTTGCGAGGCGTCGGGTGCGGTGCAGCGAGCCTTGTCACGCGATCCTGCTCTTTGTCCACAGTTCTTAGTAAACCCGATTGGGTTACACAACACAGGGGAAGTATGAACAGCGAGATAGAGGCCAAGAGCGGGCTTATACGGAAAAAGAATATATTTTAAACGGACTTTTGGTGTGAACGATACTGAAAGAGCCCAAACACGATGGTGCATGCTATCTTGTCTGGGACGGATCTGCCAAATACCAGCTAGATGCACTAGAGTCGATTGAAAAGCGGGCCAAGAGACTCATCGGAAATGAGGCACTGGTCAAGTCAAAGCTCCAGAGCCTTGAACATCGTCGCCGAGTTGCCAGTTTGTCGGTTTTTTATCGATTACATTTCGGGAAGTGTGCGATGGAATTGCATGACTTGATTCCGCCCAGCCCGTTCCATCATCGGACTACCAGACGTACGGCGATGCATCATCGGTACATGGTGGACATCCCACCCATATGTCTGAGTCTGTGTTTCCCGATAGCTACAATCTAGGGGTCAAGAGTGAATGTTTTTTTTCTAGGCAAGCGTGCTTCACCGTCGACCACATCATCGCTTACCATCAGGTGAGATAGTGGTCAAGCGCAAGCCTATAGACAATAAAAAAAAAAAAAAAGTTGTAATGACCACCTACCGGTTCTATCATGAGACCAGCTTAATAGTGCCATATTATTTCAATGTTCCAAAGTTACATAAGCAAGCCAAGTCTCACCATGCGATGTCCTCAGGGTTCGGTTATTGGTCCACCTTTATGGAATATAAGCTTTGATGATTTTTTGGGGGATGTGGAACAGGGTGTAAAGTTCCACAAACCTCCATAGAAAAGGGAGGATCCCCCGACCAGACGGGTGTTGTGTCTGGTCCGGGCAACTGCCCAACGGTAATTGTCGGAATGTTGTAAGTGTTCAAATCGCGCCGAATACTTTACTTGCGCGATGCAGGATTTGTGTGACGTCATGTCTTTAGTTCGTGAGTGGCGGCGCTGGTGCCGCTACAATTTCCTCGCGATTCCGCTTCCAAGCGGCTGTTCATTAACCGGTTATGCGGACGAAGGTCTTTCTACTCATTCAATCAAGTGTTCGAACTGGACTCGAGAACTTCGCTGACACTTGCCTACGATTACTATCTCAGTGGGACGATCGAAACCGTCTGGGCAATCTTAAATCGTGTCTTACTATTAAATTTAATAACGTTCCCGTAAAAAGGAAGCAGTCCGTGTGCTATCTTGGTCTAGTGTTAGAGAGGAATTTTGCTTTTACAGATCATATTAAAATAGTCGGTGAAAAAGCAAAAAAGAACTTCTATGCCTTAACGAGAATATCTAAATCTACGTGGGGTCTGTCTTTTTTAACTATGAAGACTATCTATGGGGCTACTTACTTGGGTTGTATGTGCTTTGGGGCGCCTGTTTGGGCTGATAGGGCCACAATAGGGGCGGTACGACGTAAATTGCTTCAGAGTCAGCGTTTGGCTTTGATATTCTTATGCAAAGCATACAGGACAGTTAGTACTGAGGCCTTACCGGTACTTGCTGGCGTACTTCCGGTCGACCTTGAAGTGCAGCGACGTGCTGCAATGTACTATTCCGCACGAGAGACTATGGTAGCGGACTTTTTAACGCGGTGTGACCGTGAGAAAATCTCTAGATTATTTAAACCACATATTGACGTCTGGGAGGAACTTTTATCCGAATGGCAAATAAAAATAAAATTCCATCAAGAGCCGACACCTTCAACAATTCTTTCCATCCGTTCGCGTGCGGCTGGCCCGGACGTGGCTGGAGAAGGATCACTGGACCATGTTTAAAAGTAAATTATTTTCCTTCTAGCTCGTTGCCTCGCCTATATGTCAGTGTTCTACATCTGACTGCGAATATGTACAATCTGCACATCATATCTTATAACGCAATTTCATGTTGAATAATGTACAGGCTGCATCAGGAGTTGTTTACTATACGGACCTTGTGGAACCTAGAACAAATTTCCGTGCGTTCAAGCGTTTTTGCCATACCTATTATTGGAAACAAATATAGCAGCTAACAATGTTAGGCCCCATTAATATTAATGCGAATTTTTATCCGTAGTGCTAGGCAACTGGGCTTATCCCAGTTGTAAACGACCCCTTGTGCCTATTGGCCCTGTTTGTTCTGTCTCCTGCTTGATATGGAGGGCAGTGGAAATTTGTATTATTTTTCCTACTTCTCCGTTATTCTTTGCAGTGGTTTGGGGTAGTGCGGTGGGATTGTCCCAAAAAAAGCATGCCAAGTTTTAGCTTAATCGGATGTCAGGAAGTGCTTGAAAAATCGATTACTAGTTGCTTGGTGTGTTTTCGTCAGAGGTTTGGTTAAATTCCAGCGGTAGTGCAATGATTCCACCTCATTTTGTGTAATTGAAACACTGGTCCGGTCCCTATTGAGCTTTTTACCGACCAGATGTTAGGCGGCAACAATGAAGGAAAAATATAATGATTTGTAATAATTGCGCCTTTTCTTTGAACAAATTTGCGCTCCAAGATTCGGTTATTCGAGATCGCATGGATTATACATGGGATGCACATAGGATGGGATTCTAACTGGCGAAGCGACGTGTGGGTGTACTATTGTATAAGTAAAAGATATTCCATAAACTGAAAAAGAAAGATACACATCCGGAAACAAGGTAACAATATAAAGCTTGTAATAAAAAAACGCAGTCAAAACTTTATTTGCACATAATTTTATTTGCAGCGTAGTTTTTGACTTGTTGGTTTTTTAGCATGTTTAGGACCTACCTTCATTAGAGGCCCTTTCGGGAGTCGGGGCTAAGTAAATGGTCAGCTAAAATATTAGTATTCCGTATTTTTGTGGTGTAAAATTCTTTTAGGGTCTGTATTTTTAAAACTAACGAACTTCTTAGTACAGCAGATAACAGGCAGGGATCAGAAGTGATACTTTAGAACATAGGAATCTTTACAAAAACATCTGTAGACCAGCCGGCTGGTTAACCAGTCAGGCATTTCCCTATTTTATGTTTTATTTTGGCGCCCAGATTTTTTTAATGGTAAACTGGTTTAAAAACTGCAATTCGCAGGACATAGAGACAAAATCACTTACTAATGTTTAGTAGGTTGGTAGGTTCAAAACTAATGTTGCTTCAAATTAAAAATTCAAATTAAATTTATTGCATTCATAATGTACATAAAGGTGGTCTATGGACCCTGTCGGGCACAGCAACATTCTAAATACAGTCAGTGTCTAGGAGAGAGGAATAGCGCTCAATATTTTCCATTGGCGATTGAGTTGGATGCAGTGTGATACGCAATGAAGGTGAGGATTTCCAAATCACTGACCACGGTGAAGGAAATGATCGTAGCGAAACTTGGACCTCATAGTTAATCATCATCTGCCTAGCCTTTTCCCAACTATACTGGGGTCGGCTTCCAGTCTTACCGGATTCAGCTAAGTACCAGTGTTTTACATGGAGCGACTGCCTATCTGAACTCCACAACCCAGTAACTGGGTAACACGGTACCTCTTGCATGGCAAGACTAGTGTCAGATCTCAAGCTTCTCTACCGACTACCCGTAACGACTGCCAAAGATCTTCAAATGACAGTCGCGGCCAACGGCTTAACTAACGTGCTTTCCAAGGCACGGAGAAAACTCGGTATGTTGAAATGGTCACCCATCCACGGACCGACCTCGTCAAGCGTTGCTTAACCTTGATGATCGACCCGTGCTGATGTTATTATTTAGCCACGAGCTCCTCGACCTCATAGTTTGAAATTGCCATCCCGCATTGAGCAAGCGTGGTGATTAATGCTTGTGCCTTCTCTGTATGAGAAGAGGCATTTGTCCAGCTGTGGAATAGTTATAGGTTGGTATTATTATAGTATTACTTACTATAATAAATTATCCAAACTAACACCATGTGAAGTGCATCTGAGGAGTGAGTACAGGCTTAACATCAACATGAACCAATTTGGATCTTGCACGCAGCTTCCGTTGTATGTCGATGAGCCATAGGCAGAGGTCGTCAACATTCGTGCATCGACCGTCAATTATGATAATACTAGCTGTGCCCGCAGCTTCACTCCCTTTAACTGCTTAACCTATCTACCTACCTACATACCTACCAGGATCATTCTTCCGCGGAAAATCTTAATATCGCCATTCAGAAAATGATGTCAAAAGCACAATGCCATCTATCCGATATGGAGTTCAACTGTCCGATTATCTGAATTGCGTGTGCTGTGATATTTTACTGATTAAACACTTTAAATTCATATCTTTTGATATAGTGAACCGATTGCGATGAAACAAAACTTAAGTAATACTACAAGTTACTAATTAATTTTTATGTATAAAAGTTATCTACATTGGTTTCGTACATTTTACCTGATGCGTGCACAACTAAACAGACAAAAATTCCAAAAAGGCTGGAAATGGGTTACGTTGGTTATCCTATAACATCTTGGCTACTTTTAGGATTCCGTACCCAAAGGGTAAAAATGGGACCCTATTACTAAGACGCCGCGGTCCGTGTGTCTGTCTGTCTATCTATTTTTTATTTATTTATTTATCGATAGGCTCGCTTTTGACCACTATCTCGCCTGATGGTAAGCGATGATGTGGTCGACGGTGAAGCACGCTTGCCTAGAAGTAACCTATTTACTCTTGACTTGAAGACCCCAAGGTTGTAGCTATCAGGAAACAAAGACTCCGGCAGGGAATTCCACTCCTTAGCTGTGCGTACAATGAAAGTATTTGCAAAACGCTTTGTACGTATGGGTGGGATGTCCACCATGTACAGGTGGCGCATTGCCGTACGTCTTGTTGTCCGGTGATGGAAAGGGCTAGGCGGAATCAAATTGTGCAGTTCCATCGCACACTCCCCGAAATGTAATCAATAAAAAACCGACAGACTGGCCATTTGGCGTCGATGTTCAAGGCTCTGGAGCTTTGAGGCGACCAGTGCATCGTGGCCGATAAGCCTCTTGGCCCGTTTGTCAATCGACTCAAGTGCATCAAGTTGATATTTGGCAGATCCGTCCCAGAGGTGAGAGCAGTACTCCATGCATGACCGAACTTGCGCTTTATACAATTTGAGCAGCTGTTCAGGCGTGAAGTACCGTCTCACCTTTGCAAGGATCCCCAACTTTTTTGCAGCCAACTGAGCTTTTGCCTCAATGAATGGACCAAAATTGAGGGTCGATGTTAAAGTAACACCAAGAAGGTCGAGATGGTGCGTTATCGGCACGGTTACACCACGGAAAGATGGAGCCGGGTGGAATAGGCTCTTTTTTGCGGAAAAAAGACACGCCTGGGTCTTAGCTGCATTGAAACTGACTAGATTGGCATCGCCCCATTCGGAGACTGCCTCCAAAGACAAGTTCAAGCGCTCAACCATGGCCTCCCGGAGAGACCGGATCTCAGTCCCAGTAGCCCGTGCGCCGGTCACGTATCTCTCAGCAGCCGTGCTGTCGTCTGCGTACCCAAAGGTGCCGGGTTTTAGCAGGTCATTAATGTGCAGCAAAAACAGTGTAGCCAAGAGCACCGACCCCTGAGGGATCTGTCTGTCACCAGGCTGTACCTCATGAGCCGTGATAGCTAGACAGTTGAAATTTTCACAGATGATGTACTTCGGTTGCCGCTATAACAACAAATAATAAAAACATAATACAATTAATATTTAAGGGGGGGCTCCCATACAACAAACGAGTTTTTTTTGCCGTTTTTGCTCAATATTAATAACGGCAACAGGTAGACGCTTGAAATATTCACAGAATATTAAGTTGTATATTCACTTCAAAAAATAATAATTATTAAATTAAAATAAAATAAATTAAGGGGGGCTCCCATACAATAAACGTGATTTTTTTGCCGTTTTTTGCGATAATGGTACGGAACCCTTCATGCGCGAGTCCGACTCGCACTTGGCCAGTTTTTTTCTGATGCCGAGATTTCGATATTGGATCACTCAGTATCAGAATTGAAATATCTGTAATTTGGTTCCGAGATTCCGATATTACGAGATTCCAATATTCATGACCTATGCCCGACCCAGGAATCGAACCCGGGGTCTCATATACAGCAGTAGCGTTGCCACCACTAGACCAAAGAGGCAGTCTTTGCGATATGGCTGTAATAAAACAATGGTAGATCGACTTCTACGAAACGTTGGCAACCCCTGCGCGCATCAGGATGTCGGACTTCCGAAACAACTGCCACCGTTTACACGACAATGAGTGATGGCGCATCTATATTTATTTATTTTAAAATAAACGCTTTAACACGCGTAAATAAATCGGAGTTACCGTGCGTCAAGTTTTATTTGAAGGGCTATAAAATATTGCCCCTGTCTTCTGTGATATTTACGTAAAACTGTGGGGATGGAAATGTTTCAGCCAGAGGACTGCTTAATTTACTTTTATTTTTTTTCGTCTATTTCATCCGAAAGTTGCCTGTAAAATGTTGCTTTTAGCAATAAGATCGCCCGTTATTATAGCCTCTTACTTAAAATTGAAATAATAAAGATTATTTTATCTATAAAAAATAAATAATTAATGTATAAGTAAATACTAAGGACCGATCTCCGGATTGAGTACCTATTAAGAGTTAAGAACTTGTCACACCGTTAAAAGAAGCCGCTCCAGAACTTTTCGGCCACGTCGCATCGACCATTCTGGGAACAATCTGCTAACGATAACAAAAAATAATACAGTCGAATGAAAACAAAACGGTGAAGGAAAACATCGTGAGGAAACCGGCATGTCTTAGACCCAAAAAATCGAAGACATGTGACATCCACCAACCCGCACTGGGCCCGCGTGGTGGATTACGGCCCATCCCCTCTCATAGAGAGGAGGCCTATTATTATGTCCCAGCAGTGGGAACATTAATAGCGCTCATAAAATAATTTGGTCTGCTGAGAGACCAAATTATTTTATGAGCGCCAATGACCTAGTTTTTCTACAAATTACTTCTTTCCAGTGACTATCGAGTCACTCGAGGACAGAACTTTGAGCGGCTGGTTCACCGAATCTCGGGCTATGATGATGTAGAACTTGTAGAAGACACGATTTAGGTCATTACATATGATATTGGCGTTTTGTAAGGGAGGAACATAAAGTCGTTTTTCTTTTATATAGTACCTATATTTAGTCACGATTTTTCAATAGTCTGATAACTTTTAACTGAGGAATCAAAATGACGGTTTGACAGCTTTTGTATAGAAAATATGCCAAACGGCCATTTTTATTCCTCAGTTAAAAGTTATCAGACTATTGAACAATCGGCCCTCATTTAATCAAAGTATCCAACCATTGCTATCTATCTAAGCAATGTTGCCATCTCATAGGTAGTTCATTGATCCCTTTACTAAAAAAACCATTCAGACGGGTATCAATAAAATCTCTGAAGGCGCTTTGGACTGTCCCATCGGAGTTAAACTTTTTACCTTGCAAGAAGTTATCCAAATTTCGAAAGAAATGGTAATCTGTTGGAGCAAGGTCCGGGGAGTAAAGCTCCTCTAATTTGGTAGCCGCCTGTTGTGCAGTGTGTGGTCTAGCGTTACCCTGAAGTAGCAGTGGCCTAGAGCGATTGACCAGCATCGGCTGTTTAGCAGCTAGCTTTTCCATCATGGTTTGCAGTTGCTGACAATAGACATCCGCCGTAATCGTCTGGCCAGATTTAAGAAAGCTGTAGTGATGACACCGGCACTAGTCCACCAAGCGCTGACAAGTAATTTTTTTTGAGTCAATTTTCGCTCGGGGCAGGATTTGGCTGGTTCGCCAGGGTTCAGCAATTGCGATGAGCGTTTCCGATTATTGTACAGGATCCACTTTTCATCACAAATTCGATTTAAAATGCCTTCATTATTGTGCCGGTTGAGTAATGTAACGCAGCAGTCGACGCGCGTCTGTCGGTTTGCTGCACTCAATTCATGAGGTACCCACCTTTCAAGCTTTTTCACTCCTAATTTGCTTCAAGTGGATTAAAACAGTTTTATCACTAACACCGCAGCCTGCAGCTAACTTGGACGTGGTTTGCGATGGATCCGCTTCCACAACAGCCTTCAATTCTTCATTATCAACTTTGGTCTCCGGCCGTCCACGGGGCTTGTTCTGCAGGTCGAAATTTCCAGAACGAAAACGTTGGAACCAAAAACGCACTGTGTTTTCTTTTGCGACACCGTCGCCATACACATCATTAATCCTTCGAGCCGTTTCTGCAGCACTGGTGCCACGATGGAACTCGTACTCGTAAATAACGCGATATTTCATTTTTTACATTTTGTAAACTGACTTTCGCAAAGAAAAAACCAAAAGAGGAAAAAACAAATGAACTACGGTTTTCCAAACACAAAAGCATGAGTAAATAGCTGTATAAATTTAAAATTGGAATTCCAAACCAAAGAGGAGATATTTGAGATCAAAGTGGCCAGTACGACAAAACGCCAATTTCATAGGTAAGGACCTAATTCATATCTTTACATAGGGAAAGATTTCTATCACAAACAATACATGAAAACTGAGTACTGTAAAAGATCGCAGCTATACTACTAAATTAAAAGACTCTGGGAGATTATGGGCTCGTAGAAATTTCCTATGAACGTACTCGTATAACGCCTCAGGAGGCCCTGACTAGAATGCCGTACTAAACAAAATCAATGCGTTCTTAAATATTTCAAACCTATTCAAATTATGAAAAACTCTTCAAAAACAGAAGCGTTTCGTACCAGCATTAATATTCCCCAATGTTAACGCGGTACTGGCTGTGCGCCCGTATAGTGGCAGGATATCAATATTGGATCTCCTTTTGGACAATTTTATATTGATTTAAGTATCGTAGGTTAAAAATAAATTATAACCATACATTTTTCAGTGATTTTTTTTTAAACATCCAAGTCGTTTTGAAGGAATATGCAAAAGCAGGGAAAAAGTATCGAGTTGTTAATTATTTCCTGTTCCTGTCCAATGAATTCACGTGATTGTTTAACTATTGGGTCTGCTATGTGGACAGTGAACCTGACTCTAAGTAAAATCAATCTTTGCTTTACTACCTACTTTTGTACGGGCACTTTTTATCAATTAATTATACGACTGATAATTAGTGTAGGTATGACTAATCCAGAAGAGGTCAAAGTCTCATCTCATCACGTGTAGACTGTTAGATTAGGTACCTAATTATGATAATGCTAACCTTTAAACCTTTTATTTAATTACCTAACCTACATAATTATGAACACATCACACATATATGTTATGACATCAAAAAACGTTCATATGTAGGTTGGTACTGTCACGTAGTAGAAAAAAACTGGCCAAGTGCGAGTCGGACTCGCGCACGAAGGGTTCCGCACCATTATCGCAAAAAACGCCAAAAAAAATCACGTTTGTTGTATGGGAGCCCCTCTTCATTTATTTTTATTTTAATTTAATAATTATTATTTTTTGAAGTGAATATACAACTAAATATTCTGTGAATATTTAAAGCGTCTGCCTGTTGCCGTTATTAATATCGAGCAAAAACGGCAAAAAAATCACGTTTGTTGTATGGGAGCCCCCTTTAAATATTAATTTTATTCTGTTTTTAGTATTTGTTGTTATAGCGGCAATAGAAATACATCATCTGTGAAAATTTTAACTGTCTAGCTATCACGGTACATGAGATACAGCCTACCTACCTTGGGGTACGGAACCCTAAAAATAACCTGTAAATTACCACAAGCACCACACAGCCTGGAGGCCATTAAAATCCCGTCTAGTGTCGCTTTGGCAGATGCAACTTTTAACCAACCTTCAGAAATAAACATGCTAATAGGTGCTGATATCTTTTTCCAGATCTTTCTGCCGCTTGAGGAGCCTCAGCGCTTACCAGCAGGAGATGGACTGAGTGACCAACAGCAGTCTACGCCCGCAAGCATCATAAACAAAGCTGGGGCATGTCATCGCAGGAGCATGACATCGGGCACCATAAAAACCGGCCAAGTGCGAGTCGAACTCGTGCACCGAGGGTTCCGTACAAACCTCAGCTTAAAGGTATTATAGACCTTTATAGGAATTTATAGGAATTTAATACCTCTACGCTTCTTGAGGAAAGGGGTAGTAAGTTTAAAATTATTAAAAATATTTTTATTACATGATGTAACTAAAAATGTTATAAGACGTTGCTTCGTACCAAATTTCAAGTTATGAGTTCACGGGAAGTACCCTGTAAGTTTTGATTCCCTTGCGAGTGTCGAAAATTTGCGGCATTAACGGCTGTATCTTTTGATTGCGTTGGCTTAGAAGTTTGATTTTTTCACAGCTTTAAGGGGCAGTAGACATAAATTTCAGCTTGATACCTCCACGTGTTCCTGAGAAAAAGAGTCTTGACTGACAGTGAGACGGACGGACGGACGGACAACAAAGTGATCCTATATGGGTTCAGTTTTTTCGTGCATCATCATCATTTCGAAAGACCACTACTAAACATAGGCCTCCCGCAATGGCCACATTCACTGATCCCAGGTCATCGGTCCACCTAGTGGGAGGCCTTCCAATATATCGTCTTCCAGTTTGCGGTCGCCATTCCAGAAGTTTTCGGCTCCATCGACCATCCGTTCTGCGAACAATGTGCGCTGCCCACTGCCACTTAAGTTTCGCAATTCTTTTGGCTATGTCGATAACTGTAGTCTTTAATAAGCAGATGCAAAGGTATTTATTAAGGCTTATGTCTAAAAGGAGACTAATTGGCAAGAAGGCAGATTTAAGGCGCAGATACCCCTCAGTAGCTGATTTTAAAATGAGAATCACGTCTAAGCGGCTAGTCGTAACTTTTTGGAAAAAATATATGTTACATTAGACCAATTTCTTAATAATTTGATCTAAGAATATTTTGAGTTTAATTCGTATAACACAGTGTAATTAATTTGTAAAGATATGTCTAAAATGGAGAAAAACACGACAATCGCACCAAAACCGCTGGGAGTATTTTAATGAAATTGACACCATCTCAAAGACAATTTAAAAGTCTTAATTAAATTATCTTTGAGATGGTGTTGATTTCATTAAAATACGCCCAGCGGTTTTGGTGTGATTGTCGTGTTTAAGTCCGTTTTAGACATAACTTTGCAAATTAACTACACTATGTTGTACAAATAAAAGTCAAAATTTGCTTAGATCAAATTATTAAGAAAATAGTCTTATATAACATATATTTTTTTCAAAGAATTACGACTAGCCGTTTTGATGTGATTTTTATTTTAAAATCAGCTACTCAAGGGTATCTGCGCCTTAAGGCCTTCACCTGCCCAAAGCAACAATAATTGTTTCATTCAAATGTTTATGTTGTACTGGATCACCAATTAACATTTATCAATTAGCAAAAAAAGCATTAAATCGGACTTTAACATGCGTTGAAATGTCTTTGAACACAAGTTACAAGATAAGGAGATTTCAGAGATAAACTTCAATGTTGAAAACAATATTCTTCTTCCTTTCGTGTGAGTATGTGGCCACCCCTGGTGTCAGACTAAATTAATATGCCTCTCGGAATCCCACAGGCCTCTGACTTGGCTATTTCAGATTTACATTAAGGTTGTCTAGTAGATATCGCTGTCAGCGATAAGACCGCCTTTGTACCTATAGTAAAATATATGTCTAATTAATCTGCCTCTG
This sequence comes from Orthosia incerta, assembly GCA_948252205.1. NCBI lineage: Eukaryota > Metazoa > Arthropoda > Insecta > Lepidoptera > Noctuidae > Orthosia > Orthosia incerta. Next base: position 6,227,131 of record OX411759.1, read on the forward strand.
GGAATCCCACAGGCCTCTAACTTGGCTATTTCAGACTTACATTAAGGTTGTCTAGTAGATATTGCTGTCAGCGATAAGACCGCCTTTGTACCCATAGTATTAAGTTTCTGTAAAATATATGTGTAATTAATCTGCCTCTGGGAATCCCACAGGCCTCTGACTTGACTATTTCAGACTTACATTAAGGTTGTCTAGTAGATATCGCTGTCAGCGATAAGACCGCCTTTGTACCTATAGTAAAATATATGTCTAATTAATCTGCCTCTGGGAATCCCACAGGCCTCTAACTTGGCTATTTCAGACTTACATTAAGGTTGTCTAGTAGATATCACTGTAAGCGATAAGACCGCCTTTGTACCCATAGTATTAAGTTGCTGTAAAATATATGTGTAATTAATCTGCCTCTGGGAATCCCACAGGCCTCTGACTTGGCTATTTCAGACTTACATTAAGATTGTCTAGTAGATATCGCTGTCAGCAATAAGACCGCCTTTGTACCCATAGTAAAATATATGTGTAATTAATCTGCCTCTGGGAATCCCACAGGCCTCTGACTTGGCTATTTCAGACTTACACTAAGGTTGTCTAGTAGATATCGCTGTCAGCGATAAGACCGCCTTTGTACCCATAGTAAAATATATGTCTAATTAATCTGCCTCTGGGAATCCCACAGGCCTCTAACTTGGCTATTTCAGACTTACATTAAGGTTGTCTAGTAGATATCGTTGTCAGCGATAAGACCGCCTTTGTACCCATAGTAAAATATATGTCTAATTAATCTGCCTCTGGGAATCCCACAGGCCTCTAACTTGGCTATTTCAGACTTACATTAAGGTTGTCTAGTAGATATCGCTGTCAGCAATAAGACCGCCTTTGTACCCATAGTATTAAGTTTCTGTAAAATATATGTGTAATTAATCTGCCTCTGGGAATCCCACAGGCCTCTAACTTGGCTATTTCAGACTTACATTAAGGTTGTCTAGTAGATATCGTTGTCAGCGATAAGACCGCCTTTGTACCCATAGTAAAATATATGTCTAATTAATCTGCCTCTGGGAATCCCACAGGCCTCTAACTTGGCTATTTCAGACTTACATTAAGGTTGTCTAGTAGATATCGCTGTCAGCGATAAGACCGCCTTTGTACCCATAGTATTAAGTTTCTGTAAAATATATGTGTAATTAATCTGCCTCTGGGAATCCCACAGGCCTCTGACTTGACTATTTCAGACTTACATTAAGGTTGTCTAGTAGATATCGCTGTCAGCGATAAGACCGCCTTTGTACCCATAGTATTAAGTTGCTGTAAAATATCACACATCACATCATCAGCCTATTAATGTTCCCACTGCTGGGACACAGGCCTCCTCTCTGTGAGGGGGAATGGGCCGTAATCCACCACGCGGGCCCAGTGCGGGTTGGTGGATGTCACATGTCTTTGAATGTTTGTTTCTAGGACATGCCGGTTTCCACACGATGTTTTCCTTCACCGTTTTGAGAGCAGTGGTAATGAAATAATTTACACAAAGTAAAGCGCCTGCCTGGGCTCGAACCCACGACCTACAACTTGTAAGTCGCGGCCGATACCACTGGGCCACCACTGCGCTCTGTAAAATATATGTGTAATTTATTGGTGTAAAATAAAGTATATTCTATTCTATTTTGTAAGTCCAGGTTTCCTCACGATGTTTTCCTTCTTTCCGTTGCCTGTGGTGTCCAAGTTTTTTTTTTTTTTTTTTTTATGGGTTTGCTCTTGACTCTAGTCTAGGTCATAGGTGACAGAGACAGAGTCGGCGATGGAGTGAGCTTACCCAGAAGAAGCCTGTTCACTCTAACTTTGAAGAGATTCGGGTTGAATGCGTTCGGAAACACAGACGCAGGTAGTGAGTTCCATTCATTCGCTGTGCGCATTATGAAGGATGTTTGGAAGCGCTTGGTGCGAATTGGTGGAATGGCAACAAGGTAAGGATGATAACTTGCAGTGCGTCGAGATGTCCGATGGTAGAAGGGGGGGGGTGGTAGAAGATAAACTTAGAAAGTACATATGAATTTGATAAGTCACATTGGCACTTGCCCGGATTTGAGCCCACGACCTCAAACACAAGATGCAAGGTCTTAGCCACTGGGCCACCACGACACAAAAAATATTGAATCTACCATACAAACTTTGATCAGCTAACGACAACTTTGTATGGAAAATACAATTTTTTATTTTGGGAATTGCATATACATTCCTTGGAGAAGTTGTTCATTTACATAGGTAGAAGCATACAAGCCGAATCGATTTGTTGTTGTGATTAGATTAGATAAATACTGTACTTTATGTTTTCAAAAATATTGGCAAGCAAAGATGAGAAACCACCAAAGTCACATTTAAAAAAAAAATGTTTCGAAGAATTTTTTAACTTCCCACTGACCTATGAACTTCAAATTTGGTGATAATGTTAATTATTACGTATAATACAAATACCAATATATTAATAAACCTGATTTTTCTTTGACATTCCCTCATTTTTAGGGTTCCGTACCCAAAGGGTAAAAACGGGACCCTATTACTAAGACTCCGCGATCCGTCTGTCTGTCTGTCTGTCCGTCTGTCACCAGGCTGTATCTCATGAACAGTGATAGCTAGACAGCTGAAATTTTCACAGATGATGTATTTCTGTGGTCGCTATAAGAACAAATACTAAAATCAGAATTAAATAAATATTTAAGTGGGGCTCCCATACAACAAACGTGATTTTTTTGCCGTTTTTTGCGACAGTGGCACGGAACCCTTCGTGTGCGAGTCCAACTCGCACTTGGCCGGTTTTTCCTATTACAAACAACTTGATTTTGCTGTTTGGTACAGAACCCTAAATGTGCAAATTGCGACACGTTAGCCGGTTTGTTTTTATTTCCCCTTTATTTCGTTTGATTATAATTGCTCTTGACTCTAGTCTAGATCAAAGATGACAGAGACAGAGTCTACGATGGAGTGAGCTTACCCTGAAGAAGCCTGTTCACTCTAACTTTGAAGCGATTCGGGTTGAATGCGTTCGGAAACACTGACGCAGGTAGCGAGTTCCATTCATTCGCTGTGCGCATTATGAAGGATGTTTGGAAGCGCTTGGTGCGAATTGGTGGAATGGCAACAAGGTAAGGATGATAACGTGCAGTGCGTCTAGATGTCCGATGGTAGAAGGGGGCTGGTGGGATGAGGTCGTGGAGTTCTTGAGCACACTCACCGAAGTAGTCTGTAGAAGACCGACAAGCAGGCAACCTTGCGGCGATGAGCCAAGCTGTGAAGCTTGGCATCCGCCAGTTCAACGTCGCCAATGAGCCTTTTGGCTCTGCGTTCCACCGAGTCAAGCGCGGCAAGCTGATATTTAGCTGAGCCATCCCAAAGGTGGCTGCTATACTCCATGCAGGATCGGACTTGCGCTTTGTATAGGGTTAAAAGCTGTCCAGGCGTAAAGTATCGCTTCACTCTATTTAGGATACCTAGTTTTTTGGCCGGAATTTGGGCTTTGCACTCAATGGAGGCGCCAAAGTTGAGACTGGATGTCAACTCCATGCCTAGGAGCTCGAGCCGATCAGTCACAGGAACAGACGCACCCCGAAAAGTAGGAGTTTGATCGAAAAGACTCCTTTTAGCGGTAAATGACACGCCCGTGTTTTGGTGGCGTTAAGACGACGACTAACGCCAACGACCTTGAGGGAACAAAACGCGCACTCGTTTCACACCCGCGCGACCCAAAATTTAGTAGCTTTTTGTACTTTCCTTATTATTCTATGACTTTAAAAAAAAAGGCGTCAGATCAATATGTAGATAATTAAATTGTCTTTGAGATGGTGTCGATTTCATTAAAATACGCCCAGCGGTTTTAGTGTGATTGTCGTGTTTTTGTCCGATTTAGATATAACTTTACAAATTAAATACACTATGTTATACGAATAAAACTCAAAATTTGCTGAGATCAAATTATTAAGAAAATAGTCTAATATAACATATACATATTTAAAAAAAAAAATTACGACTAGCCATTTTGACGTGATTCTCATTTGAAAATCAGCTACTCAAGGGAATCGGCGCTTGTCGTTAAAGGAGTGTTAGTTAATTCAATCAAATCCTTATGTATTGTAACATAGTCTTGGGGGACTAGTAACTAATCAAAGGTCTTAAACTGAGCGTATTATCGACTAATTTAGGTGTCATATTCCGGTACCAAGGGAGACGGCTAATGGCCACATGTCACAGATATGTGACAAAAAATATGTTAAACGTTTGCGAGGGGAGCCAAGACACTTGTCGCGTTGTCATGAGATTTTTTTCACATAGATAAATTTATACCAATATTATTAAGAGGAATGATTCTTTTGTTTGTTTGTGTGTTTGTTTGTTTGTACCGAAACTACTGGACCGATTTAAAAAATTCTTACATCTATGGAAAGCTACATTATTTCCGAGTAACATAGGCTATAAATTAGAGATCCTTATGAAAATTGCAATAATGTGACCCAAAGTAGCAAAATTTTGCCTATAAAATGCAATGTTTGGCGTAAGCTGAGAAAACTATTGTTGATACATAAACATTATGTAGTATATGATTAATGTAGTCATTATTACCTACAAAAAAAGTCTGCGAGAGCACTATCATAGTTAAGACGACGACTAACGCCAACGACCTTGAGGGAACAAAACGCCCACTCGTTTCACACCTGCGCGGCCCAAATTTTAGTAGTTTTTTGTACTTTCCTTATTATTCTATGACTTAAAAAAAAACCTTCAGATCAAAATGTAGATAGTTAAATTGTCTTTGTCTTGAGATGGTGTCAATTTCAATAAAATACGCTGAGCGGTTTTGGTGTGATTGTCGTGTTTTTGTCCGTTTTAGACTTAACTTTACAAATTAATTACACTATGTTATACGAATAAAGCTCAAAATTTTCTTAGATCAAATTATTAAGAAAATGGTCTAATGTAACATATATTTTTTCAAAAAAATTACGACCAGCCGTTTAGACGTGATTCTCATTTTAAAATTAGCTACTCAAGGGAATCGGCGCCTTAAGTCACAATATCAGCTTTTGTGTGCTAAAATTGAATTAGATCGCTGGTAGAAAACAAAGTTGGTTACATTCGTATTGTAGTATTAATTCTTATTCAAATAAATAGTTTAACAAATTGGTAGGTAGGGTAGGGTAGGGTAGGTAGAGTAGGTAGGTAGGGTAGATAGGTAGATGGTAGGTAGGTAGATATCCATTTGACGGGAGCGAAGCCGCGAGGATCAGCTAGTTTTATATTAATACCCTTGTCATCAAAATGGTTAATCTATCTAATCTAATACCTTATGTATATATATAATCTGAATCTCGGAAACGGCTCCAAACGATTGTCATGCAATTTAGTATGCAGGGGGTTTCGGGGGCGATAAATCGATCAAGCTAGGTAAAATTTTTAGAAAACGTCGTTTTCTCTAGTTTCAGCCGAGCAGAGCTCAGTCGCCCAGGTACTTATAATTTAATTATGATTGCAGAAGCTACTGTAAATAGCTTTTACTTCTGGACTTTAAAAGAGACTGTGACCTCTGAGTTTGTTTCGGCCTTTCTTCTCAGAGTAGTCAGATAGCAAACCTCATCGAGTTTAAAAAAATATGATCGACATGTAAAAGTGTTTGTACAAACCAACTTACAGAAGTAAAATCATTTATAATTTAAGAAAATTTAGCTGTAGTTTTTGTGTTCAAAGATGTGAATAAGCTTTAGCTTTATAAGGGTCAGTTTCTCAATTGAGATTTTGGAGTTAAAAACGTGCCAAATACTACTACCTACTACTACTACCCCCTAATTTTGACATGTTTACAGGCTAATTTATATATTTAAAAAAATACTCGACTTCAAATTCTTAGTTCAGAAATCGGGGATAACTCATTGTTCTAGGTATTTTTTATGTTTTAGTTTACTATTTTGCAGTAATTATATCTACCAAAATCATAAATCTAAAACTCATAGACAAATTAAACAGTAATTATAACACCGGAAATTATGTAGATAAAAAAAAAACTGCCAGACACAGTGGTACCCAATACCAATAACGTTAAACGTGGTACCAATTTGGTCCTAATTTAACACGGCATCCGGCTCATTGGCTGTCAAATCGTCGGAACCTGACGTTTTTGCTATTCGTACGCAAAACGACGTGGTACACTCCAGTCGAATGATCTGTGTTGATTTTTGGTTAAGGCGTATAACATTCTCCAATGTTAACGCGATACTGGCCGTGCGCCCTCTTGGTGCCAATATTGGACCTCTTTTTGGATAGTTTTGTTGTAGCAAATTATTTTTTGATTTACGTACCCCGAGTCACATTAATTGGTTGAATGAATTTTCAACAGCCAATCACAGCAGATAACGCTTGCTTGACAATTTGTCACATTAATTCTACGACAATTTTGAGCTCAGCTCAAAATTGTCGTAGAATTAATATAAATAAACTCGGGGTTATCCTATGTAGGTTAAGAAGAAATTCTAACCAATCCAAAACGTTTTGCAAGAGTATGCAAAAGAAACGTCGAGTTGTTATTTTTTTTTTTAAAGCAAAAGTATTAGTCATACGTAAATACCATGTTTCACAAATAATGTTCATGAATCAATAATTTAACCTAGCCGTTACTAAAAAACCTTTTAACCTAGCCGTTACTAAGGAGTATGCTTTAGAAAGTAACCGTTTTATGGCACTAAAGCGGGGTAAGGGCCTTAATGCACCGTTGATATTCTATGGATCGCCCCCCAGGCTACGAACGATCGCAATGTGACTAATTGTTAATTTGCGTTAGCTGCTATCATTGGTTTGAATGAATTTTCAACAGCCAATCACATCACTTGTTAAATTAGTGGTGGTACTCGTAGCTTGTATCAGAGGGCTGTACAAAATTGTATTCTATCAGCGATTTTATGACATTTTTGCGTGTCGTTGATTGATACCGATGGCCAGGAAAAAAAAAATTGTTCATGTTAAAATTAGCTTGGATAAACCGTGTCAAGCATACGTATAGTTAAGGCGATATATACGCCCCAATGATAACGCATTACCGGCCGTGCGCCCGCTCGATGCCAAAATATCAATATTGAACCTCCTTTTGAACAGTTTTGTTTGCAAAATATTATTTGATTTACATATGCTATGTTAGTTATGAAGAAAGTCCAGCCATCAATTTTTCTGTGTAAAATTATTTTTAAATATCCATGTCGTTTCGGAGGAGTATCCAAAAGTAGCGAAAAACTAGCGTGTTGTTATTTTTTTTAAAGCAAATCTATTTTTATACGAAAAAACCATGTGGTAAAAATTATATACATGAAACAAAATTTTTTTTTTTTTTTTTCAAACCTTTTAACCTAGCAGTTACTAAGGAGTATGCTTTAGAAAGTTACCGTTTTACGGCACTAAAGCGGATGTAGGCCCTTAAGTAGTCCCCAATCTTTATGATTGAGCTGAACATAGGCTTTCCGATGCGCATGCAATGACGTGCTGCTGTTTTAGTATGAGATTTACTATTCGCAGCCATTGTGGCAACTTCAGAGCTACCAACAAGATTGGGGACTACTGTACCTAAGTAGGTACCTACTTAGGTATGAATCCATACTAAGTCGCCACTCGCACCATTTTCGCACCGGAAATGCGCGTCGTTATTCCATTCGCCGATGACATGTGTCTCGGCGCGCGAGCATGTGTCGGAGGCCGTCAAGATATTGATGACGTCATTAGTCATGTGAAGTGGCCACTTTTTACACCGGACCTCACATGAGACCCGGGTTTCCGCAAACGTTGCTTTGATGTGGTCAGTATGATTGACATCAGGCTGTGGCTTGAAACGTCTTTTAGAGGAATTGATTAGTATAGAAAATTTATGACAATTGCAACCTGACTTTGTATAACTGCCTACGTGCTCATATATGTTTATTAATTTATGTGAATTATAATATTACTGAATTTGAAGAACAGAACTATGGCATGTACAAATAAAAGCATGTATCTACCTACCTATATGTATCTATATACCTATATTTCATTCATATTTTTTTAAATACCTTGTCCACTTTCCATGTTTATTTATAATCTCTAAATCTACCAAAAACTCTGTGATAGGAAAATAATAAAAGTAAAAATGATAATTAAATCTTCTGCAAACACAATTTAGCAAAATGGGGTTTTATAGACCCGTCTGTGCCTCTTTGCAAGATATGGTACACATGCTGGGTGTCCCAAGTGCCTATACTCCTGCACTTTGGAAGGCCCAAAAATTATGAAGAGTTTCCCATCGACTCGAAAAGAAGAAGATCTATTCACATTTTCATTTCATCAAATCACCTGAAACAACACATATATTTTTAAGATTTATTTTGCCTATTATTAAATTTATTCATTATGTTTCTTATTTACTATTTTTTTTTTTAAACATAAAAAGTAGAAGCCCACCGTTATTGGGAACAGGTGCTACCAATACTCAGGGTCAGGGCTCCAGAGAGAGGAACCTCCTAGTCCTAACAATACAAGCCGTGTCCAGAACTACTGCTTTATGAATCAAGCCCTTGATCCAGCCTCCTAACGCGAGTCTCCTGGTGGTTCGTCGAGGCTAGTGGCTATTAAGCCATCGGCTGACACGACTATTTAGTACACCTACTATTGAGTTTTTGACAATATTTGGACCCTAAGGTCCCGGTCCTTTGAAAGGCGTGCGAGGAGCCGAAGCCAACTCGCAGAGGCCTTGTTAGGCATGTATGAGGAAATGTGAAATACCTACTATTTATTATAACAATGATTCCAAAGTTCATAAAACACCCGCAACAACAATTTAATTGATACATAAGTCTATGATTACCTGTGGGCTCAATTTGGACGTTAAAAAAGTTTAGTTAATCGGCTTGGAATCACACCTTTTATGTAAAAAATTAAAATATCGTCCTTCACTAGGAGGATGAGACAGTGCAGAACGAGGAAAGGGATAGAGCGGGCAACATTTATATGCAAATCGATCTAAATTAACTAATATTAATTTAGTCCATCTAATTACAACCTATTATCTAAATTCTGAGTCTTCACTTCTAAATAAATATTATAAAAAGGTGCAATTGTTTGTTTGTAGGAGGTAATCTCTGGAACTACTAATCCGACTTAATTCTTTAACTGGTAAATAGCTACACAATCAATTTTATATAAAATTTATGCCAGAATTTTCTCTCTCTCTGTTTCTTTGGGATATGCCACGGGAGCGAGAGCCGTGAGAAAAACGGGTCACATCTGCCATGTCTAATGAGTTATGGCCTTAAAGAACCATTGGATTCCATAAAACGGTAGCCGATATCACGGCAGAAACAACGGAGATCCAATTGAACACAAAACACTTTGTTAGTATGCGATGGCAGAGGTTAGATGTGTGTGGTACCGGAAGATGGAGGTTTTTGTTTAGGAATGAAACATTATAGGCTTAATACACACTAGTTTTTCCAGTAACTTCGCTCCCGTAGCCGACCAGCCATTAAACTTTACGGGAAAAATTAAAGTTAAAAGTTGCCAGCAATACTGTTGCTTTCTATCCGTCAAATCATTTTCGAAATGGGGATCATTAATCATTACTCATTACAAATATACAATGCTCAAATCTGATCTTTATAAGCATATGTATATATATTTAGTATCTATATATATTAGAATTATGTATTTATTTAAGTATATATCACTTACCCTATATGTGTATGTATTTATATCTTAGGTTAGTCGTTCACTTTTCTTCTCTTCCTGTTCTCACACACTATTTGTCTACATTTCTTCTTCATTTCTCCTTTTCGCGGGTCTGCTGGTAGAAATTTCTTAAGAAATAAGCAGTACCTTTGTACTCCTTTGTCATGATGTGTTTTCTGTATGTATTTTCTGTGTGTACATTAATAATAAAATAAATAAATAAATGTTACCTCTTTATTAGTTAATGAAAATTAACATTAAGAAAGTCGTAGCCTTCTCTAACCCTTTCCTCGTCCTGCATTGCACAATAGCACAGGGCCGCATTGCTCGCAGGTGGGTGCACAAAAAAAAAGAAAGGATTCACCGCGTTCCCACCTGCGTTCTCAGGTGCGGCCGGGATTTAGGTTACAGCTTAGAATTTAGTTCTTGTATCTGTTACCAATTGGCGACACCTTGTACATTAAAGACAATTTTACTGAAATATAAATGTGGTAGGTATTTAAATATTAAATTTTGGCCATAAAAATTACATGAAACAAATGGTCGTTAAACTATGGTGCCTGTGGTAGGTGTGAACCTTTATTACGGGTCACCAATCAAACAATCAATCAAATCATTTATTTGTAACGAATGTAGGTTACATTAAAATACTTGTGGAGTAAATTGGAGTGCGCCATGCACATTCTGCCTAGAAATAGGCACGCAAAAAATCATGAAAATATTTAACAAGGTATACTCCATTTGCGATAACAATAGACGTTTAAATTAGCCCATTTTACAGCCCGTTCAACCGATTTTGACTTCTATTGCGTTGGTGATACGACATATGGTAGCTGTAGTAAACAGTTCGTTTTGGTAACAGATTTATGCTTTTTATGTCATCCTTACGTTTACGGAATAGAACTCAAAATCGATTAAACGGACTGTAAAAAGATTTGGAAACTTGTCTAATGTTATTTCAAATGGAGGTATCTATAAAATAAAATTAAAATGTCACAGTTAGAATTATTACAATTTTACATACATTAATTAATATTGAAAAAAAACAAAATTAAATGTTACTTCTAGTTAAATAAATGTATATTAGGTCCATAAGTTCAAAATAATATTAATTATAAACATCGCTAGAATTCCACCCCCTAGCAAAAGAAACACATTATCAACTGCTGCGCTGCGTGTCGCGGTTTCGATTCCCGCACGGAACAAATATTTGTGATAGTTGTTCCGGCACTGGGTGTTTGTGTATGTGAATTTATATGTTTGTAAACGCACCCACGATACAGGAAGAAATTCCTAGTGTGGGGCAACGTTTTTTTTAAAAAAAAAACGCAAAAAAAAAAATTAAAAAAAAAGAAAAAAAATTGTGATACCAATAATCAATATTCTAATAATTAGTTAATTTCATGATTGTATCAGAGCCATTATCCGATTAACGAATTAAGATTTTTAAGTTATTTAGAACCTGTCGAACTTTGCCATTAAAATAAGGTATGAAACGTTCTAAACTCCGAATTCTCAATTCAAAAACCGACCCTATGGTTTAGTTAGAGGCACTGAATTTAGTTTTTATTTATGGGTTTCTATATGATATGGATACAGGTTGATTTGCAATTATCACCGCGAAATCCATCTGCCAAACTGCACAGAGCTTTAAAATTATTCATGAATTGATTTTAACAGAAATCATGACTTGATTGACACCTAATTCCCTGAAAGATATTGGATGGTTATGAAAAAATCAGGCAGTATTCCTGGGTTTTAATTTGTCCCCTTAAGTAGCTGATTTTAAAATTAGAATCACGTCTAAACGGCTAGTCGTAATTTTTTGAAAAAAATATATGTTACATTAAACCATTTTCTTAATAATTTGTTCTAAGAAAATTTTGAGTTTTATTCGTATAACATAGTGAAATTAATTTGTAAAGTTACGTCTAAAACGGACAAAAACATGACAATCGCACAAAAACCGCCGGGCGTATTTTAATGCAATTGACACCATCTCAAAGACAATTTAATTATCTACACTTTGATCTGAGGTTTTTTTTTTAAAGTCATAGAATAATAAGGAAAGTACAAAAAACTACAAAATTTTGGGTCGCGCGGTTGTGAAACGAGTGCGCGTTTTGTTCCCTCAAGGTCGTTTGCGTTAGTCGTCGTCTTAAGGTCGCAGGCTTTAATCGTCGTCTTCAACACCAAAAGTCCTTCACGATCATCATCATTTCAGCCGAAAGACGTCCACTGCTAGACATAGGCATCCTCCGAGCGTTGCCACTCCGGATCGGTCCTGTGCATATCGCGTCCATTGGATTCCTGCAGCCGTAGCCAACAAGTTGCAAAAAAACTTATAAATAATTCTTATCCAATTAAAACCTGAACAAAACAAAATACTGTAAAAACAGGGATTCCACACAAAAGCAGCGCCGGCGCACATCGTTGTCAAATAAGACAAGTGTACAGTCAGAAGCGACAGGTAGCCCTTTGTTCTCGAACAATGCACAATCACAGACATAACGTTTTTGTAACACACCTGATTACACCCCTGTCGGAATTAGGGCAGCTCTCTGTTTTTATTCCATTTATTTTTGTGGTGCGATTTTTTTGCACTGTTGTTGATTTTGGAAATGCATGTAGATTTAGCTGTAAGTTTTATTCAGTGGCGGACCCAGTATTGTCGTTTGGGAGGGGCTTGACCAAACATGAAAATCTAAAAAACTAATTCTTAAATACATGACAATTGTACCATAGGTAGTGTAAAGCTTGCACAAAAGTTTAATTAGAATAATATCAACATCAGGTTCACTTTAAGATTTGGCACTGAAGAGCTCAATAAGCTCTTTAAGGGAGGGGCTGGAGAGGGAGGGGGAGGGGGGGGGGGGGGCTCGAACCGCTACTGGTTTTAGTTAATCACAGTTTATCAATCTGGATTTGAATTACACAGAGTTCGGTCAGTAATAAGATTTTAATTTTGTGGAGCTTAGTAAGTTTTTTTTAGTATGATTCTGGATAGAGAATAATGAGCCTAAATTACAAAATAAAGCTATCTTTGTTCTCGAAAAATGACTCAAAAATTAATCATCTTTAACTTAAATGAATCTCTGTTACGAACGATTCTTCCTAATTGGCCGATGAGCAAATACGGCAAAACGTTTAGCTCTAAAATACAGCAATACAAAGATTTTTTGTAAAGACCCGTTAATTGGCGTCGTCGCGTCCCCATTACGCAGCCTCCGAGCCACTGATACGCCTTTGCGCACACAGAATGCACATCTGGGAGCAATGAAGGACTTGGAAATCTCGAAAAGAACTCATACATACCACCTCAATGCACAAAATAAACCTTAAGTACAAGAAAATAGAGCTCAATCCAAACAATTTTGGTCTCCGACACCCATTGCTGTGAACACCTGTTTCAACCACAGCATTTATTCATACCTTTGCCACAGAAAAATAAGTTTCAAAACTCACGTGTTATGGTTGATTTTCAAATGTGTTACAGCGGACTTTGCATTCCTGTTTCGTAGGGATGTTCGCATAAATTATCGATGTTTCTCTCCGCGTGAGCGTAGAGGATATGTCTGTCCCTTTCCATTGCTTGTTTTTGTTTCACCGCAGCTATGTAGAATGTGTGGACGTGAGACAAGTGCCGGCTCGAGATCTGCCCTCATACATGTTTATGTCTGTACGTGTTGTTGATTAAATACATTCATGTATTTTATTTGATCACAGATTTTGAAAATTAATGTCGGATGTGAATCCACAATTTTTTAAATTTATTTCAAATCATTATATGAAATGTTACCTTTAGTGATAATGTAATTTTTTATCAATGAATTAAATAGTTCTTCGTAAGAAATTTGCTTAGAAATGAGTTTCTGGTATCGGTTGGTTTGTTGAGTCAAATACCACTTGATCGACGCCGGGTCACGAGGCTAGTTCATAATACACGAGGTGTCGGCGGCCAGCCGGCGCCACGGCGGCAAACGCGGCGCCTACAATCCTGTCAGCCATATTACCATATCCACCAACCCAAAAGAGACCTTAATGCACTCCTTACAAAGTTTAATCTCTTTTGACTTTTGCTGGATCAGCTGTGATTTCCTTGCCATTGGAATTCTCGCTCTACTACTTTAACAATAATGATCATTTTACATTAAAGCCTAATTTGATATCGAATCCGTTCCTCGATTTTGAATTCCGAGCAACGACTAAAAGAAAGCAATTTTTTTAAGGAAGTGTTTTGTGTTTAGTGGTACATTAATTTAGTTCTTATGCAATGATATCCACATGTAATTTTCGGAACACTTCGTCTTCGGGGCTTTACGGATGTGTGACATATTTGTCTTTTATGGAGACCAAATACTCGTGAGTATCGTGACTAATTGTCACTTGAGCAAACATAAGGTTTAAACACAAGTAGTACAGGCCACATAGAGGTCAGTTATATTTGGCGCCACTAGTCGCCAGGTGGGCGCTAGTACTCGGGTTGTTTCACCGGTAAATCTTATCTTACGTCCGCGGCCGAAGTAAGGGCAAGTCAATTAAACTCAGCCTCGTTGATTGACAGGTCATTGAGTGAGACCACTTAGTTTTTTAACGTTTTCTTATACGTACGAACATGTTTTTTGTCCGAATACTCAAGCTTTATAACTTAGTAGATAATATTGATACTCAGAAATTGTATGGAATGCCTGTTTATTTATTGTGGAAGGCGCGAACTCACGGCAAACAACAATTCATTCAACATCACACTCGGCAGGTCCAAGTTTTTCAAAGACCTCATCAAACATCCAAAAAAATTAAGACGTTAAATAAAACGCGACGAGATTCACGCCGTTTTCTTACGGTCATGGCTAGGTGTCAAAAGCTTTACCTGACCGCTAACACCTACACAGACTTGCGCTATACTGGACGCATATTTACTATCATAGCTGCATTATGTTTGTTCGGGAGTTATCCCTTCACACCTCCACACCGGGGCACTGGGGCCGCTACTCAAATTATAATACAAACATTATGAGCCAAAGTTTTCGGAATGACACGTATTGTTAATTAGCTCGCGCTTTCGGGAAACGTAATTATACTTCAAACAACAAAGACGGCAAAATTTAAAATTAAGAGTGGCATTACACAGAATGTTATAATGATACATTCGGCAATTGTGACGAACAAAATGAAAGTAATTTGATGACCATAGACTCCGACGGCACTGTTGAGACAATTATTTTCGATCCCTTATGACTTGAATTAATGTGGTAACCCCTGTTTGAGACCATAAAAAGTCACGACAAAACCTGTATAAACGGCTGGAGGCAAAACTTGGTTGTTTTGCGACTCGTTCCCAGAAATCGAGGAAACGTTCGAGCAAAAAGCCGACGGAACAGGATTTTGTATCGACATCGCCAAATCTGGACGCGTTAAGAAATGATAAAGAGGACGCCGCCTCCGCAGCCGAGTGCAAACTGCACCACAGCCCAAAAAATCACAACAAGACCAAACAACGAGCACATACTTCCTTACGAGAAGTCATTTTGATATATTACTAACATTTCGGCGGAGATGGCTATCCAGGCGTTTTATGTCTGGACGTTATAATGATAGTAAAAAGTTACATCAGAGTGATTGAGCATAATTTCCTATGTTATCTTACCGGGCATCATTACACAGTGATGACTTGCATAATATCTTCATCTGGCAAGACTGCGCCGATGATAAATAATATATTTAATGCAGTGCCCGCTATTTAGCATGCGACAGCTGGCTGCGAATAAAACGGCCAGTAATAGATCACGATTGTAATATCGATTATCCAATACGAATTTTGATGGGAGTCTTCAAAATGCGGCGTCTGTGCACGGCGCGAATAAGTGTACGTAAATGATGGTATAATGTGTATGCGTGCGTGAGTCACGGATGTTCACATGTGCATGTGGAAATAGCCTGTAAGTTTGTACAAATGTTGAGATACACGGCCGTATAGTGCGGTGTTGTGTGGCGATCTTCACGACAAGTCGCCGCCGACGGCCAGGGAATGCGACCGGCTGGCGCACCAGTGCGTACCGATCTATCGATATTTTATTAATTTTTGCTCCCTATTTTATTATTTTAGCGTCAACACAAAGATCAAGTTCTAGATTTTTCAATTTTTCTAACAAAATGATTTTAAAATTTTTAGAAATTCAGAACAAAGCTGCACTTTTAGTCACTGGAGTTACTCCAGAATGTTGAGTTAAAATTTTAAAGAAACCGAAAGATCTTTGAATAACTGGACCCGTATGGCATGCTAGCTGATGACCTGCAGGGTAAGTGACTGAAGTCAAAACTAAACCGAATTCACAAAATTATGAAAAGACTCCTATCTTGGAGTAGTAAGAAGTATTGTCGGTAAACCAATTTGAAGAGACAAGACCATGTTAAACTCAAAAACATATCGACGAGGTCCACACAAAAACAGTTTTGCCGTACGATAAAATGCTTCACATATCACACGGAGCGCATCTCTAAGGGCGAGACTGGGCTGGCGCCGTGCTTTTTTACCCCGGCTGACTCCGGCCAACTTTATACCACGCTTCGTTCGTCAGTCGAGCGCAACCAGCCGGGCGGGAGGGATGTGCCAACCGTCGCAATCAAACACTTCCGAACGTGCGCGTTCGTAACCAAAATGACAATATAGTGCTTTAGTTTTTTTTTGTTGTTTGAAACGAAACTGTGTCTTATAAAGTGCCAATAAGAGTTGCCTTCAAGTGTTTTCAACCGATGCAAAGGATTGTTTACTGAAGTTTTTAATTGGATTTGACTTAAGGATATAGAGATGTCGAGTTTCACGACTACAGAAGATGCGACGCAGGCTGCAGTTAAAGGTTAATTTCTTTTGTTTTGACCTAAAATTATGAAATAGACTTATAGGGCCATATTTACAAATAAAAATAAACATAATACTTAGTTTAAATACTGATTAACCGATTAGTTGTAAAAATTTAACAAAGATAATTGGAATTAAGAATATGCTAATCAGTTCTTATGGTTCATTTTTTTATAAATAATGGCTGTAGATTATTTATTTTTAAAATTATCGATACGTTTGTAAATTAAGGTCACGCACTGGTTACATATTAAGTGTCCTTACAGCTGATGCACAGGGTGTTATTATATTTGTAACAATTTTTTATTTTCACCATGGAATGCTGCAATCAAAAAAATCATTGATTAAACTTGTAGAATCAAAATAATCGAAAGTTTCTTCATCTTCAAAGGGATGGACAAATATTGAAGTGTTTTTTAACACAGATCGACACTGGTGTCGGGGTTTTGCCCAATCGTCAAGGCGGTGTTCGATAAAACTGCAGAAATGATAGATTTCATAAATACTATCTTATATAAAACTTTTTAACAATAAAATTAAACCGACTTAATTTTTTTGTTAAAAGTTTTTTTTATTTTCCCTTTTTAGTTTTGATACCTCATATTATTATCCTGAAAATCATTTGTAGCCAGAGTACATCTCATTTCGAATATAATATGCCCAAACACGACTAGGATACATTGTTTCATTATGTAGTTCCAACTTCCAGTATCTACCTTCCGGCTTCATCATCTGATCAGTTCGATGGTACCATTTACATCAGTACCATTTATTTATGCATATGTATTTGCTTCATCATAATCTTTCTCGCTTAGGTATTCGAGATATCTTATACCCATGACATACTTATTAAGGAGTTCCAGTGGCCGTCTGTGGTCTTCTTTATTGTCTTCTTCTTGCATCAGTTCCACTTCACCAAATGATATTTTCTGATTGCAAATGCTTGCCATGTTCATGAAAATACCAATATCGCTATATGCCTGCCTATAATATTTGAAGAGTTCCATCGATTTCCATGGGATTCCATCATCAGATTCTGACTTGGTTTCAATGGGTACACCTCGAGAGTATACCTTTACAAATAAAAAAAGAATTTGCAAATCCGTCTATCTAAGACGGAGTTATGCCCGAACATACATAAAAAATATATATTAACATCCAAATTGAGAACCTTATCCTTTTTTGGGCAGTCGGTTAAAAATCAAATGACAAGTCCATTTGTTTTTGCGGATTTAGACAAATTATTCGTCATTGAATCAAACGGTGCTTATTTCGTTTGAGTGAATTTTCCACTCCTCCTTCTTTCGTAGGTCTAGGATGCATTGGGGCGTAAGAGTACAAATGCCATCTAGTATGATATTATCGCATTTTTTGAATTCCACAATAACTTACATGCTTCCGGAATCATAACCAGGTTTATGATTCCGGAAGCAGTTCAAAGGCGAAACTGAAAATGTAATATTAATGACCAAATCATAGATTAGTGCCAAAACAATGTTAATTTTTCAATGTTTAGCTATTTTGTATTGTTTTGAAAATCTTCATTCAATTTTGAAGTCGAATTTTGTCGTGCTGGTCTAGTGGCTAAGACCTCTCGTGCTTGAGGTGGTAGATTCAAATCCGGGCAAGTATCAAAGTGACTAATTCAAGTTTAACTTGGACATCACAGGCAACGGTGAAGGAAAACATCGTGAGGAAACCTGGACTTACATAGTTAATGTAAGTCTGAAATAACTAAGTCAGAGGCCTGTGGAGTTCCCAGAGGCGGCTTAATTAACTCTGACACCAGAGGTGGCCACAACCTCACGCGACAAGAAGAACAAGCATATTCTAAATTCAAATTCTTTAGAGAACATTTGAATATAGATATGTGCTAAGCAATTGCTAAATAGTGTTGAGATTTTTTATATAAGGGAGTTTAATGCCCATTTTCAACTAACAAAACGCGACAAAAAAATGGGAGTTTTTTTTTTTGCTGTTTTGGTCAATGCAAAAACAGAGAGCTTCTATATTTATAATTTATATAGTTATTTAAGGCTTAATTTTTCCCGCGAATTTTCTGCCGTGGCCCACACCGCCCGCAGGACCGGTTAATGTTTTTACATAACCAAAATTAGCGTCTATACTTCATAAAAGATAGCTTGATCTCTGCGACATAATTATGTCAAACTGACGTATACGTTATTGTTAGCCTGTCAAGCGCTATTATAACTATATTGATACTGACAGCTGTCGCGTATCTTTCATGAAGTATAGTAACGAAAGAATTTTCGAAATCGTATCTGCACTTACAGAGATTATCCATTACAAAGAAACTTGTAACTATATTTAAGATTAGCTACATATTAAGGAAAAAGTTTTATTGACAGTTTTTTGGATGGTCGTGTGGATATGACTTTGGGTTATTCTTCGGTTTTATTGAAACTCACAAAGAGACGAGACGACATATTATTTATTAGAGACTGTTTGTTACAAAGCACTGTTTTACAAGGTATACATTTTCTAGTCGGCCATATTGACACTTAGGTGAGGTACTTACACTGTCATAGACTTTGCCATAGATACAAAATACGTTTCATATTTTCTTGGTTTATTTACGTTTCTAATAATTTATTATTCACGATAGATACACAGATCACAGAGTATAACAGAATGTCTAATTTCCAACAAAAAAAAAGGATAAGCCTATTTAGATTTTTTTTCGATAAAGAAACTAACTAAATATTAGTAGTGACATCTATACTTAAAAAGTGATTCGCAGGAACTAATTAATGTTGCCAGCCTATATTTTTATAAATTCACATCGTAAAATCTATCAATACTAATTATTAATATATCCCGACACAAAACAAACGGTTCAGGGGCGCAAAAAACATGCACATGTTAAGGGTGAAAACCCTAACAAGTGAATAACATTACAAAGGACATCTTGCCGTCGGGCTATTTAAATATAGCTCTTATTATACAGGCATAAGGGTCGTAGGAGATACACGGGAGACTTCTGTATTTGTGTGTTTGTACACATGTTGCTATACGGGGGTCGAGAGGTTCGAAATTCGAATTTACTGTTTTTTTTTTAAGAATTGCTATACCCAACCCTATGACGACAAGTGTTTTTAGTGGCATAGTTTAACGATAATTTTATTTGTGTTACAACATTATTTGGTGCTTATTCGAGTAGAACTTTATCTCATTGGAGGAAATATCGCAAAGGTAATAAAAGAAAATTGTTCTGAAGCAAAAAATAATCATATTTGTTGATATTCTCGATTTTCAGACAGGCAGTCAATGTTTCATTACTTAAGTATTATGTATGTTTATTTTTAACCGACTTCAAAATAGGAAGTATTTTTATAAGTAGGTATACCAAAAAATCCATATAACCAATTCAATTTAAAACACTGCTTATGAAGCATGACATTGTACTATGGATCCGCTAAATACCCAGACAAAAGATAAAATAAAGAAACTCTTCATGAATCATGAGATTCTTAACACACCTAATAAACATAGTAACCTTACAAATTACTTTACGTAAAACGTCACCAAAATCTTATTAAAACTAACCATCGGTTTCTGGACCAACGCGTCACAAATTAAGTCAATGCGATTGGATTATAAATAAAAAAATATTTATATTTTATCAGTGCGAAATTTTTCGTCCAAGAATTGGGCCAAATCTAACTTAAACTTGATTTCACAAAACGTAACGCTCAATTACAAAAAAAGTGACGTCATATAAATAAAAAAGTACAATCGAGCAATATAGGGACTGTTTGTCGCCACATGATAGATGACGTCACACGGTTTGTGGACCAGATGTGGCACAACAGTACCAGATGTAGTGCTCTGCGTGACATATGTATCTCTAGTGATTAGTATTAGTAAAGGGTGGGTAGTTTACACTGCTACTGTAT
This sequence comes from Orthosia incerta, assembly GCA_948252205.1. Lineage (NCBI taxonomy): Eukaryota > Metazoa > Arthropoda > Insecta > Lepidoptera > Noctuidae > Orthosia > Orthosia incerta. Next base: position 6,247,627 of record OX411759.1, read on the forward strand.
TGATGGAAACGTTGAAATGATACAGATAATTGCATGCGTAAATATGGCCGCAGTTATTGAAATTATTGTTCCTACAATAATAGGGATGATGACTACAAAATATTTTTTGTCCTTCAGTTATATAGAAAGGGGAATGCCCATTTTGTAAGGGAACTTGGCCCCCTTTGAAAAAATGTTTGTGTCTTGATGATTTTGGTTGTATATTGTAGAAAAAACACGTTATATTCATAATTAGAAAACATTTTTTATTTATTTTGCGGGGTTCACGAGAAATAACGATGTTTCTGTTCTTGAAATGAACCCTTATTACAATGCAATAAGGTGCATACAAATGTCCAAGTGAAGAAACCTGATCTGTTGTTGTCTGTACATAAAAAGTAAAGGACACGGATGGAAAAAAACACAAAATATAAATCCTATTATTGGATAATATTGAAATCGCAGACACGATACCTCATAAGGGGCCTGTGTATGGACAATCTCCTTTATAAAAACAATATACATATATACGAGTATACTTAGTCCATTTTTTTGTTAGTGCCTTTTAACTTAAATACATGAAAAGAAAAAAAAAAGTTTTATTTTTAATTTCTAACGTACATAGAAAAATCACGGCGATACATTGAGCATTATTCTGTTTTCCATTAACTTCTGTGTTCTTTGATATTTTTTATTGCTAATAAATGTACTCCATAGATTTGTAAACCCGGTGGTAAGTATCAAGTAACTGTTAGCTCCTTGAAGATGCGGCTGACCTAAAAGGTAATGCGCAAGTCATTATTATTTCAAAATTCTCAATTAACTTTGGCTTGCAAAAGTAGATGTGTAATTTATGTATAATAAAAACAAATTGTAGTTCTAAAAACTAAAAAACACGCTTTAATGGTAAATTGAACTCAAAAGTCGCTAATCCTGAAGATCTTGGTAAGGCTAATGGGACAAACTATTTAAACGCGCACGGTAGAATCAACTTTCATTACTTGTAAATTTGAACCAAGTTGAATAAACATATTTGACTTTGACTTTGGCTTTGACTTTGACTAAATTATCGCATTGTCATCGGTCCTTGATAAGTGTGCAAAGTTTCAAATCAATCCCACGATTTTTTTTTTTTTCTAATATTCTACCGCGGACATGTGGCAGTCCGCGCTCTTTTTTATAGTTATTACGTTCAAAGATTCCGTTACATTGATACATAGATACATTGATACATAGATACATACCAAGCTAATAAAAGCGTGTTAAAAATAGGCTGATTTTTAAACGCCTACCAGAAATGCAACTATTTTACTACCAGTGGACATCGAAAGTTTTACATTCCATGTTGTCACCGGCTGGAATCCTGTAGTATGTCGCTGATTCAGTTGTCTGTTTCACGGCTCACGGGTAGTCTTTTAGGCAATTTAGCCCATTTGTACGTTTCAGTCCATTGTTTGAGAGTAATGGTGGGTTGTTGGGAAACGGACTTATTATTTACTAGCTGTGCCCGCGGCTTCGCTCCCGTCATCTCGCCAACTACTTACCTTCCTGCTTACCCTACATACCTGCATACCAATTTTTTTTCTAGTGTCATTCTTACTTTAAATGCACAACGCCATCTCATTCTGTCGCGTAGAATCTTAACACCGCGATTCAGAAAATGACTTTAAATGCACAACGCCATCTATCGAATAGCGAGTTCAACTGTCCGAGTAACTGAATTGCGTGTGCTGTGATAATTTTACTTCTTGAACACTTTAAATTCATCTAACTTTTGATAGAGTGAACCGATTGCGATGAAACAAAAACTAAGTAATTCTTCAAGTTACGCACAATTTTTATGTATAAAAGTTATGTACATTGGTTTCGTACATTTCACGTGATGCATGCACAAATAAACAGACAAAAATTCCAAAAATGGGTTCTGTTGGTTATCCTTTAACACCCTGGCTATTTTTTTTGGAAATGTTTTTGATGTAAAAAAATAATTTTCTACAGATTTATTATATGTATTGATGATGATGATAACATAATTGTTAGACCACTCTGCCGCGACCTGTGCGTCACGTGCCGGCGGCGGCTGTGCGGGTTGCGGGGTAAATAAATAAAGGGAAACGACTGTAATCTTAGTTTTACAATAATTTGGATTCAGATTGGATAATTTGATTACAGTAAAGCTATTTAGAACTGTAACTTTCGGTTTGAATGTTATTATGTCAGTAAAACAAAACTTGGTGAGCATTTATCCATTTTGATAAGCAAAAATAATTTAATACAAAACGTACAATTATTCTGATTAGTGTATATTTATTTTGGAACTTAAAACGTTGTTTTTGAGGCACCTCGGTATAGAGTGGATTTAATTTCATCACATCATCAGCCTATTAATGTTCCCACTGCTGGGACACAGGCCTCCTCTGTATGAGAGGGGATGGGCCGTAATCCACCACGCGGGCCCAGTGCGGGTTGGTGGATGTCACATGTTTTCGAATTTTTGGGTCTAATACATGTCGGTTTCCTCACGATGTTTTCCTTCACCGTTTTGTGAGCAGTGGTGATGAAATAATTAACTCAAAGTAAAGCGCCTGCCTGGGTTCGAACCCACGACCTACAACTTGTAAGTCGCGGCCGATACTACTGGGCCACCACTGCTCCGTATTTAATTTATATGAAGTTAATATATTTTACTTGGTAATTAGTCTTAGGGACGAAAAATATTTTGGTGTCATTTAAATTGTACCTATAAAAATATCACAAGTATGACTAAAGATCCTTCCAACCTAATAGAGTACTTATCTCGTTTTTTTAACGATATCGTCGATATGATGGGGTGATAATAGTACTATCTACTTAGTACTCTGTTAGTGCGGTTGCCACAAGGAGTACTTCAAGTACGTTATTTTGTTTATCACAATGCCTCGATAAGATTACTTTAGTTTGTTTGGTGGAATAATCAAAGTACATTAGGTGGTTCCAATTATACCCTAGTCTCTGAAATAAGAGAAAATAAATACCTATTGTTAGGTTTCCACCTGGATTCGTGTGCAGGGACGCACACGATGTCAGGACGGACGATTGTTAGGTTTTGATCCTTTTTAACTAATAATGGCTTGTTTTAAATAAAAACGAATGATCTTATTTAACAGTTTGGTTATTTGTCAGGGTTTTTGTTTCATATAAATACCTATATGTCTTCATAATTCCAAAGGGCTGCCACGGAGGCGATATTTTTTTATGGTAAACACTCGGGAGTTTGTCGAGTGTTTCGAACTAGTACGAGTAATGTGTCTGGATAGGACATTCGGTGATTCGGTCGATGGTCGTCGCCTGAGACGCTTGGTCAAAATAGAGTGCTCAAAGTCATAGACATTGTTGTAAAATTGTATTCTTGTTTAGAACAGTTTTCTTACATTATAAAAGTAATGAACAGTTTGAGTTTGATTTCAATATCACATCCAAGTACCTACTCGTAGTAAACCCGCTGGCTGCTACACTATTGATATTTTTTTGCGTGCGGCGTTCATCGCTGTAAGTTTTTTTTTTTTATTAACGTTAGGCTCGCGTTTGACCACTATCTCACCTGCTGGTATAGTCCTCGCCAGACTTCTTGGCCGCCCTGAAGTTGGTTGGGATGCGCGAGGCACGAAACTGAGCTGTTTTTATATGAGATTTTCTATTGCGCAACCATTGTAGCCAACTTCAGGGCGGCCAAGAAGTTTGACGAGAACGACGGTGAAGCACACTTGCCTAGAAGTAACCTATTCAATCTTGACTTAAGGACTCCAAGGTTGTAGCTATCAGGAAATACGGACTCCGGCAGGGAATGCCACTTTTTAGCTATACGCATAATGAAAGTATTCTCAAAACTCTTTATGCGTATGGGTGGGATGTCCTCCATGTACCGATGGATGGCGCCTTACTGTACTTCTTTTAGCCCGAGTATTCCGCAGTTCATTGATTTTTCTTTATGATTGAAATAGCCACATTACAAATTTTTTACTGCAAGTTCTTGAGCAGGTCCCACGATCCTGCGAACCTTAGCTGTAGACGACAATTCTATTTTTAAATACCGTCTTAGAAACTAGATTTCTACACGACTGTCGTCTTTATACACCACCATAGACCTTGCTCTTGAAAATTTGACGCGATGAAAAATGGCCGAAAACAATTTTTGTATCAGTTAAACCATAGGTATCCTAAGCTTTTACAGTGATCATTTTCAGCCAGGCGAAACAGTCGGAAAAATAAATACATTAAGGTTGCCCTAGTCGGTCGGTAATTATTTTGTGCGTGGGGTTAAAATGCATGATATCTCATCCGACAACACGTGCGAATGAGATAGATGCTGTGATGAGCAGCAAGAAGCTAGTTCGCGTACGAATACACACTTTTGCAAATTTGTAGCGAAATGGATGATGATTTAGGAAGAAAATTGGAATTATGGATATCGTGAAAAAACTACTAAATGTATCGGTTCAAAATGAAAATATTTGCATTGTTGAACTATTAATCTATCCCTGTGTGTTTTGCAATTTGCCTTCTTCTTATGGTATTTATTGGCGCCGAAAGAGCGTTAAGAATTGTGTTGAAATATGAAACTTACGACGCTCATAACTTTCAAATATATTTTTTTTTACTTTTTTGTTTCTAAACAGGGCTAGAAAATGACGAGACAAATTGATACCTTTTTTTTATTTGAACGTAAATCGTCAAACAGTGGAGTAATCGCCAGACTACGTTTGTATGGAAGAATAATTGACTAGGGTAACCTTAATTTGCAAAAAGGTTGGTCGCAAATTTTTGAAAGGTTCCGTCTTGTGTCGGCCCATCAGAATTTTTACGACTAGCAATATTTTGAAACGCCGTTTATTCACGTTGGTTCCCCACACCGGATGCCTAATAGTTTGTTTGGCAACAACAAAGCGCTGTAGATAAGGAATCGTAACGCACCGATTTTGTACCTTAGTACTTGAAAAGTGAAACCAAATTGTTTATTGATTTATGGCGTACCTACTTACCGGATTGAACAATTTCCGGTGGTATGTTTTGAACATTTTACAGTTCTTTTTGCAGTTTATGGGTTTTGAACTCGCTAGTTTTTATCCTTTGGGTCTCTATCTAGCTAAGCTTATTTATAGGTAACTAAATCTATACTTAATATTATAAAACTGAAGAGTTTGTTTGTTTAAACGCGCTAATCTCAGGAACTACTGGTTGGAATTGAAAAATTATTTTTGGGGTTATATGCTATATAACATCACGGTACGACCAATAGGAGCGGAGCAAGAATGAAAAATGTTCGAAATCGAAAAAAAAAACCTTTTTGAGAGCTTCCGTTGCGTGCGCTGCGTAAACGGTTAAAGTTACTAAACAGTTGACGGGACCGAAGCCGCGGGGGACAGCTAGTCTTGAATATTTCAAGAACCTTACTGAGATTATTTATATTTTTTATTAGTTATTTCTATTTAACCTTTTTGTCGATTAATAGTGAAACATTTTTATGGTTTCCACTTCAATCACTTATCATAAGTGATCGAAGGGTTTCAATAATTCTTCTACAACTATTTTCATAGTTAGATGTTTGATACGTACATACAATAAAAATTGTTTGCAATACATTTTTCTTGACCAAACAATGATGAATGAGTTAACTAAAACAAATATTATGACGTCAATTATAATGGTATTACAATAGTTACATCATTTTGCACTTAAAATAGTACGTGGAAAATTAAATCTATGTTTGATTTCTTAAAGCATATCAACACTGATTAATTTAAATATGCATTAATTATACGATATACTACTATGTATATATAACTGTAAAAAAAAAAGTAAATTTAAAAAAAATATAGTTATTTTTTTTTTGAATTAGGTACATTTAAACATATAAGTGTTTTATAATTTTGAAATCACCTCTTAAAACCCTTCATTTTGATACCCCACACGATGGGTTTGGAAGAAAAAAAAAGTTTGGTTACCACAATATGGCGCCCAAAATCCGCCATTTCTATTTTCCAATTTTAATGTAGCCAGTGACACTCGCAGGGTTAAGACGAATCGATTGACGTAAGAATCATCAAAATCGGCCAACGCCTTTGGTCTCTAGAACGCCACATAGGAACAAACATACATACATAGACTGATAAACACATTACCCTCCTTCGGTAGTAAATAGCGTCACTGCTACTGATTCTGGTTATTTTGTTACAATTGACTCTGATAGCGAATTAGCGACCTTATGATAGGTAATCAGCGAACTAAAACCAAAAAATGTTTGCCGAACAAAAACATATGTCATTGCACGATTCACCCCGTAATTGGGAAAACCTGTATTATTTACATTTGAAAATAATCACGTGCTTACGTCGTATTGTATAATAAAGCATGTGTAAGTACTAATTAAAAGTACGTAACGTACGTCCGCGCAAGCCAGTGTCGCCGTTGAATTATCTCGAGTTTTTTGTCACCACGCGAACGCGAGATGCTGAGGCAGATGACGACATTTGGAATTCCCAACGCCGTGATATTATGAATTCGTAGCATCTTGACGAAGAATCCTAAATGAGCGAATAGCACAACAAACAAGGTGATCAAATGTTTTGAAAAGTATGGTCGAGAGGCACTCAATAATTTTGAGTTCAGTTCTTGGCAACAAAATCTGGCATTCCATTTAAATATTATCTGTACACAAGACATTCGGTTTCTTACGAAACTTAACATCTGCAATGTTGACCTTGCAGCTTTGCAAACTTTTATTGTCCGTTCGACCCCATCTGTCAACTTGGTACACACATGTACATCCAATTGTTTTATAAAGTCCTTTCAAACGTGGAACACTTTTTGACATCTGTTCTCTGGAAGCCAAATGTTTTTTTATTCAGCTATAACCGGAGAACCTGCCAGTGGTAAAATGTGTTAAGATATTATACCCTTTTTTATGACGTATTATTTTCAACGAACATTGTTATAAATATAAGTATTTATTTTCAGATGTTTCTTTATAATATATTGTTAATAATATGTCAAGTGACCATATTTTTGCATATAAAATGCATTAATATTAAAGGGCTGACGTAGGGAAGCCAAAAATTCTTCGTAGAGGACAAAGAGAGGAAGCGAATGGGTGGGCAGAGACAAAAACAAAGCTTGGCCATACTTCCCTTGCGTTGCGGATATATAAAAAAATGTGACAAAAAATTGCCGTTTAGAAAGAAGACTTAGAAAAATAATGTAAAGTTTAACAAGTAGCATGACTGGTGTCATTATTACAATTTAACATTTAATTTATTCTTTAAATCCACAACGACTTTAGCCGCCCGTGCAGACCAGACTTAAAATTTAAATTAAGTTAGTAATGTTCCTTCAGGCGCCACAAGGCTGAACGTTTAAAGGCCTTTGCACAAATGAAACTCGTAAAACACGCTCGCAGCATGCGTGGGCGCACCCAAGATCTATAAATCGTATAGGTTTCTTTAGCGCTTTCATATCGATGTTTCCGCAGGATACGACTTTTTTATGGCGTTGTGTAAAATTGTTTGATAAGGACTTGTAAGATTTTTGCAACAGTTACTCCGTTTCATATTGTAAAAATTAAATGGTATGCGAATAAAAATCAGGATTAGAACGACAGAAAAAAACCGACCAAGTGCGAGTCGGACTCGCGCACGAAGGGTTAATTCCGTACCATTATCGCAAAAAACGGTAAAAAAAATCACGTTTTTGTATGGGAGCCCCACATAAATATTTATTTTATTCTGTTTTTAGTATTTGTTGTTATAGTGGCAACGGAAATACATCATCTGTGAAAATTTCAACTGTCTAGCTATCACGGTTCATGAGATACAGCCTAATAATAATAATAGGGTTCCGTTTTTACCCTTTGGGTACGGAACCCTAAAAATAATCAGAAATCAGAACAACAGATAATATAATACAAAACTAACAAAATCGATTAAAACAATAGGATAGCGAAAGCTTTTTGAATTTCGAAACTAGTATTTCTAGTGGGTCCATAATGCTGTTAGTCTAATTGGTTGCGCACGAGTCTTTCCTATTGGCGGATGGTTCGTTACGTTTAGTTATTGCTCTCGGGCGGCGCTAAAAGCCACTCTTACGCAGCTTCACGCCTATCTGCTTTATAATTACTTGGGTATTAACTGAGTGAAGTAAAATGGTATTTTCATTAAATTTTAGATTAAGCTAATAAAAACCCGAAGCTATTCTGGCTACGGTAACGAGGTATTCGGTGGTGAAATAGTTCATCAACGCCCTTTGTAATTATGATCGAAAAAGCTTCTATTTCTTTTGAAAATTTTATGTAGATTCAGTCAGTTTAGGTTCAGTCAATTTTTTTTCATATGAGCAATTTCTGAATTGAGTATTTGGAGTTAAGAACGTGTCAAAGCATGCCAAATTTTGACAGGTTTTCAGGCATAAGTAGCGATTGACAAATACTCAACTTCAAATACTTAAATCAGAAATCAGAGTTTAGTCACAGCTTATATTAAGAAATAGCTGAATTAAGAATTTGAAGTTGAGTACCTATTTGTCAAAATCTGCTTTAGCCTGAAAGACAAAAGTCACAAGAAAGCCAAATATTTTCGACTTATCACCTTCTCAATTTAAAAAACGGGCTCTCAGTTCCAGAGTGTACGGCAATGTTTGTTTGCGGCCTGGACAATAGTTTTTTCAATTCATAATTTTATCTAATTTATCTGAAATGAGTAGGATCGAGGTCATCACAAGAGCAGTGGTGGCCCAGTGGTATCAGCCGCGACTTACAAGTTGTAGGTCGTGGGTTCGAGCCACTGCTCTCAAAACGGTGAAGGAAAACATCGTGAGGCAACCGACATGTCTTAGAACCAAAAATTCGAAGACATGTGACATCCACCAAACCGCACTGAGCCCGCGTGGTGGATTACGGCCCATTCCCTCTCACAGAGAGGAGGCCTGTGTCCCAGCAGTGGGAACATTAATAGGCTGGTGATGTGATGTGTGATGTGATGTGAGGTCATTGCAGGTATGTTTTAAGTAAAAATAATTTGGGGCAAGTACTCTTAGATTCCAAAAAAAACATAAGTTCAGGCTATGTCACTTTGGCCCACTTGCACGAAAAACTTAACTCAGTGCTAACACGAGGCTAAATTGTCAGTTTGTCATACAATATAATTGTCAATTTAACCTCGTGTTAGCAAGTCGAGTCGAGTTAAGTATTTCGTGCAAGCAGGCTTGAAGCCTTACCTGAAGTACAGGCTACTTGGCCAGAAGAATTGGAAATATTAGCAATAAACAACTGATTATGCTACCAAGGTAATAATGCTACAATGCTCAATCACATACCTACTCATAGAAAAAGAAACTCGAGCTGTCCTGGTGTTTTTGTTTATACATTATGTTTATTCGACGACAAGCGTCACCGCATTCCGCGCGCGCCAATCGGAACATTTGCATTAATTCGCTAACGAGAACCGACTGAATTCAAGATTACTTTAAGATAAATGGATGCCTAATTTAGACGGCGCTTAGCAGTAACTTGTTTCTAAGCGACGAATCCGGGAGATGGCGCCATTTATTATGCAAACCGATTACACCTACCGCTGGGCATGACGTAATACGGTACATAGATTAAGCTTTGTTTTTTTAGGGTTCCGTACCCAATTGAAAAACGGGACCCTATTACTAAGACTCCGCGGTCCGTCTGTTCGTCTGTCACCAGGCTGTATCTCATGAACCGTGATAGCTAGGCAGTTGAAATTTTCACAGATGATGTATTTCTGTTGCTGCTTTAACAACAAATAATAAAAACAGAAAAATAATAATAAGTGGGGCTCCCATACAACAAACGTGTTTTTTTTGCCGTTTTTTGCGATAATGGTACGGAACCCTTCGTGTGCGAGTCCGACTCGCACGTAGCCGTTTTTTCGCTCGGTGTAAAGTGGCAAATCTCACAAAGATGGCGATGGACCAGGGTTCGTACACAGACGTGTCAAATCTGTCATAATTCCGCAGTGTTAAAAACAGACAGTGCTCTTCATTCTGTATATAGCTCCTGTGTAAAAGTTTTTGGCAAACTTTGATACGATTGAAGTTAACTAATATTAGAATGAATATTAGAAGAGCAGACTGGATTATCATTGAGGAATTTCTCCAGATGGGAATTCCTTTAAAAGGCTAGATGTAGTTTTGAAATAATTTTGTTGTTCATCTGCGAAATTGTCGTTTTATACGTGATTTATTTACCGGCAGACAGGCGCCGGTACGAGGTCATGTCTTGCGGAACATTTTGTGTCGAATATGCACATTTGACGACACGCAAACGTTGACTAATGTCATTGAATAAAATAAATAAGTAATGCCTAGAAGAGTAAACGTGTAGGAGCCTTCGTGCGTACCTACCTACAATATTAAATAGTTTTTAGATAAATATTTATAATTATAAATCGCAAAAAAGAATGATAGATTAATTTAGCAAGACTAAATTAAAAAAATCTAAACAAAATATTGGATACATTCCATAATTGAAGGGTAAAGAACAGGGAATGTCACAAGTTTTATTTTTTTTCGTTTTATTTGGCAAGCAAATCTTTATCTATGGTAGTTTAATTCTCAATCACTTACATTTTTTTTAAGTAAACGTAAGGCGCCTAAAATACGTGTTCGTTTATGGTCGAAACGAAAAGAACCAGGCATGTCTATGACATACCGGTAAAAAAGAACAAAAAAAATCATACTTTAGAAGTATGTAACTTTTAACTGCGTTCTTCTCTAAATCTATAAATTAGGACATTGCCTGTTTGCCATTGAAATTTAGTACTCATAAAAAATAATCGTTCAAATCAGTCGAGCCATTCTCAAGTGAGGCTTTTTCATACATGCAGTAGATGATTTTTAGTTATATAGGTAGCTTGTATTTTTTTTTTCATATTTATAAGTATTTTAATATTCCTAAAAGTATTTAATTAAGTACCTTATTTGTAGATAGGTACTAAAATGTACATACATACGGAAGTCATTGATTATATAATCTTCCAGTTTTCGCATGACGACAAGACATTTTGTGTTACACAAAATACTCGTTTACATGATTTACAATAACGACTAAGCTAGGATGGAATTGTGAACAAGCATTTTCGATAGAGGTCCGTAAACTAATTTTAATTAAAACCAGGCCAAGTGCGAGTCGGACTCGCGCACGAAGGGTTCCGTACCATTATCGCAAAAAACAGCAAAAAATCATGTTTGTTGTATGGGAGCCCCACTTAAATATTTATTTTATTTTGTTCATGAGATACAGCCTGGTGACAGACGGACAGACAGACCGCGCGGTTTTAGTAATAGGGTCCCGTTTTTACCCTTTGGGTACGGAACCCTATAAAAGACAAAAAAAAACGAAAGAAAAATAAAAAAAATGCCTTACCTCAATGTCGTGTAATTTTTCCCGCTTACTTAATTTCATTTTTAGGGTTATGTAACCCTAAAGATGAAATTAAGTAAGCGGGAAAAATTTGCACACCGTTTGCAATTTTAGCTAATAGCAAAAAACGGAACTCTTACAGATACAGGAGAAATGCTTAGAGTGGGGCAAAGAAAATTACATTACATTAATTACTGTCCGTCTGTTTATGGTCACAAAATCATCTGCACCGTACCCTATTTTACTTAAATATATGCACATAACATGTTAAGCATGACTGAAAGCAAAACAAGTAGGCAGTGGGCAGATTAATGACAGTTTTTTTTAAATCGTCACATTTGTTACATTATCATCACATTAACCCCGCTCCTCGCATAAATAGGTTAGTACAATCACCCCCCAAAAATACCTAACACATACATCTGCTCCTACCAAAACATTTCGTGATAAAAATAAGTAATTTATCAAACCGTGATAATATAAAACCTTAAAACACTATCGTAAAAAGTTGTTTTTGAAGTTTGAAAAATGACCTCGGTGCATATTTTTCGGTCTAACTGTACCACGTTTTGTCCCCTCTAAAGTATAATGTGGCACTTTTTTAGACGAAATTCTATGCGCAAGTCTAGGTTTTATTCAAATCCAGGCCATCAGAGTTGAGAAACAAATGACTTCTGCCAAAATGTCAGGACGATGCAATTTTTCTAACCAACCAGGTGGTTTTATCCATTATACATCATAGACAAAAAAAAAATGTTACCAAGTTACTTTAAAATTTAAATATTTTTTTACTGCTGGCTCCGATGATGCCTCAAACGCATCATTTGAGATTTTCTTATTCTTTTTTTAAATCAATACTGTTTAAGTAAATTGAAATTATACGAGAGCCAGACTGTATTGAAATGAAACGCTAACGATTTTAAGTGATGATGTGAGTTTATTTTTAATGTCGCTTGGGCCTTTTATAGTTTGATTTTCATACAATATGCAAGAACCAGCGTTGCCATTTTTTTTTGCCATGTCGGGACGAAACTTTTTTAATGCAAAAAGCGGGTTTCTTTCGTCGAAAGCGGGACATAGTTAAAAAACGTATATAATCACAAGTTATTTGTATTTAAGTTTTAAATTACATTTCCGTGACAACAGATAGCTAAAATAGCCAATGAAAATATATTTTAATAAAAATATGATTTTAAATCGGATTTGCCTTATCGTTAGGTAGTTGAGTGTGTTCAGCAATAGGTATTCGTTATTCCTTCGTACGTAACCGTGCGTTTTCCCGATATTTATAAACAAATGGGAATGAGAAAAGAGTCAAAGAGAAGTGTCACGGTCGCACGCACCAATTGCGTGACACACTCCTCTCACGCTGCACGCACGGTCATGTTATCCCCGAAAAGCGGGACTGAGCCTGTCCCGCCCGACACATAAAAATCGGGACGTCACGCCAAAATCTGTATCTCTGGCAACGCTGATGTAAACCCACACTCCATTTCTATTCACAATAGGCGGAGATACCCTTGAGTAGCTGATTTTAAAATGAGAATCACGTCTGAACGGCTTGTCGTAATTTTTTGGAAAAATAATATGTTATACTAGACTATTTTCTTAATAATTTGATCTAAGCAGATTTTGAGTTTTATTGGTATAACATAGTGTAATTAATTTGTATAGTTATGTCTAAAACGGACAAAAACACGACAATCACACCAAAACCGCTGGGGGTATTTTAATGAAATCAACACCATCTCAAAGATAATTTAATTATCTACATTTTGATCTGTTTTTTTTTTAAGTCGTAGAATAATAAGGAAAGTATAAAAAACTACAAAATTTTGGGTCGCGCCGAGTCCGCGTTTTGTTCCCTCAAGGTCGTTGGCGTTAGTCGTCGTCTTAAAGCCTGAGGCATATCTGGATACATCAACAACAATTGCACTTATGTAACTTGCACAATTGCTCAATACTAGTTTATTTTTGAAAACGCATAAATAAAACGTACAGAGAAAATACAAGTTCTAACTCTGGAATCTAATGCATTCGTATATATGCTAGATCGGTAAAGCCTTTTTTGGCAAAATCTCTTAATTACGTACTGTAACTTCGCTGCCAGAGTCCTTGGGGTCTTTAAGTTAAGAGCGAATAGGTTACTTCTATGCAAGCGTGCTTCACAGTGGACCAGATCATCGCTTACCAACAGGTGAGATAGTGGTCAAACGCGAGCCTAACGATAAGTAAAACCGGCCAAGTGCGAGTCGGACTCGCGCACGAAGGGTTCCGTACCATTATCGCAAAAAAACGGCCAAAAAACACGTTTGTTGTATGGGAGCCCCCATTAAATATTTATTTTATTCTGTTTTTAGTATTTGTTGTTATAGCGGCAACAGAAATACATCATCTGTGAATTTCAGCTTTCTAGCTATCACGGTTCATGAGATACAGCCTGGTGACAGACGGACAGACAGACAGACAGACAGACGGATCGCGGAGTCTCAGTAATAGGGTCCCGTTTTTACCCTTTGGGTACGGAACCCTAAAAATTAAAATCCTTTAATTACGTAACACAGGTTATATAGGCATACTTGTAAAATGTCAAATATATAAATGAAACAAACATACCTATTTAACGAGGCTTGGATGCTATTTAACGCCAATTAATGTAAGGAATTTAAAAAAAAGCTAGTATCAAATTCACAGTTTTCTTAAGAAAAGGCGGATCCCAAAGTTAAAAGATTATTATTATTTGTAGCAATAGCAACTAGTGAGGTCTCATTAAGTCATTACAGATGTTAAAAAAGTTCCATGATACTGTTTTATCGGCACGTGGCTACCAGGTGCGTTCCACAGACAAATGTTGAGTCTACATTGAACAAAACAATGGGTATTTTGACTCCAGCGGACACTACACCACAGTTGCAATGTTTGAACAGTTGGTAACAATGGGCCCACTATTTTTCAATATGAGGGGAGTTTGCTCGCGTTATACCACAATAATGCTGTAATACATACGTTTGGTATCGGAAAATAAGTGGTTTTAGTTGGCACGGCTGTTTTGTTTAGTACCTAGACTAGATCCGTTTTTATAGTTCCGTACCCAAAGGGTAAAAATGGGATTCTATTACTAAGATTCCACTGTCCGTCTGTCTGTCTATCACCAGGCTGTATTTCATGAACCGTAATAGCTAGACAGTTGAAATTTTCACTAATGATGAATTTCCGTTGAATATTTAAGTGGGGCTCCCATACAACAAACGTGTTTTTTTTTTTGCCGCTTTTTACGATAGTGGTACGGAACCCTTCGTGCGCGAGTCCGACTCGCACTTGGCCGGTTTTTTATTCGATTTACGGAGAAGGAAGTTTGATAGTCTATGTGTTCTATATGTCTGTAAATGGATGTTTGATCGTAACTTAAAAACTGCTAATCAAAGGACAGTGACCAAATTAATATGAAGGCTGGTTTGCCTTTTGCTTTTTTGGCAGTAGATTAAATATAATTGTATAATATAATATATTAATATGATACAGATTTGTAAAAAATATCGGTGTAGCTATGGCGTGGACGCGGCCGTGGTTTTTACGTGAATGAGTTCGTTTACTTGGGCCTTCAAATTTCCATGTTTTATTATTATTCCATTTTTTTTTTAATTTAACCATTTCTATGATTCTTTAGCTATCGAATGGTATAATTAGGTACATTCTGAATGTCGATATAGTGTTGCAACACCAAACTGTAACCCCCGATGTTGTTATCATCAGTTATTTGAATTGCTACCATATTTTTCTTTTTTGTTTGGTAAATCATCCAATGTCTTCTCCCGCTCTGGGAGAGGCGGGTCAGACTTTTACTGATTAAAACCCACCCGTGTTCCTTCAGTTACTTAAGCCAGGGCCGCGGTACACTTTTTTAAAATTATCTGCGTCCCCGGATTGCCTCCCTATGGAAGCAAATTTATAGACGTATCCACGACTAAAAACTGTAGCTAACAATATTCTGTTACGCTGAGTAGGACACGAGCAAAAAGAAAACGCATTTCAGATGTGCGAATCGATCGCACGAAATTTCTTAGAAGCGCAACCCCCGTGTGAATATGTAATCGAATTACCGGCGCCATGTCAACAGTAATGCGACTTATAGCCCTACTCAGTGTTTAACTACTTAGAGCCTAGAAGAACTTATCATCATCATCATTTCAGCCGAAAGACGTCCACTGCTGGACATAGGCCTCCCCCAGGCGTCGCCATAAGGATCGGTCAATCCCTGCGTTGAGGATCTCGTGGCTAAATAATAACAGCCGCATGGATCGATCGAGGTCGGTCTGTGGATGGGGGACCAAGTTTCCTCCGTGCCTCGAAAACCACGTTATGCCATTAGTCCCGGCTGTCATTTGAAGAACTATGACAGTCGTTACAGGTAGTCAGAAGCCTGAAATCTAACACCAGTCTGGCAAGGGGGATCGTGTTACCCAGTTACTGGGTTGTGGAGGTCAGATAGGCAGTCGCTCCATGTAAAACACTGGTACTCAGCTGAATCCGGTTAGACTGAAGCCGACCCCAATATAGTTTGGAGAAGGCTAGGCAGATTGACTTGTGTAAAATAAGCCTACAAAAAAAACCCAACCTAGTTACAAATAATGAAACACGTCCTGTAGGTAGGACAGTAGTGATGGATGAATTCCAATTTTGAATTTAAAATATATTCGACTAAACGATAAATGTAATCGATTATTTTTTTAACGTTGTTACGGTTTTTATTTCCCATTGACTTTAAAAGAAGTAAATTCCTTATGTTCAATGATTGTCAACGTTTTGAAGTAATGGCAACAGTGATTCGAAGTTATTTTTTTTTTATTAATTATTAGGTAGCGTTTGACCACTATCTCACCATGGTAAGCTATGATTTGGTCATCGGCGAAGCACGCTTGCCTAGAAATAAACTATTCACGCTTGATTTGAACCTAGGAGTCAGGTTATATGGCTATCTGGCCATTCAGAATCTGGACGAGAATTCCACTCATTATTAGCTGTACGTAGTTAGTTTACAATGAAAGTATTCCCAAAACGTTAAGTGCGTATGTTAGAGATGTGTAAAATGTACCGATGGCGCATTGCCGAAGTACTCCTATGTGCTATGGAATATACGATACTCGCGGGAATAACGCCACCTGATACTATTGACATTTCAGTCATTCTTAGAAGTTAGGACCGATTATGAATGTATTTAATATAGCATATAATTGACCAACTGCTGATAATGAGGTCTTGGATTCAATTCCCGGGTCAAGCAATGAGTTATTGGGTATTTCAATCGATGTAGAATTTCACAGTAGGAAGCCGGAGTTTACATTTGTGCCTGGAGCTCGCCCCCGCTAATACATGGGACTTAAAACATAACTGACTGTGTACAGGTACACTTCTGCCTGACTCTTTGATGAATACAAGCGTGATCTTATGTTATGTTATGTATGTAATACCTAATGTATTGTAATTAACTACTCATGTTTAAAGAAGCGGTATTTAATAGTACTTCATAGGTAACGGCGACTCGATGGCGCCTCGCCGCCGTCGAGTCGCGTCGCGTCGCATACGTGACTAATGTAACGATCCCGCCGGGATTGCGGGTCCCGATCCCGGGACTAGGACATCTCTCAAGTTTCATTGAAATTAGGAAAATACTTATTTAAATGGTGATACTTTTCTTTGTGAAGTTTCAGCTTTTGTTCATCTTTTAATGTTAGTAGATAAATTGTTCTCCCCTTATCTTTACAAGTTCTGTTTAAAAATCTTACTAATCCTACTAAATTTATAAATGTTAAAGTTTGTGTTTCAATCACGCAAAAAACGGTTGAACGGATTCGGATGACATTTTGCACACAGATAGTTCATAACCTGGATTAACACAGGATAATTTTCATCGCCCTATAAGCTTCTTTTGTAACAAGAAAACATATTTCACGCGATCGAAACAAAATAAAGATACGACTTACGTAAACCTATGTCATTCGCCGCTAAAAAAATCATTACATTTAAAGCTATTGAGTAATTTATTGAAAATAAATAGTTTAGAAATCTAATGGATTAATCGTAGCACAGTATTGCACAGGCGTGCCCAAGATGGCGCCATTTGTAATGTTTGTTCGGTGAAAGTCGTAACATCACGACTTCTCATACATTAAGCTTAGAGCACCGTGCGAATGCTAGTGCGGACACGACAAATTAGTCTGATTTTTTTTATCAAGTGACCGCTCATCAATTTCTCATTTCGTCCGGTATAGTCACGTAAACGAAATCCCTGTGATTACTACACCGACAATTGTAGGCACATCACTATTTTGTGGTCTGATTTTATCGTTCTGAGTGCATTACGGTGTTCAACAATTTTTGTGACTTTGTTTTTACACTTCAAATTATTAAGATCTCTGAAGACGATCACGTTAGTGATTATATAATTGCTTAAAACTTTATTCTAGCTTGCCAGGTTATCAAAACATTCACCTAATGTTGGACGGAAATGTAATAAAAAAGTCTGACAATATTCGAAAAACAAGCTCTTTTTCCTCGGGCGCGTTCGGTTTCTGTGAAATTTGGCGCCAGATCGGTATCTAAACGCGTGGTGGAGGTTTTATCTGATGAGATCGACACCCATTCAAAGGCAAGAGGTCCATGCTGCGCGCGGCCGCTTTGAGGGCACCACAACTCTTTGTTTTAACACCGCGCTGTGAAGGGACGTAATGAGCTGCTCGGACCCTTACAGCCCAAAATCTTATTTTATTGTTCAACCGCCATGATATATTATAGGCGTCCCGAAAATTTACATTTGAGCTATTAATCACAATGAATTTGATTTTTTATCGTTTGTTCAAGCATTTCTGTAACGTAGCCCACGTTTTAACCTTACATCCAGCTAATGAAATAAAAATGAAAATGTTTATAGACGTTAACAAAGCTTAATCTGCGAACAACAAACTTTCAACAAAATTGGTTTCCAATCACGAAAATTTTAACTATTCATAAATATTCGGCCCACTAACTATCCATTTTTCATTAGAGAGACACAAAGAAATTCTCTAGAACGATTAAAACCTCGATCAAACGTAGGCGGTGCTGTCTAAGTTCTATCCAATCTTTTTTTATCGGTATAAAAACACCTGTAGTGTGAGAAGCTTCGTGAGCGCGACTTAGTCGATCACAAGGTTTGTTTACAATCGATTAGAATTGTAGCGTCTGTAACGCGTAAGGATACGGTTTAGATTTGCGTGATTTTCTTGAATTGTACGGTACAATATTTTGTTAAGTTGGAACGCCTCTCCGGCGCCGCGGCCGCCCGATTATGAGCAATAAACTAATTCCGGTAGCGCGACCATTTAGAATGTACGATTATACGTATTAGTAAGTATTCGCCTCACTAGCGCCTTGCCGTGTAAGGATTACGGAAGTCATTATGACTATAGTATTTCCTAAATAGTCTATGTACCTGTGACGTGACGCACATTTGACAGGTGTGATTGGCGCCAAATTAAACATCAAACATCCGAGCTAATTTAAAAAAAAAACGATCAGTTTATTTAGTATTTCCTTTTTTATATTTAAGTATTATACATTATCTTAACAATGACGGTTATTACATCTAAGTAATTAATTTAGTCAGCTTTTAAAAGCAAGGTCCTTTTTATGTAACTGACTGTTATTTTTAAGTAAATTACGCTTGCTTTGGTAGTTTTTTTTTTACTAAAAATATCTTTACCAGTAAAAACTCTAACTTTTTTAAATTAAGTAGGTTCTAATACAAAGAATATACTAAAACAACTTAGCATAGACAAATAATTGTATTGTAATTAAAAAATATATAATTGTAATTACTGATAAGTTACATTCGTTACCCAGCTGATTTTAATTTTCTTACGGTATTGTCTATATATAAGCTTTAGCAAAATAGCACATACAATAATAATAATTGCAATATAAATACATAGGTAGGTAGGTATGTTTTTTTTCTAATTTCACCTGCTATTAACTTAGTTAAAATATTGGGAAAAACCGTGATCAATAAAAAAATGTTAATCGGTTGTATAGATATAATAAAAATACGAATATTTAAGTTTGGAATGCGGACCAATGTAAAATAATATGATAAAATAACAATCGTTCCGGCTGCCCATATGGACTCAAACCTGTTTCACGTATGTAGTTAATAAATACATGCATACCAACATTACGTTCTTAGATACACACGAGATTGTTCTCAATGGTAATCTTAAGAAATGCCGATTTTTATAGGTAATTATGTAGGTATGTATAATGTATATTGCCGCCGAGGCCGAAAAAAGAAAAAGGTGGCGAGACGACCTAAACGCCTTCTGCAAGGGCTGGTTCGAGGTGGAAACAATATATCACGGGAATTTAACGCGATGATTTCGATTATTTATTTACCTATTTCACCCGACGGCGACGTTTCGGCCGTGTTGCAACGACCGTGGTCCCGGGGTGGTGGTTTTCAATTATGAAACGCGAAAGTTTTAAATTTAGTTGCTTCGAGGCGGCCCAGGAAAAGAATACCTGGAAAGATTTGAGGAAGGCCTTTGCTCAGTAGAGGGACAGAGCAGGATAGCATAAAAACAATTGGAAGAAGGACTCATCACTATAGAGAGATTAGGTCAAAAATGAGTCTATTGAAATGCAAAATGTTTTATCTAAACGTACCAAAATGTCGAGCGATGCTGCAACTTCGTAGTGAAGAAATAACGGAAAACTAGAGCCAAAACCCACCACATAAAAAGAAAACTACGTCTCCTGTCCTACATATAAAAAAAAAGTATTTTTTTAAATATATGTATTTCAAGATGAGTTTTGCAAGACAACAACGTTTATTTTATCACTTGCTTCTGTCAGTGGCTTCGCCTGCGTGAAAGTCGAAAATTATCCCGAGGAAACATATTCCCGGGATAAAAGTCCGTGCTAGCCCTTGTGCTATTCCAGACTTACAGACTATAATCTATCTCTGTGCGAAATTTCGGTTTGAGATCCGTTCAGCCAATCAGGCGAGATAGAGTAACAAATACTTATCGATCCACCCAAACTTTCGCATTAATAATATTAGTAGGATAGGATTTATCCGTAACTTGTGTTCTCATGTGCAGCGGTGTAACTTGATGACGTCATCGGCGCAGGCGCCGGCGCCAACTGGCTGGACGACACAACCTTGTCTTATCCACAAACGATTTTATTAGAAAAAAGTCGATGTATCTTTGGCAACGTTTAAAAATGCCGTGATTTGGGTATTTCCAATGAAAATCGTTCGCTAACAGAACAATAAAATTCTATTTCTGGCTGTAGATTCTGTAATTTTATACAAATGATGAATATCGATCGAGTTACTATAATAATAATGTTTCTAAGTGCTAAAGTGTTGATAGGTATTAAGTATTGTAATTCAAAATACTAAACTATGCAAAATAAGGTAGGTTCCTGAGAACAAGGACACAAAAAAAAAACGAAAAAAAAAAAAAAAGAAAATCGAGCAAAATTACTTTTTTTTATTACTTCACGTGTTTTAAAAAAAAAAGCGATGTAGGTATTGTCAAGATTATCAACCTGTATACTTTCGAACTGATATTCATCATCATCAGCCTTATAATGTTCCCACTGCTGGGACACAGGCATCCTCTCTATGAGAGAGGTAATAGGCGGTCCTAGTGCGGTTTGGTGAATATCACAAGTCTGCTCATTTTTGGTTCTAGAACATACCGGTTTCCTTACGATGATTTCCTTCACCGTTTTAAGAGCAATGGTGATAAAATAATTTATACAAATTAAAACGCCTGATATTAAGATACGATAATTACTACAAGAGCGATAGTCGATACCTACATAGGAATAGTTTTCGCCAAACTTCTGGGCCGCACCGAAGTTGGCCTGCAATACCAAAGAAAGAACATTAGGGTAGGCCGCATAAATTGGTAGAATACTTAAACTTAGCAGTGACTGAATTCTGTGCAATAATAATTATACCTATATCGTCGTACGTCTAAGATTAATGTCTTAGTGTCGTCTTTATTTGTCAAATATATAAAAGTTCACAACTATTTCCATTATAACTAGCCGTGGTCATAAATAAGTCATAGAATAAGCGACAAAGGTGTCGACACATCGCTTCCTATAGCTCCAAGCTGATTAAGGCCCCAGTCACATTTGTATAACGAGCGCCGGCGCCGATTGTGTGCCTATTCGGCTTTATGATGCGCGCGCAGCTTCCGCCGCGATCCTAACTTGCACTAATAGCTTAAGTACGATCTAAAATAACCTTTGCCTTGTTTGCTGCGAATCAAGAGTTCAAAAATAGCGGCGTTGTGTTTCTTTAAACTAAAGTCCCTAACATTCTACACAAATTATTTCGATTACAGTCTAAGGGTTGGCACTTGGCACAAAAAAATGTGTCTCCTTAGAGGAGAAATCTTGTTTTGATAGCTTTATCCCGTAGGTTTAAAATCTTACATCCTGTTTAACAATTTGCTATTCACAAACATTTCTTTAGAAAGTCAAATACCAAGCAACTATAACAAATACCACATATAATATAATACTAGCATACAAATACTAAGTAATAAAACCATAGATTACCACTCTACCCGATTACTTGTTAAGGTGTATTATCATCTATTATTGGCAGGAGAATACCAAACAATGCTCACGGATCATTTTATTTGTTTCAGATCGCATATTAGAGCGGGATGCTGGCTTCGTGTCGGGCGGCGACGACGACGACTCGTGTTCGGGCCCGGCGCACTCCGACGACTCGGGCGTGCGCCTCGTGGAGAGCGATTCCCGCGCCAAGCGGCCCCGAACTCCCACCCGCTCACAGCCACCCAAGAAGCGCATCCGGCTCAACTCGACAGAAGACCTCACGAGCCCTGAGAGCGACACATCAGCTAGCCCCTTCAGGCCCTGGTCTTTCACCGAGGAGCCACAGAGAGAGCCCCTATCTTTAGTCAAGAAGGAGTCTAACCCATTGAGGCAACGGCGAAGGCCGTTGGAGCCTCCACCACCACCCATTCCCCCACCACCCGGCCCGCCTGAACCACCGAGAGTCCCTCCGCACCCTGGAGTCGTAGAACCTTACCAAGACAAAACGAAGCCTAGGGAACAGAGGAACTACAAGAACATGACGAGAGAGAGGAGAATAGAAGCGAACGCGAGGGAAAGGACGAGAGTTCACACGATAAGCGCCGCTTTCGACACGTTGCGGCGGTCAGTTCCTGCATACAGCCACAACCAGAAACTGTCCAAGCTATCAGTTCTGCGGATAGCGTGCGCGTACATCGCAGCGCTGTCGGCGGCGATAGACCCCGAGGCCGACCTGACCACGGCAGTGGACCAAGTCACGCAAACGATACACACCGAAGGGAAGTTGAGGAAGAAGAAGGATGACGCGTGAAACGTTGGGGACTGAAGTGATCCAACTTGTTTTTGTTAAACCGTAATCGGTTTCTGGACTGGTCACACAGTATGGTACGTCCTAGCATTCAACTACAGAGCGTAGATACATAATATGTATCTACGCTCCGGATTCATTATTGTGAGATACGTACAGATAAGAGGATCTGAATCTTAGAGGTGTTTTCTTAAATATGTAGAAGTAACCGGCAGATACCGATTATGGTTACCTGGTATCAATTAAAACCGTCCTGCGAAGCCTATTCTCTTTGCGCTAAGTTAGTACAAAAACGACAATAATATTGGTAATGGAAAAGAATAAGAATAAATATGTATTATATTGGAATGTTTTTAAAAGACAATTTCTGTCAAATTCCTAAAGGTTAATAGATAGAGATAATACTGACAAGGAGGGCGCAAGTGATGAAAGTAAAGACCATTTTTATACTGTTATAATTCTTCTACAGAGCAAAGCCTAAAGATCTAAAAAAAAAAAACAATAAATTATGAATCTCAAATTGTCTGGGCGTATTATGGTCGGTGACTTAGCTGAATTTGGAGACAATTGGAAAAATATTCAAGGGAAGCTAATTTTCATATCGGATGTCTCATCATTAAAACTATCATCATCATTACCTATCTTGAAGATATCTTCTTCAATTTAATTAAAAATACGCAGACGATTCTCTATGGTGTTTATTGAAATCGGAAAACGTAGATTCTATTTTTACTTACTAGTTATCATTAAAAAATCGGCCCAGTACAAATTATTATGTTCCTAATTCATCTCCGTTCATCTTTGACAGATCTCGGGTTTTAACGATTCCTATTAATATGTAATTATAAATTTAAAAAATAAGTCAGGGCTGGCATTATGGTGAATGATGTTCATGTTCCAAGTACCCAGTAACGAAGAAAAAAAATATATCTCATTGAAAAGTATTTTGGGAAGATTACATTTCGTTTCTTAATATTTTTTACCATTCCTCAGTCCAGTATTAAAATAAGGCGAAAAACTAAAATGAAAATTGTGTAAAATCTTTGTATTTATGGCTTTAATAATGGATATATTTATTACAATCGAGTCAGTAATTTAAGTGAGAACTGTATAATTTTTATTTAGTTTAAGAAAAATGTTGCATTTTGTAAATAGTAGATTTAAATGTAAATATGAAGTAGGTACTGATAGTAGCTGTTTTGTTTGTTTCAAGGCATAGTAGGTTTTTAACTGGAAATATTTATACTGCATAGGGCTTTATTCCGAATTTAGTTGATTATTTGCACTAGAGAACGTGTCATACTACCTTACTTAAATGTCAAAACTTGACAGTTTTTCAGGCTAGAGTTTGACAAATACCTACCTACTCAATTTTTAATTCTTACTTCAAAATCTGGGACTAGTTTTCTTAAATAAAGTATGTACATGTTTTACCAAATAGTGTGTACATCAGTAAAAGACAACTTTTTTATATTTTATTCTTCATTGAGTTTAGCCTCTTGTCTTTTTGTAAAAATGTTTATTATTTTAAGCAAGTTAAAATGCCTTGATCGGTTGATCCTGTATTGTGATACAATAATTATTGTAAATAAACTAATTTTAAGATAAAAACATCACATTTGTTAAGTCTGACGAGAAAATTATAAGCTTAAACAGATAGTTTTTAAAATTACAGCCATTAAATAATTTGGCATAAACTTTTATTTAACGCAAAAAGCCGTTTCTTACGACCTGGAGGAAAATAACTAGAATGTGTTATGTAATTCTGTTTTTTCTTTCAGGTATTTTCATTCTAATACTATCAGCAGCTGATTTTTTTTTTATGAAATGTTAGAAAGGTACCTAACAAAAAACGTATTATGTATGTAGATTCCGATGGTGCATTAATATTTGAAATATATAATTAGAGATAAATCAGAAAAATAAAAGAAGTGAAGTACACAATTAAATAACATGTTTTATTTACCTTTTCATCATTATCAACCCTGCAGAACAAAAAGATCAATAAATGAAAAAAAAAAATATACCATGAGCCATGGACGCCTTGGGTAGACGTATAACACAGAATCACTACGTATTATAAAACAAAGTCTCCCGCCGTGTCTGTTCGCGATAAACTCAAAAACTTCTGAACGGATTTTAATTCAGTTGTCACCAGTAGAATGAGTGAAAAACGAGAAAGATTGTTGTATATAATTTTCTACGGGCGAATTTTTTCGCCACTATCAAATAAAAGGAAGTGATGCATGGAATTAGTATATGGGTAAGGCCGCCAAAATTGTCAAATATATCACAAAAGTAACACAACAGATTTTGTGTTACCGTTACACAAATGTAACCCAAAAGTAACACATATTTTGGGTAAAGATGGTTTCATAATAGTTAAATAAATAAGCTTAAATAATACAAGATAAAAAAAATGATTGTACGGACTGCAGTGCTATTGGAGTATTAAAATACGATTTTTAAAAGATGTATGTATGTGATGTGAAAAAATACAACAAATGTATGAGTTAATTTTTTTTTTTTTTCAGTATTCGTATTTTTTAACTTTTCACGTTATCTTCTTTGTCGTTTTGCGGCAGTTAACAGCAATGTCTATAAAAAAAATGGACAATTACTATATGCACATAAATAGATTATATTTGAATAGAAGAAGACATTAGTAAAACATACTAAATTAGCTTGGTGCTAAAGAGCCTTTCGTGCATGTTTATGAGGAAATGCGGTCGCAGACATCCGACTGAATTTCCTGAGTAAAAAACATAATTCGAGGTTTGGCTCTCGCCTATTTCCTCCTCCAATATTGGACAAATTTAAAAGGTATTCCATAAACTGAATTAGAAAGATATAACTGTGCCCCTATGTTTTCCTTTTTGATGATAGATTATCTTCAGAAGCACTAGAACCCTCAAAAAATGCTCAAAATTGCGCTGTCAACAGAGGCCTAGTGTACAAATTTGAAAACTATAATAAAAAAAGGAAAAAATAGAGGCACAGTAAATATTTTTGTCTTTCAGTTTATGGAATATCTTTTATATTGGTCCAATTTTGGAGGGGAAAATAAGCGACAGCCAAACCTCAAATTATGACTTTGACGAAATTCATTCGGAGGTCTGCGACTGCATTTCCTCTTAACTTGCACTTGGCTGGTTTTCACTATAAAAAGTAGGTATGTAAGTATGGCGTTTGTCATACCTACAAAATCACACTCGGATACATTACTTTCAAAAAATCAGTGCAAATACCACTATGCATGCGGCTTTATAGATCAGCTGTGTTACGTAACACATACTTTTGTGTTACAGTAACACAAATGCAACACAAAAGTGACACAAATGTAACACAATCGTAATACAAATGCAACACAAAAGTGACACAAATGTAACACAATCGTAATACAAATGCAACACAAAAGCAAAATTTTTACAACAATTTTAGGTTATATTTCGGTTATTTATTACAATTAGCCACTAATGGACGATTTAAAGTATACTTTTGACCTCATCTCCAAAAAATATAATACAACAACATTATAATATCTGTTACTTGCCTCAGAAATCACATTAAATCTATTTTTCTTTCCACACAAACAATAACGTGAGGCGCACTTTAGGCTCCTTCACTGTCGAATAGAGATGTGCAACTCGAGTTACTAACTCGAGTTGTGCCTGACTCGAGTTATCTTCCGAATTCGAGTTACTATCAAAAATCCTAAAATAAAAAAAAAACATGAGAAAAAGTTTTTTTTTTTTAATAAATAACTCGATTGAAAGCTATAATTGTAAAAGTCAGTATTAGCTGCAACCAAAATGATTTGTTGTGATTGTGATAATTTGTGAAAGCTGCTGTATGTGTATAACTAGTTTTGTTTTTGATTATATTATATAATTCCTGGGCAAAGGCTTCCCCCATTCCTTTCATCTCCTTCGATGTTTTGCCTCATCTCGCCAATTCTCAAGGAAGTCATCCAATTATCTGTCAAATATGTAAAAAAGTGATTTGTAACTAATAAATAATTAATTCTAACTTAACTTCCTTCGTTCTGCTAACTCGAGTTCAACTCGAGTTATGTGAATTTCAACTCGAGTTAACTCGAGTCATACTTATCCCGAGTTGGCCCATCACTACTGTCGAATAAATATGGCTATCTTTTTTTTCTTAAATTTTTCGATAACTGTGTTGCCATATTAATACTGCGTTTTGCACTTTGGCTCTTTAAATAGTAGCTTTGGGGTAGAAATTCGTCACACAAATAAATCGTGACACAAAAGCAAAAGCTATTGTTTTATTTTAAACTACCGATAAAACTAGTCAGTTACAGGATTTTTGCCACAATATTATTATTATAGCAGGGGCATATCATCTAATTCTTCGACGGTAAACATATAATTTAGATATACTCTACAATTTATGGAATATTTTAACCTTATGATACTTCAAAAAAAAACGACAAAAATGTCACACAAAAAAATTGACAATTTTGGCGGCCTTATATGCTCTCCAGTACAACTGGAGAAAAATAAAAGGAGAAAATTGATACCGAATCTATCGTGACAACTAAGGTAAAGTGAGCTATCACGCTCACTCACGATGAGATTTTTACAAAATAGTATTGTCTAAGCAGGTTGTCCTTACGTCAATGTTTTTATTCAATCCCAAAAGATCCATGAAGTAGGATCTTTTGGGTCTAAACTGATTACCCACAACACAAGGCGTATGTACCTTTAAGCCTCACATCCTTTTACTGAAAACTCTCTGAGGTAAGCACATCCGAGATGGACTTCTCCAGGTAAAACCACTGCACCAACAACAGCATGCGTACTTACCAATCCGCGTTGCACAGCGTGGTTTCTGAAATTGAATGCGCAGTGGACCACAAATGCTCAGCACTGTCCGCCTTCATTGACATCGAGGGCGCCTTTGACAAGACCATGTTCAACAGCATACCTAAACACGGCCCTCGACAGACACAGCATAGACCCAACTCTGGATGGTTGGATCACCAACATGATCAAACTGAGTTAACGACACTACAAGGGCCGTCGTCGCGAGAGGCTGTCCGCAAGGGGGCGTCCTTTCGCCGCTTCTATGGAACCTGGTAGTAGACAGCATCATCAAAACACTCAAAGACAAAGGTTACTTCACCGTAGGCTACGCGGCTGATATAACTATAATAATAAACGGGACCTACGAAAACAATCTATGCAATCTCATGCGTCAAGCCCTGGAAATAATTCTCAGATAACCCAACAAAAACCGAACTAATTCTCTTCACAAACAAGAGAAAACCGACGACACTGCGACTACCGCGATTCTTTGGAACAAACCTAAGCCTTTCAACTAAAACCAAATACCTGTGAATCTATTTGGACAAACAAATAAACTGGGCAAAACACACGAACTACTCGTATCTACAAAAGGCAGCATATCCCTGTGGCAGTGCAAGCGAGTGTTTGGCAGGCATTGGGGGATTAGCCCCAAAGTCATCCACTGGCTATACACCACAGCCATCCGACCAATTATCACATACTGCTCACTAGTCTGCAGCCGAATTGCGTAAGTATATTATCCAAAGCAAAAGAATCAATTCCTTCCCAAAAACGACTTTTCGTATCAATATGCACTACGTAAAGTCGGTTTTGGGAAAGAATCGATTCTTTTGCTTTGGGTAATATACTTACGCAATTCGGCTGCTGGTGGCCCACGACAGACCTGAGCACAGCTCAAAGAGATCTCGAAAAACTGCAGCAGTTTGTTTGTGATGCAATCACTAGCAGTATGACAACCACACCTACTGCCACCTTACAGGTAATGCTGGGGCTGCCTCCTCTGCACATCATCGTGTGGGAGGAGGCAGCCCTGGCCGTTTTTGGCTACCTCTATTAAGAACCCTAAGTAAAGACGCCAGAGTAAAGCACACACGCATAAAGGAAGATGCGGTCAAACGAAGACCAATGATGGCATCACTGCGACAAAGACCCAAAAACATATCACTTTCATAGGCACTACAACATAATTACTTACAGAAGAGCAGTGTGACTACTCAGGCCGGAAAGAGATGAGAGTATACACCGACGTATCGAAGACTGACTTCATTACCGGATTCGAAATGATCTCACACGACCTCAATATAAATAAATTCAGCCCGCTAGGAGTAAGGGGACCCTCACGGGACACTGCATGTTAAATAAACACTCCCACACAATAGGCATAACGGACAGCCCTCTGTGCAGGGCGTGCATGGAGACTGAGGAAACCGTCGCGCACTCTTTGAAAGCACAGGCGTCACCCAGATTAGAACACAAACCCTCGGGTCACCCAGATCTTACACAGATGTTCTGAGCAAACCAGTTAACTAACTTCTAGAGTGATGTGTGCTAGTTGGAATAACCACCAAACGGCAGCCATGGCCCACCTCAAGGACTAAGTGCGGCAACCAAACCCTCTATCATAGAACATAATTAATAGTCACGCATCCAAGGGCCGACTCAACCCGAGTTTAAACCATTATATTGTAAACCGCGTATAGGTAAGGGTAGACATAACGAGGGTTGCTCTAGGCACGGCTCCACTCTTTGTTGACTCAAAAGGCACGTGTCTCGTTATCTCCCCCACCTGGATGATAACAGCCTTGTTGTACAACTGACAGATGCTTCAATACCACCCTACTTCCGATTTCACAAGTTATTGTACCTAATAATAAAAATGTCAATATGTTACAGTGAGGGTCTTATGGTGAAATAACGACTGAGTGACTGTTCTATCTATGAAGTTAAGCTACGGTTTCTGCAGTCGGTCCATAGATTGGTCACCGCATTTTACAAATAACAAGAGTATCTTTTGGTTTTAAATACGCAACATTACACACGTCAACTAATGAATACTACGAATCTAGTCAAGTCAAATCGGGCAATGTAATGAATAGGTACTGTGAATACTGGTCTAAACTTCTATATTTATCACATTGTCTGGTCATTATTATAGCTACGTTAACCGTTAGGTTCGGCAATTCGATAATTATGGTCAATGAATTAGTCCAAGAGTGAGCGAAGCGAGCTCGGGAGCTTAGGGCACACTGAAACGGACAGGCTAGGTTCGAGCAAAGCGAGCGAACTCAGCTCCCGACATCTCCTTCACGTTAGTTTACTTTAAACACTGCATACAGAAAGAGGAGCACTGCTGCGGGGCTCCGTCGACTTTGTTGCTTAAATAGTAATCGTTATTACCTATTCTATATTAAAACCAATGTTAACATTAAAATAATTTAAGAAGACATCTTTAAATTACCTGGCCCAATAAGTGATGGGCATTATTCAGAAAGCCCGGTCAATTTCAATAGTTTCTATCAGATTACCAACTCATATTAAGCATTTTTCAAATTACCCGGGCATTATGAATAATGCCGTATTAATAACTTGGCCCATAATATATAAATGAGTACCTATTAATAAATTTATTAAAAATGGCTCCTCTACAATCAATTTTGCGTTAGTTCTACTGAAATCTAATCATTGCTTTAGTTAAAATCTCAAACCATAATCATCTCATAAACTTTTAGCTATGTGGGGACAACTCTCACGTCTTTTTTCCAATGTAAGGTTCGTAGTAGACCTTTAGCGGCCATAATTAGCAGACACAATAGCAAACAATGGCATCCACAACTGATTCAGGTGTCGCGGCCGTCGAGCGGTCGCGTTATGTATTTTTTGCCTACCCCCATGGGAAAAACACGTCAGTTTAAGTTTTTTTTTTTAATAATACCTACACTTAGGTAGGTAAGAGATAAAAAGGTTAATTAAAGAGGTATCTACCAGGGTAAATAAGGTCAAACAAACAAAAGTACCAAGCTAACCTGTGTGAGAATTTCGTTGCCAACGCAACATCTCATTGTCTAAAGTTACCCGAGGAGCATTGAAGATTAACGCTTACATGGCCTATATTTTTTCTAGTAAGCGAGAAACTGATAAATAATGTTTTTTTTTAAATTGCAAATTTATATTGTTACATGTGCTGCCATCTAGTGGCAAGTAGCAACAATACTAAGTCAATTCTGTTAACATGTCAGTTACACTATTACCCCA
Organism: Orthosia incerta; assembly: GCA_948252205.1. Taxonomy (NCBI): domain Eukaryota; kingdom Metazoa; phylum Arthropoda; class Insecta; order Lepidoptera; family Noctuidae; genus Orthosia; species Orthosia incerta. The sequence goes on from OX411759.1 coordinate 6,278,528, forward strand.
AAGATGGCTCTGAAATCAAGTTATTCTATAATTTCCTCCAACCAATATCGACAACATCAAATTGCAATATTTATATACTGAAAAGTAATTTAAGGTTTGTGATTTATGTGTAAAGATTGAAATTTTATTTTGGTTCCATTATAACATGATTTTTATGCTTAAAAAATATTTAAATTCTTTATGGAATATCATGAAAAAAATTAAGGAGCAAAAAGTAGATTTTAATACATTCTATTTTATTTTTTTCTATAGACAATTTAGTATTTTAGCGGGAAACCTACATTGCGTTTGCAGCAAATGTAACGAGGCGTTTGAATCAAATAGTTTTATTTCTTTAACTTATTACTACAAAATTACTAAGCAGTCCATTTGAGGCATCTCGTGTCTAAGTGTGTTCCCAAGCAGCGAACGCAACAGTAACGTGCTCCACAAGGTATGCAAGTGTAGTTCGATGGAAAACCACAAACAGCACAGAAATGTCGATCGGGAAATCTGAAAACACAAAATAATATTTTTATTTTTCACACATATTTCAAGTGGCAAATTTTGATACTTAAAAATGAATTACCTATTATGATTGTCTTTTGTTTTACCTTGTCATTAGCTAAATATCTACTTAGAGCGTAGCTTTGTGTTATAGTCGCAAAATAGTGTCAAATATAAGCTTACTATACAACTAAGAAACAGTTCTCATGAAAGTGAAGTTCACAGTTAAGTAATAAATTCAGCTTCTAGGTTAAGATGTTTAATCACTGCTTTATTACTCCAGTACTCCAGCAGTATTTGCTGGGTTTTGTGTGGCATAAGGCAGGCTCCAAGTAAAATAATGGTATCCAGCTGTATTGGTTGGACTAGAAAGCTCTAACATAAATAATTGGGAAAAGGTCGGAAGGAAAAAAAAAACGATGTCAGCATTTTTTCAAAAGTGAAACTATCTGCCAGTTGCCTAATTCAAAATGCAGTTTTCTATTGAGATTAATGAGTGAGGCACTGTGGTTACTTTTCTGAATCAAATTTATCTACATTGTAGAACTTAAAGAAATTAGTTGTAATACTTACTTAGAAGGTGGTACTTGGGCAGACAGGTAGTTAGGCGGGTCAGGTCTAAAACTCCCATCTTCCTCAACTAACTGCGCAAATGTCTTCCGAAATCGCATCTTATAATACTCCGCACTCTTGGTCTTTTTCTTTCTTGTTGGCTTTTCATTGGAATCTGCGAATTTCGGCACCTTCTTCGACATAACCAGGTCAGCATGTGGGTCTTCATGGAAATTGTCTTGCTCGAGAGCCTCAACTGCTTTTCTAGCCCTGCGTTTTCTTGCAGCATCATCAAGAACTTTTCTCCTCTCTGTGTCTCTGTTGCCTCTTAAACCTGACGCCATTTTTATATTCCTTTGTCGTGAACTGGTATACTAAGTTGGTCCATCAAATCATCCACACGAGCTTGTAGTGTTTCCACTATATCTGCAGATATAAAAAGATGTGTTTCATCCAGGTCCTGAAGAATAAACTTTCTGCCAAGAGCTAACGTCTCATCGAGGTGCAGTAGGAATTGTTTCATAGCCGGGTCACTGTAAGCAAAATGTCAAAGAAACGAGGTTTGAGTGCCGAAGAAAAGAGGATTAGGATGTTGGAGATATTTCATAATAGTAAAGATTTCTTTCAGTTGAAGGTAAATATTTAATTTTCCATTTTAGTACATATTTGCACATTGCAATTTGAACAATAAATCAATGAGCATAGAATGATGATCATATGTGCTTGTATTTTGCTATGGTTATTGTTGCGCTTGACTTAGCATAACCTTATGTTATACTATTTTGTTTGTAGAAAGTAGAAACTAATTATGAACATTCTGAAAACAGGAATTAGAGAAGATAGCACCGAAAGAGAAGGGTATCACAATGCAATCTGTTAAAGAGGTAGTCCAAAACCTGGTAGACGATCATCTTGTGGACTCTGAGAAAATTGGAACATCCATATACTTTTGGTCATTTCCTAGGTATGTAAATGAAAAAGAAGTTGTTTAATAACATCTTCCTGCCTATTCTACACAAATGGTTAGATTATCTAGTTACTGGGTTGTGAAGGTCAGATAGGCTGTCAGTAGTTCCACGAATAACGGACCAAATGGGAGTCTAAGCGCAGAAACAGGAGTCCCTACTACTAGGCAGTAGGTATTTGTAAAATACTGATACTGAGCTGCATCCAGTCAGACTGGCAGCCGACCCCAATATAGTTGGAAAAACGCTTGGCAAATTGTTTGGTTAGATTAGTACCTGTAAGTTGGGCATTTAAACATCAACTTATAAACAATTTTTTTTGGTATATTACAGCAAAGCAAAGAATGCCAAGAAAAGGAAACTGCGTGAGTTACAAACTGAAATAGAGGAGTGCTCAAAGAAATTGAAAAAAACCGAAGAATTAATAACGACTGAATCTGTATGTAAATACCAAATATTATTACTCATTTGCATAGGCCTCTTCATACAGAGAAGGCAAGAGCACTGATCACCAGGCTTTATTAATTTAATAATATACAATGTAAAATGACTTATTCTTAACCACAATTTTTACCAACAGATTGGAAGAGAAAAGTGTGAGGAAAGAACTCAAGTGCTATCAATGTTAGATAGTTTTGAGAAACAAGAAGAAAAACTTAAGAGGGAACTGCAAAGATACAGGGACTCAGATCCAGAATACATAGCTCAATTGAAGACTGAGACTCAGGTACATATCCATGTTAACAGTTTTAGGTGCAGCATGTTGAAACTACTGTTATTTTGAGAGTTTTAAGAGACACATTAACCTGAGATCGCACTGCACAAATCTGCATGTCTTGATCGTAGAATAGATTACTGCAGTGTTGCCTGGCCTCAACTACTAGATTCTTTTTTTTTAAAGTTTGGTGGAATAGAATTTCACCTGTAACGTGGGTGCCTATGCAGCATCATCTAGCTCTCAGGTAGTCACTATTCATATTGCAAATTGTGGCTAACTGAAAGCTGGCAACCATATTTTTGTGATTACAAATATAATGTAATATTTCTCTAACAATAATAATTACGTTAGAGAAATACAACTCTTGCAACAGAATGATGGGACCAACCCTTAAACTAAAAGAAAAATCTGCTGTTGAGTACATTTTGTAAAGTTATGCAAACATAAATGTTTGGGTCGTTGAATTTTTTGTTTTTCTATACAAGCCAGTGACATTGTAAACCAAGATTAAAACACAATATTACAGGATTTAAAAACAGCAGTAAACAGATGGACAGAAAACATTTACATACTGAAGTCTTATATAAAAAATACCTTTCAAACGGAAAACGAAGTGATAGATCAAAGTTTCAACATTCCAGCTGACTTGGATTATATAGAAATCTAACAGGAGTATCTAATGAAAACAATAATCTCTTTTTTAACATTATAGTAAGTTAAAACGCTTGTCAGATTATTTTGTTTGCAATAATAATAAAATTTAACGAATTTATGTATGAATTTATTTGATTTGTTTACATACCACTCAACGAGAACGCCTTTCATAACATTCACCATTGTTCATTTTTATCAAATTGCTTGATTAGTAGAGCTAGTTAAAAGCAGACCCTTGGTTTCTATGTAATCCTTCGATAAAATACCGACTGACTCCTCACTCAAACTACAATTAAATCCAAAGTATCGACACATTCACAATCAAAGTGTGCGAAAAAAGCACGCACAGAATCTGGAAATAATGAATGACACTGACAGTGACAGACAGTACAGAGGTGTGACCAGATTATTTTATTTGAAAATAGTCACCGCGAAAAAATACTACCAACTTTGAAAGTTTTCCTCCCATCATCATCAATCATCAATACATTTAAATCTGTAGAAAAGTAATTTTTACATACATACATACATAAACTCACGCCTTTTTCCCATGGGGGTAGGCAGAAACTACAGAACGCCACCTGCTACGATCCTTACATACTTCTTTTGCTTCACTCACATTCATACATCTTGTCATACACACACGCCGGTTATGAGTACTGCGCACCTTGCCTTTCTGAAGAACCTATAAGGTCTATGTATGTCTTCCTAGGGCGTCCCCTCCCGGCGTTTCCATTCACGTCTGCCTTGTAAATACCTTTCGTTAGTCGCCTATCATTCATCCTCTCAACATGGCCAAACCATCTTAACCTTAGAGCATTTAACCTATGGAGAGGGCATAGCTGAGCGAACCCCTCTGCCAAAGTCGATTGGCCATATGACCATGCACGTTATATAAAACTAGTTCATTCGCCGACCGCCGCCATTGTGTATCATATTGTGTCGCAAGTAAGTTCACCCAAAAAATTGTTGTGCAGTTTTCTCTTGCAAAAAGCGATCTGCCACTTCAAATTTGCGAAGCCATGGTGTTTCCTATCACATGTAAGTATAAATTATACATCAACATAGTCACATTTAAGTACAATGTCGAAATAATCGTTAATGCCGTTACGATAGAAAAATTCAGTGGTACGTTGGTAGCACAAACGCAGTACAGGGGCTGACAGGACAGCGATGTGAATAGTGCTGGGACAACGTGAATGAATGATTGATAAATTAAATGATTTTTTGAATCAGTATGTTCACTAACAAAATATATTTTTGTGTTTGTATCTGGACAAGTCATGGTCATGAAAAAATATACAAACGTTCGTATATCCTTTTTAACCAAAAAAGTTGATTCACAGAAATGTATTCGACATTATATAATAAACTGGTACATTTTCAAATCAGTAATTGCCATGATCATTGAGATATGTCTATGAACTAGATTATGGCTATGAAACCATACCCGCATATTTTCCAATCTATAATCTATCTTCTTTTTTTTTCAATCTAAGATAACAAACTAGCTTAGCTAGGAAACACCGAACTCAAATAGTTAAAAAAACTAAAAACGGACGTATTAAATAAAAAAATGTCAAATAGACTTTCTATCTGGTTGATTGTATTATTTACCCTTTCCTACTATTTAACACGTGTATATTAGACCCGTATGAACGGGGCTCAAGTATGAATCCCGAATGCCCGACCCTAAATAAAACAAAATGCCAGTGACATTATCATACTATTCTGAGCTGAAATCTGTAGGTACTAGTTTATGATAACATTGTTGCAAGACTTATGCCACCATTTTATTAGGTACTAGCTGTTCCCCGCGGCTTCGCTACCGTGGACCACCCCACAGGACCCGTTTTCGGGATTGAAAAAATGCCTATGTCACGCAGGAATAATGTAGCTTTCTATCGGTGAAAGAATTTTTTAAATCGGTCCAGTAGTTTCGGAGCCTATTTGGTACAAACAAACAAATAAAACTCTTTAAAATATTGTTATAGACTATCCCCAGTTCTTCTACCATGCATGGGGTTTTTGGATATTTATTTGTAACTTCATTCTTATAGGAAAGGAACAGTCCAACAATATTTATTATGTTATTATGAAATATTATTGACTAAACATAAATACAATCGTTCTTTTTCAAGTGTACCTACCTTAAATTCTTGTCATTACTACCTACCTACCTACGTAGTTTCTTAGTAGGAGACCACAAATCACATTGCGTATTTTTTTTCAATTTGTGAAATTATTTATTTAAGTTTATTTGTAAATGTACCAAAAATAGAACGAATGAACATTTTGCTCATTCATTCATGCATTAAAATGAAATTCCACTCATTGTTTGTATCACATCACTAGCACTTTGTGTTTGTTGTCATAGGATAATTGCATAAATACACACAAATCTGTCAATGAATGTGTGTTTTTTGATTGTGTGGTTATTATTTTTTCGTGTGCGTTTGTAGCAATAGGATGCGTGTATCTGTGATTGTCAAATTTTTGTAGTGTGCTGTATGTGTTTTCCTCGCCCCCCGCAGAAAGTGGCAGAAAAATTTGTTCGGTGATTCGCGGCTTGCCGTCTCCATAGGTTAAATGCTCTAAGATCTTAACATACTCTTTTCAATTTTAGTCACTACATCTTCTTTTAAACCACAACGTTGTCTTATTACCTCATTCCTCAATCTATCATTTAAGGTTACACCACATAGGTATACTTCGCAAGGACCGCATTTCTACTGCATTAATCCTACTTTCATGTGTCTTTCCCTTGTGAACATACTTCCCAGATATACAAACTCGTTCACTTGCTCCACACTCTTATCATTTATTTTCACTTCGCACTCCGATACATCGTCTTCCCTTTCAAACACCATTACCTTAGTCTTGTTCACATTTATACTCAGCCCTTTTAACTTAAAAGCTTCATTCATCACAGTCACCATGTCTTGCAACTGTTCTGCTGACGATGCAAGTAGAACTTGATCATCTGTATAGAAAAGGCATTTGACAGGCAACTCATTCATCCTCAATCCGCACTCATGCTCTTTCAAACCTATCAGACAACTATCCATGTACAAGTTGAACAGCCACGGTGATGCTACACAGCCCTGTCTAACACCCCTTGAGATGGAAAACCAGTCCGTAAACGCCCCATTAATCCTAATACAAGCACTGGAATCCCTATATAGAGATTTCAGTGCCCGAACCAAGCGCCAGTCCACACCGTACCCGGATAGCGTCGACCACAGTTCATCCCTCCACACACTGTCATAGGTCTTCTCCAAGTCAACGAAAGCACAGTAGACTTTTTTGTGCTTTGCCAGATGTTTTTCAGCTTTCCTCAAGGAGAAGATCTGATCCATACAGCCCATTCCCTCTCTAAATCCTGCTTGCACGTCCCATAATTGTTCATCCGCCACTTTTACCACTCTATTTATTAAAACAATAAAGTAAAAGTAATTTTAGTAGTTAAAGTAATTTTTGTACATCGAAAATAAATTTCATTAAGTTAAAGAGTGTTAACAACACTATATATTTCCACGTTGATTGAGAGCGTCCGGTGCAGACCAAGTGCCAAGTTTGTATGGTTGTACTGTACATTGAATCAATTTCTTTGGTTCGACCGACAGAATTTTCTTCTTTATTCATTTTATACTCAATACATTTATTGCTTCCACATGTGAACTTAGATGGTAGCTTACAAATTTAGACCATGGTGGACCCTGTCCGGCACTGCAAAAGTAGGATTGAGGAAGAGGGCTTTTATTTGACTAAGTATCTAAGTATTACTAGCTTCTGCCAGCGACTTCGCCGACGTGAATGTCGAAAATTATCTCATGGGAACATATTCCCGGGATGAAAAGTATTATAACCGAATAGCTTATATATCTCTGTGCCTTTTATCCAGATCCGTTCGTTAGTTTTTGCGTGAAAGAGTAACAAACATACAAACACACTCTCACTCGCCTTAATAATAAATACTTCGGCTGCTGGCGGTTTCACCCGCGTAGTTCCCGTTCCCGTGGGAAAACAGGGATAAAAAGTAGCCTATGTCACCCGGGGATAGTGTTTTGTAGCTTCGCGACGGTGATAGAATTTTTGAAATTGGTCTCGGGAATGAAAATAAAAGGAATTTTAGTATAGATTATATGGCCATGTGAAATAAAACAATGATAACAAATTTTTGTTAGGATACCTCCGGGCATCTATTTGCGTAAAATAAATCTTACAGCAATTTATTTTTATTGTTTAATAATTAATACGGCGCACTAATCCGATGCTGTTGACAGTATCATACTCAACTAGCTTTTGCTCGCGGTTTCACCCGTATGACCAGTGCTATCTCAAGGGAACTCACTACCAGGTTGAGGTATCCTTTTTTTATTACTATATCACATGTTGGTAAGAGATGATGTGATCGACCATGAGGTAAGCTTGCCTTTTTTTTGGGTGGGAAATCATCCAATGACATTTCCCGCTCTGGGTGAAGCGGGAGGGCATGTCAGACTTTTACTGACTAAAACCCACCCGTGTTCCTTCAGTTGCTTGTGCCAGGGCCGCGGTAACTCTCTTACAAATTTATCCGCGACCCCGTCACTTTTGCTGACATCTCTTTGAGGCGCGCGTGGTACACTACGCGCCGTAAACTCGGCCTTGGTCCTTATCGGACGGCGAGCTACCCATTACTCTCCGTCCGCAAGCCCGCGCCTACGGTGGCCGGGAATCGGCTCGCGACTCCCGACGCCCGGGGCGTCTCCTGCGGTGCCTAGGGGCGTGAGGGCGTCTCCTTTGCATCTCCCTCACGCGTTCCACCTCCTCCTTTGCGAGCATTACTGCTCCGCAGAAGGAGGAGACAGCTTCCCATGCCCTCTCACTCCGTACCATGGCCTGGACCAGGGTCCGACGCGTGAGGTCGCCACCGCCGATCGCCTCTATGAGGACACGGCGGTGCTCCGCCCAAGCAGGGCAGATCTCCACCGTATGCTCCACCGTTTCCTCCGGGCGGTCCACACAATGGTGACACCCGGGCGTTTCCTCCCGCTTTATCCTGAACAGGAACCTCCCGAAACAGCCGTGTCCGGTGAGGACCTGTGTCAGGCGGAAGGTGAGGACGCTGTGACGCCTCTCAAGCCACTCCTCAAAGAGGGGCCTTACCGTCGCAATTGTGGCGTGCCCAGAGGTAAGCTTGCCTAGAAGTAAGCTATTCACTCATGACTTAGAGTCCCAGGTTGTAGCTATCAGGCATTACAGACTCCGGCGGTGAAGTCCACTCCTTAGCGTTCGCGCTGATAACAATGTAACGCCAAGAAGCTCAAAATAGTCCGTTATTGTTACGGTCACAGCTCGGAAAGATGCTCTATTGATGCCGCAATAACAATGTTGCTGAGAGTATCGACCCCTGAGGGGCCCCTGTCCTATAACCTAAGTCAGGTCATAGTATGGTCTCAAAAAACCGTGTGCTAAGTTTCATCAAAATCCATTCGGCGGTTTAGACGTGAAAACTTATAGTAAAAATTTTAGGTATGTTTTTTGAATATTTTTATTATTGCTGGCAACTCCTTCAGAAGGATAAAAATATGTGCATTAATCTAGGGATGGGATTCTTTACAAAAAGATGGATTCTTGAATCGATTCGATTTGAATTCAGAAAAATCGATCCACAAAAAAATCGAGTACTAATAAAACGATTTAAAAAAAAATTATCTTTTTTCGATTTGCTTTTCGCGTTTGTATTTTCTATACAAATATAAATTTCAATTACTGAAAATAAAAAGAAAACCATAATAATAATCAATCTTTCAACAAATTAAAGTTGTTTTTACAACTAAATGAAAGTATCAGGTAAAAATGAAACATATCATATTGGTTACATTAAAAAGTCTCAGTGTCAATTAAACTGAAAATTTTTCATTAGTTTATATGTATTTGGATTCAACTAATTTTAAATAAAATTTTGGTTCATATTAAAACAAAAAATATCGAATTTTAATTTTCTAGGGTGAAATATCGATTCACGGAAACACTAAAACATCGATTTATTTGGAATCGATTCTACGATTAATCGATTGCAGATCGCCATCCCTACATTAATCTATCGGTCTTTCTTTGTAAACCTTACAAACTTTATATTTTTGAATCGTGAAGACGTAAAGTTGTGATTGTTTGCTTTTGACTGCCAAGAAATTGCAGTAACATTAAATGAAGATATTTTTTGAGCTCGAGGAGTGAAGGTCAGTATTTTGTTCTTGAGCAATTTATACTTATTAATTTATTTATGTATGTATGATATGGAGACACTCTCGATGAGAAAATAATCATCCTCGACAGATAACTATGAAAGTATCTAGAATAAAAAAGTAAGTAGGTAATACATACCTAGGTAATTGATTAGTACTTTAACCTCCATAGTGATTGACCTCTTGATCCTGGCTCATAATCTATTTATATTTTTTATTTAAACATAAATAAAACAAACGTCTATCCGCCAATTATATAGGAAGAAGATTTGACAAAATTTATAATACATTCTCTGCTAACATATCCGAGTGTTTGCAAAAAGCATCATAGCGATAACGATATTTGATATTTCGAGCTTGCCCTCCAAGGTCATCTGTGCAATATGTGGCTAATAATAGTACGAAGAATTCGAAAAACAACTAAGAAAAACATACAGCGAAAAATCCGTTTAAAGAGACAGGCAATTTATTTCTGAAAGCCAATTTTTTGAGTTTTGTTTGTTAATTTTGGAATACTCGGTCTAGCCAGACTAAGAATATAGATACCTACTTAGCATCAACTACCAAGTTAGTGCTAATGCAAATCAAATGAAAAAAAACAAAACGGTTTGGAACACAAATAAATAATTAATCGGTTAGGGTCATTGAACGATATTATAAGTAAAGAAAAAAAAAAAGAAAAATTGTTTATTCTGCACAAACTAAACGCACAATACAAAATAAAGGGTGGCATTCACTATAGGTACAAATTAGCCAAAAGCCTCGTATTAAGTGTATTATATGTTGATAAAGGATGTTCTTAATAAAACTCGTACTGACGCACTTGAGGTATATTATCCTACCGACTGTGCCATGTATTATATGTTGATAAAGGATGTTCTTAATAAGACTCGTACTGAAGCACTTGAGGTATTTTATTATTACCCGTTTACACAGAGAGCAAGTAATGGCGTCCGCGATGCCAAGCTAAGTGAGTCCGTGCTTACATGTCACTCAAGTTAACTTGTGAGCGTCTGTAATGTACTCAGCCACTGTGTGGCTAACTACATTGCAATAGGTAGTTAGGTAATATTATATTTTTAGGTACATGAAATAACGTTATTGAATTTGATAAGGGGGATTTTTAATTCGATATGTACTAAAAAAGAGGAGGTTCTCAATGGGACTAGTAGATAATATTATATTTTTCAACACACTTGCTCATAAAGTGGCTCTAATTTCACCGCAATTAGGCACATAATGATACCTGTTATCAAACTGTGACTTTTTCATTGCTATTATTCACAAGTGAGTTATAGAGTTTTTATTTTAATTTATTGGTTAAGTTGCTTTGTTCTTAAAAAAGTATCGATAGAAAAAGATCGTGCTCAATAGTACAAATAAATTAATTTACCTATTGCTTGCTCATTTCATGCAACTTCGTATTTAAATAGATAATTACAACTTGCTTAATAAATAAAACTTTCACTCAAACATAAATATTATTTGCTCTGTAATAAAGAACAATTGAAATTAACCTATTTTGTACGTGGCTAAAACACTATCCACGAAAAGCCAAAAAAAAGAAACCTCATTATTTTAGTCTATGGCCGATCGCCATTGTTAAATGCGCACAAATAGGAAAACTGATTAATTTTGCCCGCCATTGCGAAAAAAAATTCACAACTCATTTTTACTGTTGAAAATTATATTTTTGTATTATTTTCTTCACAAGTGTGTTGAAAAACGTCGTATGATACACGTGTGTATTGATGATTACCGTCCTCGGCTCTCTTAAGACCCTCACCTACGGCTCGGGTCTCAATGGCGCCTCAGCGGTAATCACCAACATTGCACACTTGTACCATAATGTACTATTTTTATGAATGACCACGCATTGGTTTTTAAAGTGATCCGATTTCCCTAGATAACGATAACTCATCCTATTCGAGGCGGGATGCTGAAGAGACCCCTCAGAATATAGTCCTGCCGACGCCCATGATCGCAGCGATCACAACGAAATTAAATTAACCCCTTAAGACCTAGACTAGAGTCAAGAGCAAACCCATTACAAATAAAAAAAAAAAAAAAAAAAAAACGTGGATCCACGCTAGACAAAATGTTCATTTTTAGGGTTCCGTAGCCAAATGGCAAAAAACGGAACCCTTATGATTTCGTCATATCTGTATGTCTGTCTGTCTGTCCGTCCGTATGTCACAGCCACTTTTGCCCGAAACTATAAACTTACGGGGAAAATAGTAAAGTCAGTAGATGAGGTAATAACGAACGCCTTCTTAAATGATTCAAATAATGAAATGAGTATCGCTAATGACTCGCAAAGGAATTTGAAATGAGTGTGTCTAGTATTGTTCCCGGGTGTGACAGACCTTTGCTGGATGAGCCTGAATATATGAAATCCCAAGACAAATCCATATTCTTCAAAAAAGCTACATCGCGTAAAATTATTAAAATCATAAACTATGGTAGTTTTTTATATGATTGCAGCTACCAATGTCACTTATCTAAATTGGATAAAGTGCAAAATAAAGCTCTTCGCGTTATGTGTGGCTACATAAGAAGCACTCCCATCCACGTAATGGAGAGTGATTTGAATTTACCCCCATTACATCGTAGGAAATATCTAGGAGGCAAGTTCTGCTTAAAATGTATGTCTTTACGAGAGAACGTTGCGATCAATTTAATTGAGGTATTACTTTTAAGCACTAATAATTCCCAATACTGGAGATGCAGGAAGCGGCCCCTCTTGGCCTCAGTTTACAACGAGCTTAAATCGTTTACTATGCACTCAGTTAAGTTGATTGAAATGTTTTCTCTTGAGACATGGGTCAGCAACATCAATGTACACAAAGCTATTAAGCACAACATTCCAGCTATAACTGAGCCTAAACGAGATTATGATGGTAAACTGAGACAAATCTGCAAGAATTTTATAGATGAGGAATATACTGATTTCTATAAGATTTACACAGACGGTTCTAAAACTGCTGCTGGTAATGGGGCTGCTGTTTGGGACCCTCAATTAAATACGTCTGTCAAGCTTGCTATTGACTCCGATATCTCCATTATGTATATCGAGTTAATTGCAATAGCAGAGGCTCTTTCTTATTCTAACTCAATTAGCCATGATAAGTTTGTCATCCTAACAGACTCGAAGAGCTCGCTGCAACACTTGGCTCGGTGCACCACGTCTGTACGAGGAGTACCGATAGCCTACACGATTTTGGAGTCTATATTCAGGCTTGGTCAGAACTCCATTTCGGTAATTTTACAGTGGATCCCGTCGCACGTACAGATTGAGGATAATGAAAGAGTGGATCTATTGGCTAATCAGGCCGTGACAGATGGAATTCCTGTAAATATCCCTCCTATTTTTACTGATTATATCAAAATAATCAAACATCAGTGTTCATATGTATGGATTGAATATTTTAACCAGAGGTCAACAGAAAAGGGTATTTGGTATAAGACCATCCAACCGCAGCTCCCAGTGTATAATTGGATTGACCAAAATGTGTTAAGTCGAAGAGATTTAGTTATGGCATTAAGACTTCGTTCCGGTCATATTCCATCAAAAAAGTTTAGTTTTCTGATGAAAAAGGTTATGTCACCCAATTGTGAGGAATGCGGAGTAGTCGAAGATGTGCAACACGTTTTGATGGAGTGTTTCCGGAATGGAGCTCTAAGATTTACCTTACTTGGAAACATATATAATTACGATGTTGGAGAGTGTAATTCCATTCTGGCTTGCCCTTTATCGGATCAAGCCAGAATCCTGTACAAACTGGCATTTTTTGTTTTAAAATTGATAATTTTAACTGTAGGTAGTTAGTAAGTGATTATGTTGATGTTACAGGGCGACGTTATCGCTTAGCGATAAAGCCCTTAAAATAAAGAGAAAAAAAAAACATAAACATTAATAAATCAGCTGGATTTGACACAATAAGAATTATAGCTATGAAAATGATAGGAGATAAAATTGTGAATGCAATAGTTAAACTAATAAATGCGAGTATTCAACTAGGTCAATATTCGTCATAATTGAAAACCGGTATAGTTAGACCTATTCATAAAAAAGGTAAATTCAATGACTTAGCAAATTATAGACCTATAACAATATTACCAGTCATTAATAAAATAGTTGAAAAATATATCTGCGATCAAATACACTCGTTTAATCGTAACAATGACATAATTTCCAAAGCACGGTATGGTTTCGAAAGTAAGAAATCTACAGCTCAGTTACTCTCGAATTTTACCGACGAGGTTAACAACTACCTAGACGACAAGATGCTTGTGATACAAATATTTATTGATTTTAGTAAGGCGTTTGACACACTCAGACACAATACGCTATTAAAAACACTAGAAAACTCCGGAATAAGAGGAAAATTACGAGACTGGTGTAAAGAATTTCTCCGTAGCCGATCTTATCACGTCAAAGTTGGCCCTAGCCTAAGCAGGCCCGTAAAAGATACGCAAGGCACAGCCCAAGGATCAGTGACAGGTCCCCTGGCTTACGTCAACGACCTGGATAATATTATAAAATACTGTTCCCTCTACCAATACACTGATGACACTTGTATACTGTCTGCTAACAAAGACCTTAATAAGGCCGCGAAATGTTTGCTAAACGATTTTATTTCTATTGCCTATCCTATTGAGCAAGTCCCATACCATACCTACTTGGGACTTATAATTGATAATCGCTTCAACTGGAGTTATCAGGTAGAATCTGTATGCGGCAAGTTGCTTGCAATACTCACCAAATTTTCCATTATAAAGCGGAATATACCTTACAGAATCCTTCTTCAAATGTACACAGCCCTTGCGGAATCGATAATCTCATATGGACGCACATTTAAAACTTACCTCGTTAAAATACATAATTTGCAAACACGGTTGTTGAAGCTGGTAGTATCAAAATATGTTAAAAATAAGTACCGCGACAATTATATAGGTCTATTCAAACATTGTAAAGTCTTACCTGTTCTAGCCCGCGCTGACTACCTGTTCCTCATGGAACATTTTGATAACACTGATATTCAAGTTCCAGTAAGATATGATGTGAATACTCGACAAGCAAAAACTAAATCTTTTCAAGTGCCACGCAAAAAGATTTTTTATGGTAGACGCACCGCATCTGTCATAATACCTAATTTATTAAACCAAATACACATTTTTCTTATAAATATCTTTATGTGCAGCTGGCTGATATAATAGGTTGCGAAACTTAGCCCTTTTCTGTCGTGGTATAACCTCGGTATGTTGCTTAAAATAATGCATGTGTGTCTTTGTGAAAGTGCAGATATCTCTAATATACATACAGGGCAGTGGCAGGATTTTCAATTTTTGAAAGGGCGGTTTACAGCTATCTAAGAACCATGCTCTGTTTATTACCCGGATGCAGCGTTTTTGGAGCCGTCAAGCCTCTAGCCATCAAGCGTTTTAAGCTTGCTTCCTATCCAGCCGGTAGTAAAGCGTTCTGGTCCCTGGCTAAGTCGGTCGAATCGAACTTCTGCCGGCCCTCACTACCACCACTGCTGAAACCCGACGGAACGCTGGCCCACTCCGCTGAGGAGAAAGCAAACTTGTTTGCCTCTCTTTTTGCGGAATCCTCACGCCTGGATTCTGGTAACGCGCGGCCCCCCCCATCTCCTGATGGATGCGAGACGAGTATGTCGGACATTCGCATCCATCAAAAAGACGTCCGTAGGGTGCTGCGGAATCTTGACGTGAACAAGGCTAGTGGCCCCGACGGGGTACCGGCAATTGTTCTAAGAACTTGTGCGCCTGAACTGTCTCCGATCCTGACTCGCCTGTTTTGCCTTTCATATGAGACTGGAAAAGTACCGAACGCTTGGAAGCAAGCTAACGTTCAGCCTGTGCCCAAGAAGGGCAGTCGGGCTGACCCGGCCAACTATAGACCCATCTCAGTAACGTCCATCCTCTGTAAGAGTATGGAACGGGTGCTCAACTCCAAGCTCCTGGCATACCTAGAAGCTAACGACATCCTCAGTGACCGCCAATATGGCTTCCGCCGAAATCGGTCAACTGGGGATCTTCTAGCGTATGCCATTCACATATGGAGTGAAGCCATCGAGAGGCACGGGGAAGCGCTTGCCGTCTCCCTCGACATCTCGAAGGCTTTTGACAGGGTCTGGCATGAGAGCCTTATTGGTAAGCTTCCGTCATTCGGTCTGCCCGGTGGTCTGTGCGATTGGATCGCAGACTTCCTGAGGGACCGGTCTATACGAGTGGTTATTGATGGCCGCTCGTCTGACCAACTGGATATCAACGCCGGGGTCCCTCAGGGGTCGGTACTCTCAGCAACATTGTTCTTGTTGCACATAAATGATCTGCTAAAACCCGGCACTTTTGGGTATGCAGACGACAGCACTGTTGCTGAGAGATACTTGTCCAACGCGCGTGCTACCGGGCCTCAGGTCCAGTCTCTCCGGGAGGCCATGGTGGAGCGCTTGAACTTGTCCTTGCAGGCAGTCTCCGAATGGGGCGATGCCAATCTGGTCAGGTTTAATGCTGCTAAAACCCAGGCGTGTCTTTTTTCCGCTAAAAGGAGCCAATTCCACCCGGCTCCTACTTTCCGCGGTGTGACCGTGCCGATAACGGACCATCTCGAGCTTCTTGGCGTTACGTTGACATCGACCCTCAATTTTGGTCCATTCATTGAGGCAAAAGCTCAACTGGCTGCCAAAAAGTTGGGGATCCTTGCAAAGGTGAGACGGTACTTCACGCCAGAACAGCTGCTCAACTTGTATCAAGCGCAAGTTCGGTCATGCATGGAGTACTGCTCTCACCTCTGGGACGGATCTGCCAAGTACCAGCTGGATGCACTAGAGTCGATCGAAAAGCGGGCCAAGAGGCTCATCGGCAATGAGATATTGGTCGAGTCTAGGCTCCAGAGCCTTGAACATCGGCGCCAAGTTGCCAGTCTGTCGGTTTTTTATCGGTTACATTTCGGGGAGTGTGCGTTGGAATTGCATGAACTAATTCCTCCTAGCCCTTTCCATCATCGGACTACAAGACGTACGGCGATGTGTCATCGGTACATGGTGGACATCCCACCCATACGCACCAAACGTTTTGGGAATACTTTCATTATGCGTACAGCTAAGGAGTGGAATTCCCTGCCGGAGTCTGTATTTCCTGAGAGCTACAACCTGGGAGTCTTTAAGTCAAGAGTGAATAGGTTTCTTCTAGGTAAGCGCGCTACATCGTCGACCACATCATCACTTACCATCAGGTGAGATAGTGGTCAAGCGCGAGCCTATCAATAATAAAAAAAAAAAAAAAAAGCGTCTAGCCTCTAGCCGTCAAGCCTCTAGCCGTCAAGTAAAGAGATTATACAAAATTATTATTTAGTTATCGAAAAGAAAAATAAAGAAGAGTTTTCGAGAAGCAACGAACCCAGTATAAACTAACTTCTAAGCTACATTACAAAACGGTATTATTTTACTTCCTCTTTAAACACTAGTATGAGTGTTGCCCGGCCCACTGAATCAGTAATGCTTACATAATATTTACCGTAATAAACAATAAACACACTAGGTAAATTTTGGTGTTAAAGTCATTTTGATGGTTTTTCGAAACGAACAATTTCTTGAGAACTGCTAAGTAGATTTTTTCAGACATTCCTATCTTTTCTATTTTAAAATAAATGTATATGTGCAGCCAATTTTTATTTTATCGGCATGTTAGCATTTTATAAGTCAGGTTTTTGATAAAGTTGTAATAGGAATTTATCTAGAATTGTACCTTGGGGTATGCTCATCATGACTAGAGACCGCGACCACACATAAATATTTAGATACTTTTTGCTGACTGTTTGATAAAAGTTTGATCACATAAATTGTACCTAGTTACTGATTAGTTGCAGTAACCAACCAACCAACCAACGCTATCGAACACTTCTGAGAAGTCATAGAAAATATCAAATGCAGTGAGTTTTTTTTTATACGCTTTTACGCCCTGTGTAGTTGTTCCAGTGACCTATCATTATGAAATTTCGCATACACGTTAATTGTCCGGGGTACAGAAAAGGGCATAAAGGTCTCCGTTTCATCCTGAATAAGGTATTGTTCCCGAGAGAAAATATTAACGCGAGCAAAGCCGCGGGAAAAAGATAGTTATCGGTACTCTCTGTCTCGCTTTCGGTTATACCTACCTACTTATCTCAATCGGTATAGTTTGCTCCTTCATACAATATTTAGTCTTTTTTACATTCCATATAGCCGCAATAATAATAAATAATTAGGTCAGTACATTGGTTTAACTTAGGTATAATATTATGTCCGAGTTACTCATAACATTACCTAGTTGGATATTCTTGTACGTATCTAAGTAGCTACATAATAATTATTATATATTTTTGTTTATACCTAACCTATTCTGTGTAAGTCAGTCTGTGAGTAAGCGGACACAAACAGGAAAGTATTGTATTATTTATTATTATCTGTCATAACTAGCTTCTGCCAGCGGCTTCGCCCGCGTGAATGTCGAAAATTATCCAAAGGGAATACGAGTATATGCCCGGAATAAAAAGCATCCTATTGTGCTATTCCAGACTATAATCTATCTCTGTGTAAAATTTCATCCAGATCCGTCCAGTCGTTTGAGCGTGAAGAAGTAACAAACATACAAACACACTCACAAACTTTCGCCTTTATAATATTAGTAGGATATATAATACGAGTATATATAGTGTGATTATTTTCCTTGGCTTTGCGGCTAATTTAAATACATCTTTGTGGCTCCTGTATATCATGACTTCATGGCTTGCAACAGACATGAAAATAAGCTACTTTTAATGGTTGTTTTTCATTAATGATAATTCAAATATAGTTTTGAGTTAGCTAAAGCAAACTGCACAAACTTTCACTCGAAAGGACTTTACGAGTCGATCGCGGGCGTTCCAGAAAAATATTTAGACTACTCAATGCTTGCGCTCTATCCCAAGGGAACGCACTCCTCGCATAAAAAGAATCCTATGGCCTCCAACGTCCAATCTACCTCAAACGATTTTTTTTTCAAAATTGGTTTAGCGGTTTTGCCGTGAAAATTTAATAAACAAACACACCTAAAGATAAAAAGTCAGACAGACTGAGTTATTTTTAAATTTATAATATTACTAGCTGTTCTCCGCGGCTTCGCTCCCGTGGACTACCCCACAGGACCCGTTTTCGGGATAAAAATAGCCTATGTTACTCAGGAATAATGTAGCTTTCTATTGGTGAAAGAATTTTTTAAATCCGTCTAGTAGTTTCGGAGCCTATTTGGTACAAACAAACAAACAAAAAAAACTTTTCTCTTTATAATATTATAAGTATGGATGTAATTGTCCAACTGCAGGGCAAATACATTTTATCAAATAGAAAAGCCACGAGCATTATTTACAACGCTTGCTCAAGGTGGGTTGCCGATTTCAGGTTTATAACAACTATGAGTCCAGGTTTCTTCACGATGGATGTTTTCATTCTCTGATGCAAAAGGAAGAGGTTTCTCAATTCGACCGTATATATATTTTTATGTGTGTTCGTGGATAACTTCGTCGTTAATGAACCGATTTTGATGATTATTTTTTGTTGGAAAGGAAATATACCAAGGGTGGTACCAAGATAAGGAAACCAGGATCTGATGATGGCATCCAAGAGAAATCGAGGGAACTCCTCAAATATTATAGGCATTCGTATAGCGATTTTGATATTTTTTATCAACAATGCAATCTGTTACACTCAGAAAGTGTCATTTGGTGAAATGGAACTGATGAAGAAGACCACAGATTGCCACTGGAACTCCTTAATGCTAATTATGTCACGGGTATAAGATATATTAAATAGTTAAATGTCTATGATGAAGCAAATACGAAAAATAATAAATGGTAGGTACTGATGAAAATGGTAACATCGAACTGATCTGATGATGACGCCGGAAGGCAGGCACTGGAACTCCGAAATAAAACAATGGATCCTAGTCGAGTTTGGGCTTATTGAAATCGCCATGAGGTTTACTTTGGCTTTCAATGATTTTCATGGTATTTGGAGGTACCTACCAAAACTAAAAAGGGATAAATAAAAACATTTTAACAAAAAAATCATAGGTACCGACTTCCAAAACAAAACACTACAAAGCGAAAAATAATTTTCTTTTCCGAAGTCGGTGTCGAAAAACGGTAAACAATAGGTACCAAAAACACCGAATTTGGAAAAGAAAGTTATTTTTCGCTTTGTAGGGTTTTGTTTTGGAAGTCGGTTTGATTTTTTGTTAGAACTGGGGGGTGACCATAAGCTCTTAGAGCAGTATCAATTTGAGATCGAATAAGGGACAGATGTATAAAACTTGTATACATCTGTCACTTACTCGATATCTAATTGATACCGCTCTAAGAGCTTATGGTCACCCCCCTGGAGTGCGGGCGTTATTATATTACATGATATGTAAATTCCAAGATGTGAAGGAACAGCACGATGTCGTTCTTAGCCAAAAACGACAATGTTTACAAGATATCGCAACGTTGACTAAATCAATTAACGGCAACGAGTTAAAAAGTTTTTTTTTGATTTGGTTATTTCATTTAAAAGCTAATGTTTTTATACTATTTTCCTTACCCTACATATAATGATCTACATGTTAGATGAAAGTTCAGTCCCACATGTCACACAGGCTATATTATGTCCACCTAAGGTTTAATTGACTAGGTTTTCACATTCACTATTTACAGAAGAACACAAATACCTTTGGCGGTACCTGAGTTCTAAATAGATAGGACATTGGCCACGCTACCAGTGCAGGTGGTGCCTATTCTTTGTCTGGCCCTAGGCCTAAACATTATACAGAGAAACCTAGTTACTTGTGGGCCTGTATATGTCAGAAATCTATACAAAAATGCGGACCCGACAGTTTTGCATCGAATTACCTCTTCTACTTACTGCAAATAACTCGGGCGCACGGTTGGCGCAGTGGTTGAGCGATTGACTGCTGCGCTGCGTGTCGCGGGTTCGATTCCCGCACGGAACAAATATTTGTATGATCTACAAATAGTTGTTCCGGCTCTGGGTGTTTGTGTATGTGAGTTTATATGTTTGTAAACGCACCCACGAGAAATTCCTAGTGTGGGGCAACGTTTTTTTAAAAAAAATGAATAAAAAAAAGAAACTGATATTTATGTTTTTTGATTTTTACCATGTTAACCTCCAAAAATGGAACTTTTTTGCAAAATAATATTTATCATGTTGAATATAGGTATGAATTCTAAACAGTTACCGACACTTTTGTTTAACTGACATTCGAATTTCTTCGCGGGGCCTCTGTAAAAGAGACTAAGTCATTTACAGTAAATGAAAAAGCTCTGTGATAAAAAGATCTAGGTCCCAGTTATTCAGGTTACATTGTATTTGTAAAAGCATATCGCATACCTCTATAAGAAGGTATAAAGTACGGAACGTTGTAGGTAATGTAGGTATTCACACTATAAATACTTAAAGACTGAATGCATTGGATGAGTGAATCATTCATAAATTATTACCTACGCAGTGATGAACTCGATGTTATAATTAGTTTAGGCAAACATACAACTAGTATAACTATAATTAAACCTTTATTTAAGAAAAATAATAAAAATTACATGAGCTGCTATCGTCCAATAGCACTTGTACCAGTCATATCGAAGATATTCGAGAAAGTGATCCATGATGGTATTTATAATTACTTTGCAAAGAACAGATTGGCTTTCGTAAAAATAAAACAATTAATATAGCAGTATATAATTTTCTCCACAACATATTAACACACATGGATAGAGGTAAACAAACGTGTGCATTGTTTATGGACCTCACAATGGCTTTCGATTATGTGGATCACAGTATACTCTTAAATAAATTATACGCTTATGGTGTCAGAGGATACATTTATGACCTGATTAAATCTTACTTAAGTAATAGAACGCAAATATCACAAATAACAAGGATATGTCCGTATGTAAAAAAATGATAATTTATTCCGCCTCATGTAGACAGGTTACATCTGGCGTTCCACAAGGAAGTATATTGGGTCCGCCTCTTTTTATAATATACAACAATGACCTTCCAAAAGCGACAAAATACGAGTGCAACACAATCCTATTCGCTGATGATAGTACAGTTCTGTTCACAGGAGATATTAAATCACACATGGAACTTGAGATAAATATGACTTTAGATAGCATTGTAAACTGGTTGACATCAAACAATTTACATATTAATCTCGACAAAATTATTATTAATATCATGACATTTAGAAGTAGAGTAAGTAAAATAGCAAACATGAACATAAATTACCAAAATAATATAATCCAAGAAGTTGACGTTACTAGATTTCTAGGTATACAGATAGATAATAATTTGAATTTTAAAGTACATATCCATACATAATGCACTAAATTGAACACATTTTCTTATGCATTGTTTAAACTTAAACAAACGGTCAACACTTCTACAGTCCTTAAAGCCTACAACGGCTATGTTGCACCTATTCTAAAGTATTGTGTTATTTTTGGGGTAATTCAACTAATAAAGAAGCGGTGTTTAAAGCCCAGAAGAAATGTATACGAGCCATAACAAGTATTAAAGTAACTGACAGCTGCAGACCATCGTTTTTGAAATTAAATATTCTTACGTTACCATGTATATATATATTACAGGTTATAAGGTTCGTTAGGAAAAATACAAACTACTTTAATACGTTAAACAGCAAAAGATACAGATTCAATATATGTTTTCCAAGCAATAAAACAGCGTTATTAAATAATAGTACATTATGGTACAAGTGTGCAATGTTGGTGATTACCGCTGAGGCGCCATTGAGACCCGAGCCTTTAGGTGAGGGTCTTAAGAGAGCCGAGGACGGTAATCATCAATACACACGTGTATCATACCACGTTTTTCAACACACTTGTGAAGAAAATAATACTAAAAAATCATTTTCAACAGTGAAAACGAGTTGTGAAATTTTTTTCGCAATGGCGGGGTAAATTAATCAGTTTTCCTATGCGCGCAATGGCGATCGGCCACAGACTAAAACAATGAGGTTACTTTTTTTTTTTGCTTTTCGCGGATAGCGTTTTAGCCACGTACAAAATGGGGAATTTCAAGTTTTCTTTACTCCAGAGAAACAAAAGTTATATTTGAGGGCAAGTTTTATTTAATAAACACGTACAAGTTGAAATTATCTAGTTGAATACGAAGTTGCATGAAATGAGCAAGCAATGTGTTAGGTTCTAGCATTTTGCTGAATTGTTTGACTAGAAGCTATGCCACATTTTATGTATTCAATGGATATCATGGAAATAGTAATTACTACCCATATCATGTTATGGATATAGTAAGTACTACTTCCATGACAGGAATAGAAAGGGATTAATGTCGAATGGCACACTTTTAATTGAATAACAGTGTTACATTTTATTATATTGAAAATACTTCAATTTTAACTGGATTAGAATTAATAACTTATTTTATTAATTTTCATTGGATTGATTTGTGACACTTTTAAAATTAGTTTAATTTAAAAGTATTTAAAATGAAGGCAGTATACCATTAAAAAAAACTATAACTCACTTGTGAATAAAAGCAATGAAAAAGTCACAGTTTGGTTACAGGTATCATTATATGCCTAATTGCGGTGAAATTAGAGCCACTTTATGAGCAAGTGTGTTGAAAAAATATATTATGTATGGCTCCACGCATATATAACCATTCACCAATTTCACTTCTGGAGATAAGTGATATAAATATATTTAAAAACAATATAAAAACACTGTCACTAAAAAAAGCATATTACTCTGTCACTGAATGTTTACAGGATAAACTTATATAATGTTACTCCATCTGCTTATTGTAAGCACCTTAACTCATATCTTAATATTTGCGTGCCAACTTATGGCGAAATGTGTCATTGTATAAAAACTGGAGGAACTTCTTGGGAATTAAGGGAATTGAAAAACTCAGGATGTAGCACGCAGTGATCCACCTTATTTTATTTGACTACATAATGACAGTACATGAATTTTAGTACCGTAGGATAAACGCCTGATAAAAAACTTATAGCTAAATTTCTTACTGTCTACAATTTGCACCGAGCTATTTGATGCTTTAACATGCCCCCGGCCGTTGAAAGCTCGCCTTTCAACAGCTGTCTTCCAGTAACGGACAAATCTTGGAGAATGCCCGTCTGATAGTCCCATTTTGAGTCCTGATGTCGGCAACTCTGCTTATACCATCTGTACCAGGATGAAGACCAACAACGCGGCCCAACTTCCACTTCAACGGTGGCTGGTTATCCTCCTTTATGACGACGAGGGAGTCCAACTTCAGGCTGCTGTCGTTGCTGGTACGCCACTTTACTCGCTGTTGAAGCTCGGAGACATATTCCTTGCTCCATCTTGACCAGAAATGCTGCCGCAGCTGCTCAATGCGTTGATGGCGCGTCAAGTGATGAGTGGAGTAGACTAGTCCCGGATATCCTTTACAGGAAGAGACGTGAGAGGTCGTCCAATTAAAAAGTGACCTGGAGTGAGAGGCAACAGGTCTTCTGGGTTTGACGATAACGGTGTGAGCGGCCGAGAATTTAAAATTCCTTCAATTTGAATCAAAACGGAGTTAAGCTCCTCGTATGTTAGGTGACAATTGCCCAACACTCGTAACAAATGAAATTTGGTCGATTTGACACCCGCCTCCCAAATACCACCAAAATGTGGAGCGTAAGCAGGAGTAAAATGAAATTTAACACCATCTTGAGCCGCACTATCAGTTATGGAGTCACAATTGCGTTTCAAGAAATCAGCTATCTCATTGTAGGCTCCTACAAACGAGCGACGTTCCGTTATCGGAGTAGATGTTAAGAGATTTTCCTCTTCGAGACATAAACCGACGTAAAACCTGCAAATAATTACTGCTCGTCAAGTCACCTGCCAACTCTAAATGAATGGCCTTTGTAGTGAAGCACACGAAAATAACGATGTATACCTTAACCAATCTGCATCCACGACCTTGACGACTAGACGAGGTTATAGGGCCTGCGTAGTCAACTCCTACGCTTTGAAAGGGAAAGCCAGCTGGTGAGAGTCTGCTCAATGGAAGATTACCCATCTGAGGGACAACAGCCTGTGGTTTTAGACGCTGACATCGAACGCAATGACGATAACAGGCTCTGGCTAAATTGCGACCACCCAGTGGCCAATAAGTCTCTCTAATTGTACTTAGTAATAATTGAGGACCTGCGTGCATTAATCTGACATGCTCAAATCTAAATAAAAGTTTCACAAAGTGATGAGTGGACTGTAATCAAATTGGGTGTTTCTTTTCAAATGAATATTCGGAATTGTGTAATCTACCACCTATACGAATAATTTTATTTTCATCTAGAAACACATTTAAGCTTAATAATTGGTTTTTATGTGGTAACTTTTTATTATTTAATAGTAAGTTGTATTCAGGAAAAGACTCCCTTTGAGATTGAATAACAATGAAGTTTAACGAATTTTGTAATTCTTGAACATTTAAATAGGACATATTTGCTGAACGCCTTTTACATGCATTAATAAAACGAAAAACGTAACAAATAGTACGCTGTAATCTAGTTAAATTGGAATAACGATTAAACTCGATTAATGCTTTAAATAAATCTGAGTTAATATGATCATGGGCTAAATTAATCAAAATATTAGATTTAATGTCTGGTAAGATGCCTGGATTCATAACAGGATGTGGCCATGTAACACTGTCATACTTTAAAAAACATGGACCGAACCACCACAAATCCAGTGATTGCATAGCAGTAGGTTCCGCCCGCGGTTTATTAAATCAGCTGGATTGTCGTGTGTCGACACATGTCTCCATGTACCTGGGACGGTTAATTCTACTACTTCGGCAACACGGTTGCGAACAAAAGTATTTAATTTAATAGGTAGCATTTTTAACCAACCCAGAACTATCATGGAGTCAGTCCAAAAAACTACACTAAATGGTTTAATGCGAAGGGAACTAGCAACCTTTTGATATAAATGTGCACCCAGTAAAGCAGCACAGAGCTCAAGTCGCGGTATTGTTATTGGTTTAATAGGAGTTACACGACTTTTAGCTGTTAATAATCGCACGTCGACGTTACCCTGCTCATTGATACTGCGTATATACAAACAAGCCGTAAGCTCGCTCAGAAGCGTCAGTAAATATATGAAATTCAACCTGTTTGTATGCGTCACAGACTACACGACGTGAAACACGTAAATTATGAAGGCAAGGCAAGGCTTTAATTATGTTCGTCCATATTGTTCCAACCTCAGGTGATAACTGGTCATCCCATTTTAACCCGTCCAACCAAAGTTTCTGAAGCAACATCTTCATGCTCACGACACACGGTGCTAACAACCCTAGAGGATCAAATGTTCGCGCGATTACTGCTAACATGCCACGCTTAGTATTTTCTATGCATTCAGGAACATTTATAGGAAAACACAGATCATCTGTGTTAGTTTGCCAACTAAGACCAAGTGTTTTATTGACAACATCATTTTCCTTGTGGAAATCAAAATTAGAATCACCAGATGGTTCTGAAATTAAACTGGGTTCGTTAGATTTCAACTTCCTTAAAGGCATGCACGCAGAAGCAAGAGCATCAGTCACCTTATCACGCAACATTTGAGCCTCCTCAAACACGTCTGTACCGGTCAGAAGGTCATCTACGTAAAAATCATGAAGGATAACTTCTGCGACCCTTTGATCCTGACATTCAATACCGACCTGTTTGAGGCACCTAGTAGCGACAAACGGTGCACTAGCCGTACCGTAAGTTACTGTATGCAATTGGTAGGTTTTAAAAGGACTAGAAGCATCATCACGCCAAATAATTTGCTGCAGGTGCCTATCTGAAGGATGTACAGACACCTGCCTGTACATTTTCTCCACGTCAGCAGAGAGGACGTACTTATGCATTCTAAACCTAAGAAGGATTGCGGTCAGATCGTCCTGGACGGTAGGCCCCACCATCTGTATTGCATTTAAAGATAGACCAGAGGTGGTGGGTGCACTAGCATTAAAAACTACCCTTAATTTGGTTGTACTACTACTCTCGCGCAGTACTCCATGATGAGGAATAAAATATGACCGCTGATCTTCATGAATAGTACACTCGGACATATGGTCTAAAGAAATGTACTCAGTCATAAAATCTTTGTACATTTTATCGAGTGAGGGTTGGCTGAGATTTCTGCGCTCCAATGACAGAAAACATCGTTTTGCACGATGATATGAATCGCCTAAACTATTTGAAGATTCCTTCAACGGTATTTTAACGCTAAAGCGGCCATCTGCCAAGCGCGTTGTGTTTTTTATGAAGTGTTCTTCACACATCTTCTCCTCAGCTGAATAAGTCGATGACTCATGACAAACTTCCTCGAGCTGCCAGAAACGCGACAATTGGTTTCGGATGTCATCTAACTCAATCGAACTGGAAGAACTTTCATAGTAATCGTTAATATTATTAAAATTACATTTAATTGATGAAAGATGAGATGAATTTAAGAGATGAGAAGAAAATTACTAAAGCCGCCGTTAATTGGGCTACAAACTAGCCAACCAAGTCTAGTTTGATAAAGTGTTGGTTTCCCATCACCTAGTAAAATCTTATTTGATCCTAATAAACTCCAGAATACGTCTGCCCCTATAATAATATCAATAGAAGCCGGTGTGTGGAAATGCGGATCGGCTAAGTGAATGTTTGACGGTATATTCACATGTACCTGTCTAGCGGGGACGTTATCAGTTATTGTGGGCAAGACAAAACATATTAAATCATTAGTGTACGATTCATGCAACGATTTAATGTGCACACGACACATTTTCTCCACGTGCGATATAGACTTATTTATGCCTTGTATAGATTTGTCTGTGTTTAAATAAGGCAGATTTAACTTATTAAACAAATACTCTGTCATTAAACACGACGAACTACCAGAATCGAGAAGCGCTCGAGCTATGTGTTCTTTATTATTGACATCGTAGCACCTCACAGGCTCACACTAACGCAGTTGACAATAGTACGTCGCCTGCGCTGCTCGTCGTATGCGAATGCGCAGTGATATTAGCTGAGAGCGCTACGTGACTATTGTTTGTGTCAACAGTGGAGGATGACTCAACCTTAGCTTTATCAGTCGTACCGTCAGTTAATTTGGTTGTAACAGGTTTTGATTTGAAGTCTGTGTTATGAATAAGCATAGTTTCTTGCAATTATTGGGTGAGTGACCGTGACGCAAACAATTATAACATACCTTATAGCTAGGTAGTAAAGACATTCTATCGTTGACGCTTAGTGATAGAAACTGTGGACAAAAATTAAGGTTGTGATCGCTTTTACATTTTGGACAACTATTTGATGAAGAACTGCTAGTGTTTTGTGTTGTAATAAAAGCTTTTATTTTAGTATTAGTTTTTATGTTAGTTGTAGAATGACGTGACTTTTCCAGTGTTTCTATTAAATCAGCCCGATTACGCAAAAAAACAATGAACTGATCAAAAGTGATTCGTTTAGATTTATCGATACGTCCTTTGTATTCCTCCCATTCTCGGAATGTTGTAGTGTCGAGTTTTTGTCGAATTATATGGATAAGTAATGTGTCCCAATTACTAACAGGTTCGCCTAATGTTTTTAACGCTCTGATATTTTTGTTTACATTGTCTATAATGCCTTTTAATGCAGTTGAGGACTCCCTAGCGATCGACTCGACGTTGAACAACGCCGTAACGTGATTCTCAATCAATAATCTTTCATTGTCGAATCGCTCACAAAGAAGCTCCCATGCCACATTATAGTTTTGAGCAGAAAACTTAATTGACTGGATCACGACAGCAGCAGATTCCGATAATGATGACCTAAGGTAATGAAATTTATTAATCTCGTCTATGTCGTCATTGCCATGAATGAGACTGGCGAAGGTATCGCGAAATTCGAGCCAGTTATCATATGATCCTGTGAATTTGGGTAATTGGATTGTAGGCAACTTGACGAACTGACGCTTAACATTAGTACTGCAATTCGATTTTATTTCATCTTGTTCAGATTTTGAAAAGTTACCTAAAATAATTTTAGCTTGGGCTACCAACCCATAATATTGAGATTCAATTGTAGTTCTTTCGAGTGTCTCAGTATCAACGTTATCACACAAGCATTCTAATTTTAATTGAACCTCATTAAATTAATCAAAAACATCATCTAATTTGGCGACTCGCAATTGCAACTCCATTACCTGAAAGGCGGTTATTTCGGAATCTTTTAGATTGCTCAAATAGGTTCCAAATACTGTTAACCTTCCTTTATAACTGCTTCGCTTCTTTTTAAGTTCTTTAATGTCAGTCATTTCGAATGGAGAGTGTCGTAGACCTGTAATTATACAATTATAATGTTAATGAAACTGTAACAACAAATACCTATCGTAGTGACTAATGAGACTGTCAGCTAAAACTAGCCCAAGTTGTTAATTGTACAAATTTAACTGTTAAGTTGTATCACTGCAAATATTAATAAAAGCTACTGTAGGAAAGTATGAAAGGTTTACTATTTCTAAGAAATAACGTAACAAACAAATGAATTATCTGCCTGTTAAAAGGTTTACAAAGCAACAATGAATTTTAAAGGTTTAAATTAGAAAATAATAGTTGTATATTGAAAAATAAATAACTAACTAATGTAGGTTACCAATAACACTACTGTAATGTATTGTAAGCACTCGTTAACTATAATATACAACTGTGATTTAACCTAATGCTCTGTAAATAATTCCTTGTAAATAATGTATACACAAAAGAATAAAAACAAGTAAATACTTAACTTTGTGAATGTAATACAAAAATATTTTACTAACCTTATTATCAATACTTAATTCCTATATTTTATTTTACCTGATTTAATATTAATTGGGAGTGTTGGGTGAATTTGATTAATATTATAATGATTAAAGGCTTCCTGTTTTATTTCACTTAATGTCCGATACACTTTTCTTCCAAACACGTGTTCGTTACCTCGTCACTCCGGTACTCATATAATATCCAATTTCCAGAATATCCAATTCCAGCTTATTCCACTTTGCTAGTATGAGATAATCATGCGGCTCGTATGGACCATGTATAAAAACTGGAGGAACTTCTTGGGAATTAAGGGAATTGAAAAACTCAGGATGTAGCACGCAGTGATCCACCTTATTTTATTTGACTACATAATGACAGTACATGAATTTTAGTACCGTAGGATAAACGCCTGATAAAAAACTTATAGCTAAATTTCTTACTGTCTACAATTTGCACCGAGCTATTTGATGCTTTAACAGTCATTGTGCTAATAACTTATTTATACCATCTTTGTACCGCATTTAATGCAAATAAATGGCTTTGACTTTGACGATATTTACATCCATACATAAATCATATCTTGTTACTGTTAAATTTTATTTATTAAAGGATACCTGTGTGTTTGTAAATTTGCATTCATTATGGTAGGATATGGCTAAAGGACACTATTTTTGTGTAAGATCTTTTCTTTTGTACCCATATTCGCATATTAATAAATGATAATGATTATGATTACATTGTTCTTAAGTAACTTACTTTTAGTTACTCAAGGCATGTGACATCAACCAACGCGCATTGGGCCCGCGTGATTGATTAAGGTCCATTCCCTCTCTCACAGAGAGAGTGTCTGTGTCCCAGCAGTGGGAACATTAAAAGGATAAAGATGATGATAAAGTTACTTTTTTGAGAATAATATATGTATCTTTAGTTTCATTTTTTGTAAGAATGAGATCATCATTTGTGTAAAAATGATACAACGACATTAATGATTGTCTTATCGCTGTATTACCAATTGACAAAGAACCAGTACTTATATAACATCGATGCATTATAGTCATTTCAGTGTTGCGAACAAGACAAAGAAGTTGTCCGATTAAAAGTGTTGTTGGGTGTATGTAAAGTTGTTCGTGTGTTCGGTGTTATTTTACTTGTTAAAGGTTTAGTTACTTGCTTACCAAAAGATTCACCACAAGTAGTTAGTAGTGTTATCTATTATGTACGAAACCTCTAAGTGACATTCTTATGAAACGTTCTTCATGTCATATTGTTTCAGAAACTTCGGAACGATATTATTAGTAAGAATATTGAAATGCAAAGTGATAACAATGATTGGGAAGACAAGCTGCTTAACAACAGTTTACTGTTTAATAGTATACGAAAAAATAAAACACCTGAAGAAAAAATTAAGAAGATTAAAAAATATTTAGATCGAGGGGCAAACATAAATGCCACTGATGCTAACCACAAAAACAATACACCGTTGCATGTCGCAGTGATGAAAA
Source organism: Orthosia incerta (assembly GCA_948252205.1). NCBI lineage: Eukaryota > Metazoa > Arthropoda > Insecta > Lepidoptera > Noctuidae > Orthosia > Orthosia incerta. The sequence continues at coordinate 6,309,524 of OX411759.1, forward strand.
GAGAGCTAGAAGTCGTCAGATTTCTCTTGGAACGAGGAGCTCTTGTCAACAAAAAAAACAATGTTAATCAAACTGCTTTAGATATTGCTCGTTTATTAGATAAGTCAACAAAAAATAGAGAAGACATTGTAACTACATTGGAGGCATTTAATAAAAATCAACAAGATATTGTTACTGATTCAGGCAAGGGTCATCCTGAGTTCACAAAAATTACAGAGAATAAAATAAACGTCCTACCTAGTGCTTGCCATATCAACAATCAAATACAATCCCAGGATGTTACCAACGGTTCAGTAAAAAGTGGAAATGAAGTTCAAAATAAACCAAATAAGGAAATGAAAAAACCAAAAGGAAATAAATTATTTCATTACCAAAAAAGAACCGGAACTTCGGGACTTAGTGGACAATTATATGAAACTAAACTGTTAAGTCTGATTTTGTTCAGAGCTTTATATGTGCAAGAGATTAAAACATTTTTAATAGCGACCAATGTTGAAAGCATGGGAGCTTTTGATGACATTATCTTCAGGTTCTATTCAAAGAAAGGTGATAAACCAAAAATAATGTTTGTGCAAGCGAAACACAGAGATAACCCTGCAAAAGATAGATTTACCGTCGAGGAAATTATGAAATTAAACGGAGATTTCAGTTTACATAAGTATTTAGAGAGTTACATTAAAATAAGTCAGATGTTCGTCCCTGAAAATAGCGATGATATGTTCAGGGGTGAGTTTAAAAATATTGACTGTGAATTTATTATTTATACCTCTGCTTTTGAAAAGTTTTCTAAAATGAAAGCCGTGAAACAATCTGAAGGTAAAAGTTTTATTAACACAACCAATGGCAAGGTATTTCAGTTTGATCATGATGAACACGATGTAGATCTTCTAGTGCAAACTGTAGCCAAATCACGTGCGGTGCTTTTAGCAAAACGATTATCAAAGTTTATTTTCAAAGATAATCACAGTAATATGATGAATGATGATTTGATAAAAACATATCATGTTTTCCTCGCGCGACATGTTCTGGTGGTCGAAATTCAAGACGGAGAAACGCAAAATAATTTTCGTAACGCTAGATTCCGAGAATCATTTTTTTTAAGCAACGACAATTTGTTATTGGCATTTAAAGCTACGATTTGTAAAGAAGTATTGTTATTAAAGAAAATAATGTCTTCTGAAAAATTGGACGAGGTAGAGAGCATCTTAATGTCATTGAATTTTAAGGTACCAATGAATTTTGGCAATCTGAATTTTTGTTTTAGTGGCAGCGAACAAAAAAAGGACAAGAAACTTGAGTACCTGTGTTCAAAATTTAAACAACTCTTTGAAAAAGAAAGACAGAAAGCTATCGCTAATCCATCAGAAAATATCGTGATGAAAGTAGACGATAATATGGTTGGACCGAATGAGATTTTACAAAGTTCAGATTTAGAATCCTATAGATTGGGAGGTTTAGTTGGTAACCTATTAGTATTCGATGACGAAACTAAAATCTTAAAATTCAATTCTGATATTGATACCTTGTCCGTGGACAATTTGAAACTCTATGAAAAATTAAAGAATGAAGTTTATACAGGAATAGATGTTGGCAAGTGCAGATTTGACATAAACGTACATCGATTCCCTAGACTTTCTTTAATTCATGACGAATACGACAGAAATTTGATTAACGACTTTTTAGGTAAACTTATTTTTTATACAAATCAGGCTACAGAGGACGAAGTAGAAAGGATTTTAAAGAAAGAGATAGATAAGTACTTTGTTGGTAGTATACCGAGGCAGAATGATGCGCTGTTTAGAGTAAAAGGTGATGCGATTTTCTTAAAAATACACGACCGTGTACAAAAGTGGTGGAAACAGCCAATTAACGCTCCATACTTAACAGAATCTTGCGAATACTTCTTTGAAGCTGAACAAGATATTCTGAATACTCCGTTACTGAGCATTCTTAATTTCACTTATACCAAAACAATAAAGAACGCGTTGCCGGAATTGAAATTCAAAAATGCAGCCCTAGAATTATTGCATTTAGATGTTTTTTTTTCCGGGCCTGATAAAACTTTGAACATAATAACTGAAGAGAATGCACTTTCTAGTATCAAATTAATCCAATATTTAAAAGAACAGAATTTTAACGATTATACTTTTATCGATTTGGATTATGTTGGAATTGGTAATTATTTTGTCGATGTCAAGTCAGAAGTAAAAGAGTCCAAAATAAATACTCTCATAATTGTTTGCAAAAGTCAAGATTTTATAGCAGAAATATCTTTGCTGATTAAACATTTTGATGGCAAAATAATAATTATATGTAACCGGTATTTGTCTAACCTTATCACTAGATTACCGACTGAGGACATTGTTGAAAGAGTTGATAGTCAAACTGGCTTTAATGATCTAGACGATGGAATGCGTACAATGCTGCTAAAAGAGAGATATATTGTTTTCCAAGGCAATGAAGTACCACTTGGAATTTTACTTGAAGACCACTCGTATCATCTTATAACTTCGAAAGTCTTGTACATGATTATTAACAATGAGAAAATATCGGTAGGCAATTGCTTTAATAACCCAGCGTATGATGAAATATTAGATTTTTATATAAACGAAAAATTATGTCGTTATGTTACATTAGATTATAAGGTTCAAGCAGTCGCTGAGTTAAATGTTATAAAATATGACGAAAAGGAAGAAGATTTTTTACCTGATAACAGAGATATCGTTTTAATTACTGATAAGCATGAAGATTTTGTAGAATTTTGTAACGTTCATGTAGACTGTAATGTGCATTGGTTTAGCTTAAGGGATGTCGAATGTCTTGTTTGGCAAAAATCTCGAGGCAGTTTATTGAATATATTAAAACATATACACAGAGGTTCGCATAACTCATATACATTGCAACCAGTGACATTAAAAGATTTAAAAGATAAGTTAGTTATTATAAGTGCCGAACCTGGCATGGGTAAATCTTCTTTACTTACTCATTTAGCAATTAATACGAAACAAAAATATCCGGCGCTGTGGATTTCCAAAATTAATTTGCTGGAGAATAGTAAGGAATTGAGATTACTTAAAGAAAACAAGGTTGATATTGACCTAAAAGTAGCTGTGCAATATTTATTTCGAGTTATTGGATTCGAAGCTTTTAAAAAGAGTAAAGCAGATTTTGACATAATTATGAATCAAGTTTCTGTCGTAGATGAGAAAATTACTTTAAACAAAACCAAGGCGGACTTGTATTTCAGGGGATTGAATTTATTCGAAATAGAGTTATTTATTCATTGTTATAATAACGACCGGGTTGTCTTACTTTTCGATGGTTTTGATGAAATATGTCCTGATTTTGCGAATGAGTTTATGCAGATAGTAAATATTCTTAAAAGTACAAAAATTGTGCATTTGTGGATAACTAGTCGTTTATACAACGTTCTTCATCAGTTAGAAAATACTTTGGAAACTTTCTCCTTTACAATACAACCGTTGTCTTATGACAATCAGCTGGAGTTTTTAGAGAAGATTTGGTTAAGTAAAGGAACAAATAAAATGCTAAGCTACTTTCCATTCAATACAAAGTGGGGCATGCAACATGCAGTCAAAGGATTTTTGGCGGTTCTTTCAGCCGTGTTATGTGATACAAATAATAAGTTTATCAGTATGCCATTACACTTGTATATGATATCGGAGATATTTCAAGATTCATTTCACAACTTCCCTCTTAATCCAGAAAGTTTGGAACATTTTATAAATTCACAAAATACTATGAACATGGTAAATTTGAATCTGCTTTATGAGCGATTTGTAGATGTTAAATTTTTCAAGATCCGTTTTGGGGAAAAAAAGCCTCTTTTGTGTATCAACGACCCTGATATGAGAAAATTGATAGATAATGAGCGTACAGCATTTTACAACAGTCATAAAATGATTGCTGCTTATGTTATATTCGGAAAAACCGATGAAGTAGATTTGTTTGACAATCAGGATTTTAACGAAATACGCAATTTTGTTGAAAGAATAAAAGTAGGAGAGGAGAAAACCGGCATTATTGAACAAATTTTTCAGAATGAACCTAAGTTTGTTCATTACACATTTGCAGAATATTTCGCTACTGAGTTTCTTTGTGATAGATTAAAATCATTCCATTGTAAAACTTCTCTGTGGACATATTTTATTAACATGTTTCTTTTATCTGAAGAGGGGGGCCCGCGCAGGTTTTTCAACGCTAAATTAAGAAACCATCCACTCATGTTAAATGAAATACGTAATGCTGATATAAACGAACTGTTTGAGAATTTGCTGACGCAGCATCTACTATTGACTAAGTCAATATTTATGGCTTTAAATGAGTATTTGGAAAACAGTGCAATATTTCTACTGAAATGCTTGAAAACTGTGCTTAGTAAGAACAATCTTGACGATTTTATAAAGGTGGTCACTAAGAATTTCAACGAAAGTTGTATTTTATGCATTGCTGCCGAGAGAAGCGCAACGGAAGCTGTTGCCTTAATAATTAAGCTGGTTAAGGATATTGACGATACTAAATTAATTGACTTGTTTAATTGCTCTGATCTTCCAAAGTATAATCCAGTAATTGTGGCATTTGGAGCTTTTAAAGGTCTTCAACCTAATGTAGGGTTGTTAGATATTCTTTTGTCCGATTTACCTTCTACTGCAATTGTGGATTTGTGTTGTATCCAATTTGATAGTAAATGGTTTAAAATGAATAGGTCAAAGAAATTAATACATTTAATATCGTGGTCCTTAGGTAACACAGGGTTCAAATGTTTTGATAAAGCTTTGGAAAAATTAAATATGGACCAAATCATGACGATTTTTAGCGTTAGAGATTCTGAGATGAAACTAGCAGCTCACAGAGCGGCATCCGAACAGTCATACACGTTTTTCGATAAATTAGATTCTCTTATAGATAGAAGTAATTTCAAGGAAATTTGTATGGCTCGAGACAGATCAGGGCTCACACCAATCCATTATTTTAAATACACTAAAAAAGATTGCGAAAAACTAAAAAATCTTCTTGACAAAGTCTATGAGGGCAGTATGAATGACACATTGACATTGGACCACTTCGTTGATGATAACAATAAAAGCTAGTGAAGGCATTGAACCAAGTTGGCCTTGTCACTCGTCTACATTTTGATTTGGGCACAATGATGATGCCATGTGTGGGTAGAGGATACAAAATATGTTACAAATGTGGCACCCTAACGTCCTATTTGATAATTATGTAGAAGCAATGTTACTTTAGAACACTGTACCTCCAGACAGTTTCCTCTACCCGTATATGACAGTATCACAATACACCGCAACCGCTTTTACTAGTTTTTTCGTGAGGCGCTGAACTATTTTTCAAAACGATATAAAATGGTTTCGTAACTGTTTGATATTCGTAGGATAGTTATTACCTTGTAGTCTATAAAACTGAAAAATATGAACATGTGCCGGAAAAATATTTCGATTTATGGAGAAGATAGCAATTTTAAACTTAAAACTGGAGCAGTTTAGAAGAATTAAGTAACATACACACGAGAAGCTATTCAGTTTTTAAGGTTCCGTTCCCCAAAAAAAAAAGGAACTCTTACAGGATAACTTCGTTGTCTGTCTGTCTGTCTGTCTGTCCGTGTGTCACCTTTTTCTCTGGAACGCCTGGAGGTATCAAATTGAAATTTATATGACATTCTCAGTGTGCTTAGTGCGAGTTTTTTAACGTACTCACTCGTGATATCGTAAACGATCTCTTATGTCAAAATGTATACAAAAAAAGAGGTTTTGCCTTGCCGTCACCAGACGGCGCTTATCCAGTTTCAATACAAATTGTATTTATTTATTTATTTAAACTTCATGTACAATGGTGATACATAGGCGGACTTAATGCAGCAAGGCATTCTCTACCAGTCAACCTTTGGGTTAAAAAAGAACACAACAGTGGTAGGGGTACAAAAAATATATATATGAACAATAATTAAGGCGGATATTAATAAACTATCTAACTAATAAAATACATAAATAATTTTTCAAATTTTTCAAATTGTAGTTTACGTTAACGCGATTGAGCGTGAATAAAAACTCGCACTAAGGCCTCTGGTCTGCATTCACTTGCAGTTGTGAAAAAATCAAAATTCTAAATCAACGCAATTAAAAGATATAGCCGTTTAAGTCGCATATTTGAGGAATCGCAAGGAAAACAAAATCTGAAGAGTACTTTCCGTTGACCTAGAATCATGAAATTTGGAAAGAAGCAAGCAAAAGTAGGTACAGAAAAAAATTAGAAAACTGTAAATTTGTATCTACATCCAAAAAAAAAGATTGCTAACTTATTTTCAGTTGGTCAACTGACCGCAACCTATTGTATTGAGGTATGGGGGACAACAGTTTTCGAACGGCAAAGTTAAGTTTTGTACCTTCGTTAGAGCGATGTTAGGTGCTTTCATTGTTTACAAACGTCAGTAATGCTACCTAATTATTTTGGTGAATGCTGTTTAAACGGAAACCTCGGTGCGCGAATCCTACTCGCACTGGTTTTTTAACTATAATAATATGCACGTCCCGGCTTTGCACATGTACTAATGAAGAAAATGAGACCAAATCATTCCTATAACACAAACCTATAACATAAACAGGTTATTTCATACAAACCTTGTGTTGACAATTGCAAACATTACTATTATTTTTTCCAAAAAAATATTAGCCATTGCTTTTTATTTATATAGATATTTTTTTAATTACAAAGATTAGTTTAAAGAATTATCTGCCTATGATCGAGAATAATTTGTAAACTATTTTAATTAATAAAACTTTTAATACCAATGAAACTTTTTATTCATGAAAAACAAAATCCGATCCTTGTCTATTGGGGTTACGCTCGCCACGGTCGGTCCGTATAACATCAGGCAGTTTCTACTAAAATACAACAAAATCTTAAAAAAATAATGAAGTATTATTGTATATAACAAATGTTTGCTACTTATAGCTTGCTCCAGTCGATCCGTATAACCTCAGGCAGTTTCTTCTAAAAGACAACTAAACCTTAAAATTGTAATGAAGTATTATTGTATATTGCAAATGTTTGCTACATAAAGTTTCTTTGCAGACTCAAATACTCAGATTTGTTGACTTACCTGATTTACCATTTTCTTGTTAAGTATACTGTACTGCTTGTTTTTTTTTTTATCACCATCCAAATTTTCCAGGTAATTTGGTGTGAGAATGTATAGATGATGGTTGAAAACTTGAAATATCACGTTGTGTAGCTGATACTTGTAGTCGGGCCTACACACTTTTCAAATACCTACCCCATTAACAAACAACAATTAAACTCGTAATATTGTATGAGCAACTATCTTAAAAAGGGTAACCATGGAGTTTTTTTGCCGGCTATATTACTTTTGACGTTTTATTAATGGACATTAATGAAACAAGATGTGAGCTTGTATGTGAAATACAATTTGAATTTAGTACATATGTGTGGACAAATGTAATGTTTCATATCTTTTGTATTTGAAAACCCTTTTCGTATTATTGTTTCAGAAACTTCAGTATTTTTGTATACGTATATTGAAATGCAAAATAAAAACAATGATTTGGAACTTGAGAACAAACTACTCAACAACAGCTTACTGTTTAGTAGCATTCTTAAAAACAAAACCCCAGATGATAAAATTAAGAAGATTAAAAAATATCTAGATCTCGGTGCAGACATAAATGCTGTTAACGCTAACTGCAAAAACAATACACCGTTGCATATAGCAGTGATGAAAGAAGAACCGGAAGTTGTCAGCTTTCTCTTGGAACGAGGAGCTCTCGTTGACATTAAAAACAGCGAGAATAATACAGCTTTAGATATTGCTCGTTTATCGTATAAATCTACTTGCAAAAGAAAAAATATAAACACTATATTTGAAGCATTAAACAATAAAAAAATACTGCATCGTTCTGGTCAACGAGAAATAGAAACTGCTGAAATAAGGACCAGTCGTATCAAGAGCACAACAATGCTAGAAGATCCTTCTGATATTGGAACTCAATCTCAATCTTGTGACGGTAATTTTTGTTTTTCAATAAACAATAGAAAAATATCACCAAATAACCCAAAACAACAACAATGTAAAAAAAATAGAAAAACCAAAGGAAATAAAAATCTGCACTATCAAAAAAGAACCGGAACGTCGGGGCTTAGTGGACAATTATATGAAACTAAACTGCTGAGTCTGATTTTATTTAGGGCTCTATATGTTCATGAGGTAAAACCATTTTCATTAGCAACGAATGTTGAAAGCATGGGTGCTTTTGATGACATAGTCTTTAAGTTCTATTCAAATGAAAATAATAAGCCAAAGGTAATTTTTGTCCAAACAAAGCATAGGGATAATCCCTCCAAAGATACGTTTACGGTCGAAGAAATAATGAAATTAAATGGAGACTTTAGTCTACACAAATATTTAGAGAGTTACATAAAAATAAGACGGATGTTCAACCCTGATAATTGCGATGATATGTTCAAGGGTGAGTTTAAAAACTCGGACTGCGAATTTATTATTTATACCTCGGCCTTTGAAAATTTTTCTAAAATAAAATTCGTGGAAGTAACTAAAGGACATAGTTTTATAAACACAGGCAAAGGCAAGGTATTTCAGTTTGATTTTGATGACCAAGATGTGGAACTTCTAGTGCAAACTGTAGCCAAATCACGTGCCGTGCTTTTAGCAAAGCGATTGTCAAAATTTATTTTCAAAGACCATCAATATAATATGATGAAGGACAATTTGATAAAAACATATCATGTCTTTCTCGCGCGACACATTCTGACAGTCCAAGTTCAAGACGATAAATCGCAAAATAATTTCCATTATGCAAAATTTCGAGAAAGAATCTTTACAAGTAATGATGATTTGTTATTGGCTTTTAAAGCCACGATTTGTAAAGAAGTATTAATACTAAACAAAAATGTAAACTATAAACTAGATGAGGTAGAGAGCATGTTAATGTCATTGACATTTAAAGTACCAATAGGTTTTGGAAACCTCAATTTTTGTTTTAGTGGTAACGAACAAAAAAAGAAAAAGAAACTTGAGTACCTGTGTTCAAAATTTAAACAACTTTTTGTAAATGCTAATGTCTCAGAAAACATTGTGATAAAAGTGGACGATAGTATGGTTGGTCCGGATGAAATTTTACAAAGAATAGATTTAGATTCTAATAGACTTGGAGGTCTGGTTGGCAATCTGCTAGTATTTGATAACGTAACTAAGACTTTAAAATTTAATCTCGACGTTCAATCCTTATCATATGACAATTTGAAACTCTTAGAAAGATTAAAAAGTGATGTCTTCACAGGAATAGATTTAAAAAAGTGTAGATTTGACATTAATGTGCATCACTTTCCCAGACTTTCTTTGGTTTATGAGGAATATGATAAAAACCTGATCAAAGAGTTTCTGTCTAAACTTATATTTTATACAAACCAGGCAACAGAGGACGAAGTTGAAAAGATTTTAAAGAAAGAAATAGATCATTATTTTTTTAGTATTAAACCAAGGCAAAGTGACCCGCTTTTTAGAGTAAAAGGTGATGCAATTTTCTTAAAAGTACACGATCGTGTACAAAAGTGGTGGCAACAGACAAGTCACGCTCCATACTTGACAGAATCTTGTAAATACTTCTTCGAAGCTGAACAAGATACTGTGAATACTCCGTTACTGATCATTCTTAATTTTACTTATACCAAAACAATAAAGAACGCGTTGCCTGAATTGAAATTTAAAGATACCGCACTCGAATTACTGAGGTTAGATAGTTTCTTTACCGCAGCAGAAAAAATCTTGTGCATTATTACTGAAGAGAATGCACTTACTAGCATAAAATTAATCCAATATTTTAATGAACGAAATTTTAAAGATTATACCTTCATTGACTTGGAATATGTGGGCATCGGCAATTATTTTGTTGATGTAAAAACGGAGATAAAAAAATCTAAAATAAACACACTCATTCTTGTCGGCGAAAGTAAAGATGTCATTGCGGAAATCGATTTATTAATTAAAAATTTCGACGGTAAAGTCGTCGTTATAACTAACCGAGATCTGGCTACCCAAATTAATGTAACAACGGCTGAAGAAACTATTACAAGAGTTGACTGTCAGACTGGCTTTAAAGATCTAGCAGATTCAATGCGTACAATGTTGCTGGGAGAGAGATATATTATGTTTCAAGGAAAAGAAGTACCACTAGGCGTTTTATTTGAAGATGACTCATATTACCTTATAAATTCAAACATGTTATACATGATTATAAATAATGAAACAACAAAAATAGGCAATTTTTTAAATAATCCATCTTATGATGAATTAATAGATTTCTATATTGCTGAAAAGGTATGCCGTTATATTACATTAGATCATCATGTTCAAGCAATCGATACATTAAATATCTTAAAATATAACGAATTTAGTGATGATTTCATACCAGATTCGAGGGACGTTGTTTTGGTTACTGACAAGGAAGAAGAATTTTCAGAATTTATTCGTATGCATGATAATTGTAAAGTGCATTGGTTTAGCGGTGACGATCGTCTTGTTTGGATAAAATCCCGAGGCAATTTAGAGAATATATTAAAACACGTTTGCAGGGGTGCACACAATGCATATACAATACAGCCCGTAACGTTAAAAGATGTACGGGAAAAAGTAGTTATAATAAGTGGCGAACCCGGTATGGGGAAATCTTCTTTTCTAACTCATTTAGCAATTAAAACAAAACACGATAACCCAGCACTATGGATATCAAAAATAAATTTGCTGGAAAATACCAATGAATTTAGAAGAATGAAAGAAAACAAAGTTAACATTGACTTGAAAGAATCTGTACAGTTCTTGTTTAGAGTTATTGGATTCAAAATATTTAAAGAGACTAAAGTTGATACCACGATCATAATAGATCAAGTTTCTGTTTCAGGTGATGACATTACTTTTGACAAAAACGGTGTAGGATTGGATTTAACAGGATCACACTTATTCGAAATAGAGTTATTTGTTCATTGTTTTAATAACAATCGGGTTGTTTTACTATTCGATGGTTTCGATGAAATATGTCCTGATTTCGCGAAAGAATTTTTGCAATTAGTAAATATTCTTAAAAAATCGAAAGTTGTGCATTTGTGGATAACAAGTCGTGTATACAATGTTCTTCATCAATTAGAAAATACCTTGGAAACCTTCTCTTTTACAATACAGCCCTTGAGTTATGACAATCAGTTGGAGTTTTTAGAAAAAATTTGGTCTAGGAAGTTAGGACCAAACAAGATAGACTACTATCCTATAGCTACTAATAAACCTAAAATGCAAGATTTGATAAAAGTGTTTTTGTGGGGACTATCAGATGCGTTACGTGACTCGACAAATAAGTTTATTAGTATACCATTACATTTATATATGATATCAGAGGTTTTTCAAGATTCATTTCATAATTTTCTACCCGTTTCAGAAAGCTTAAATGCGAATTCAGGAGAACAGAGTACTATGAACGAAGTCAATTTGAATAAAATTTATGAGCGATTTGTCGATATAAAATTCTTCAAGATACGATTTGGAGAAAAAAAACCCTTGTTGTGTATCGATGACCCTGATATGCGAAAATTGATAGATAATGAGCGAGCAGCATTTTGTTATGTCCACAAAATAATTGCTGCTCATGTAATTTTCGGTCAACCTGATGAAATACAGTTATTTGATCATCACGATATTAACGAAATACGCGATTTTTTTGAAAGGATAAATGTAGGAGAGGAGAAAACAGGTATTATAGAGCAAATTATTCAGAACATACCTAAGTTTGTTCATTACACATTTGCTGAATATTTCGCTACTGAGTTTCTTTGCGATAGATTAAAATCTTTCCATTGTAGAACTTCTCCGTGGATGTATTTAATCAACACGTTTCTTCAGTCTGAAGAAGGCGGTCCTCGAAGGTTTTTTAATGCCAAACTCGATAACCATCCACTCCTGTTTAGTGAAGTATATAGCGCAGATTTAAACGAAATGTTTGAGTCGTTGCTTTTGGAGCATAATAAAATTGCCAAGGTTCTATTTATGGCTATTGATGACTCTTTGGAAAATACTGCAGTATTTTTATTGAAATGCATGGAAGCCGTGCTTAGTCAAAAAAATATAAACGATTTTATACGTCTAATCACTAAGAATTTTAATGAAAGCTGCATTGTATGCACTGCCGTTGAGAGAAGTGCGAAAAACTTCATTACCTTTGTAATTGAGCTTATTAAAGTAATTGATGCTAATAAATTAATTAACTTATTTGATTGTTCTGATCTTCCTATATTTAATCCATTGGCACTCTCCACTGGAGTTCGCTATAGTTTGTGTTGGAATGTAGAGTTGTTAAATGTTCTTTTGTCAGATTTAACTCCTTCTGCACTTGTTGATTTGTTTTGTCAACAAATTGAATACCAACATTTGGACACAATGGCTACAAAGAGAATAATTCATATTTTCACAAAGTCGTGGTTGCAGGGTGATATAGGTAATGACTTTTTTGACAAAATTTTGGAAAAATTGAATAAGGAACAATTGATGACCATTTTTTGCGCGAAAGATTCGGAGAATAAGCTAGCAGCTCATAGAGCAGCAGCAACACAACACTATTTGTTTTTCGAAAAACTTGAAGATGTCTTGGATAGAAGTCAATTTATAGAAGTTTGTACGACTGTTGATGATTCAGGACATACTCCAATCCATTATTTCGAATACATTGAAAAATTCAGTAATAATCTTAATATTCTTCTTGACAAAGTCTATGATGGCAATTCGAATGAAAAATTGACATTAAATTATTTCATTGACAAAAAAAAATAAAGTTAGTAATTTAACTCAAATTAGAGCAATCTTTTTTGGTACGTTAAATATTTCAAATCAACCTAAGCATGATTAAGGTTTCAAATTTATTTATTGCAAGTAAAATATCCATTTTAAACAAAATTAAAATAATAATTTAAAATGTCAATAAAAAAAATAAAAAACGTAAATATATAATTATAATTAATAAAATTCATGTAAGGTCGTGGGTGTATCCAATCAAGTATCGGTGAAGGAAAACATCGTGAGAAAACCTAGACTTATATATTTAATGAGATTGAAAGCGAGCAAGCGAGGTGCCTCTCGTCCTTTTTGTGTAAGAAGCAAGCATTTTCCCTGCAATGGGGAGGTTTTGTATTTATTATAATATACATAATAATAAATTACGGAATAACTATAGAATATAATGTTAGTAGGAATAACTATAGAAGTCATAATTTGTGTAAATCTATAAATACCAAGTTTAACTTAGAAATAGTACTGAAAACTCGATATTTTGTAGTGTCACAACATCATTCAGTAGATTGCAGTGGTGCAAAGAAAGGGGACGCTATTAATTTATGTAAATTATTAATAAAATGTTTCGTAATATGCCTTTGTTTTCATTATTAAAGCCTTTTTCCAACTTCCAGGTCACTCCATAAAGTCGTGCGTTAAGCCATTTTAAGAGATAAGGGTAAAGTCGTGGCTTATTTTAAGAGTGAACTTAACTACGTACTCGTAAAAAAATACAGACCGTGTGCTACTATTTATTTATTTATTATTTATTTAATAACAATTGTACCATACTATGGTATGGTGTATTAGAAAGGAATTTTTGTTTAATGATTCATAGTTTGACTTCTTCTTCGTCGTATCGATGATTCCAAAATTAAATATATTTTGACCAGAATTCAGCCACGCCAACAGTGTTGTCATTTGCCTCACAAAGGTCTTTTAAGGTGCAGGTGTTGTTGCACAAAGAGCACGACAAAGGGTGAGGCATTGTTTGGGACGTGGCTCCGCAATCGCACAAATCATTGGAGTACCCCCATCTAACTAGGTTGTGCCTGCAGCGACCCACCATAGTTTGACTGTAAAATGATAAGTCAAGTAAAGATACAAGTCATATACATCTGTCCCTTACGCACACTCAAAATAACCTTAGTCTAACACCCGGTTTCCCAGCTCTCAATGTTCGGGCTGTTAACGTAATCGACGAATAATTCTACTTTCAGTTTCTCTGCACCAAGTGTGACAAGCGGTTGACAATTAGTCACATTTGAGAAAAATCTCGTAATTTTGGGTTTCTGAGAACCTTTTTCAATGTTAATCTCTTGTCAACGAGCCTAATTTATTAACACGCTTTTATTAGCTTGGTATGTATGTATCTATGTATCAATGTAACGGAATCTTTGAACGTGATTTTCACCCACTTCAAAACGTTGGATTGATTTGAAACTTTGCACACTTATCAAGGACCGATGACAATGCAATAATTTAAACAGTTTGTCCCATTATCCTTACCATTAAAGCGTGTTTTTTAGTTTTTAGAACTACAATTTATAATTGTTGGATATTGGTCGATTATTAACAGATTAAAATTAGTATTATGATTTTAAATGCTTCTATTACGATAAAAAAAAAAATAGGGGTCGACGAAATCTTTGGTATCGGTTCAGTTATAAAAAAATATGGTATTTAGATCAATTATAGTTGATTACCAAGATTAAAAAAAATTTGGTTATTACAAACTTTTTAAATTATTTGCATTATAAAAGACTAACCTTGTTAAGTGTTGCTAAACCTGTATTGGGTCACCTAATCAAAAACAAGCAAACCAAAAAAAATTAGTTTCCGATTCAAAAACCGTCCTTGGTAAGGTTTGCTTAATATGGCAGCTTCACTAACCCAGCCGCTCAAGATAAATACTATTTTAGTTACTGATTACATTAATGATTACCAGCTAGGGCCAAGTGAAATAAATTGATGCCGAATATTCAATGTAACAATCAATTATGTAATTGTTCAATGATGCAGTATTGAGAAACCCAAAACAAACAGTTTGACAACTGACGGTTGGATAATTTGTGACAAAATGTAACAAGCGGCTAAGAAACTGGGCCTAAGAGGTTATAGTCACCTACCTAGACGTATAAATTCAAAGCTACTTTGGGTCTATAATTGCTAACCTTGAAAATACACTCACTGGTAATAAATATGGCCTAACTCTAAACGCGAACAACACATAAAACCGATTGTATACGATTTCATTTTAATGAAATTAGGCGCCAAGGTTCTTCAGTTGGTTGAAGTGTATAATTTCCCGTCAGCATAATTTAATATTGACTCGTGTAGGAATGCCAGAGCTGTTTTAACAGTTTTCAGTTTTATTATGCGTACAGCTAAGCAGTGGAATTTCCTCCCGGAGTATGTCTTTCCCGGCAGCTACAATCTCCAACGGTGAGATAGTGGTCAAGCGCGAGCATATAAAATATAAAAAAATCTCAGAAATTTTGGTCCTTTTTAGGGTTTCGAAGTCAACAAGGAACCCTTATAGTTTCGCTCTGTCCGTCTGTCCGTCCGCAGCTTAGCTCAGAGAATCTAATTACTAGAAAGCTATAATTTGGCATGGATATACATATTAATAATTCCGACTAAGTGGTAAAATAAAATAATGAAAAAAAAATTTTTTTGGTACCTCCCATAGACGTAAAATGGGGCTGTATTTTTTTTCTCATCTGTCCCATGGTGTGGGGTATCGTTGGATAGGCCATTCAAACATATTATGGGTTTGTTAAAACCATTTTTCGATTCAGAGATTCGTTTGCGTTGAATTAAGCTTTAAATTGCAAATTTATGTCAGAGTCAAGTGTGTCCCCGCCCCCTGCCAGCGAAATGGTTGCTCTTGGCTATATGAAAAAATAAACGGCAGTAGTAAATATAACGAAATTAAATGGAAAACTATTACGGATAAGTAAGCTTTACAAGTTTACGAGTAATAGTCGACCAACTTATAAAATGTACAGTAAAAAAATTGTACAGATGCCATTGAAAAAATACTTAGATAACGTTGTTAGCTGTGTAAAACAGAGTAATTATATGCTTATGAACCATGTAAAAATAAACAAAAATAAAATCATAACAGGCTTTACAAGTTTACGAGTAATAGTCGACCAACTTATAAAATGTACTTGGCACAGTAAAATTTTTGTACAAATGCCATTGAAAAACTACTTAAATAACGTTGTTAGCTGTGTAAAACAGATAGTAAATATATGCTTATGAACCATGTAAAAATATACAAAAATAAAATCATAACATCCTTAATAATAATGATTTCGAAATTAATAATGTTCAAGCTCGAATAACGCATCGGAGTGGCCGTAGTCGTTAGCAGTACCGGTTCATAGTCCATACGGCGCATGCGCACGGGGGAATCTTTTTTGTGTTAGTGTAGAAGTATTTTCGACGTTTTGTAATCTAAAATCAAATTAGATTCGATTTCCAAGCAAATTACTTATTTTCTTTTGTCGATATCCATCTATAAAGTCAATATTCGACCCGACTACATCACTAATTGAGTAGCGTAAAACTTTCCAGAACGAAATAGTGAATACCGCAGATTAGAGGTGAATACATAGGAAATTTTTAAAATTCCGAAAGAGATAAACGAGGAGCGTGCGCGCAAGTATCCAGGAACGAGCCATACCATTCCCCGTGGCTCTAACGCGCGCTTGTATCGGCTTCTTTCGCAATTCGACCCCCGCAGTGGTACTCAAATAGATAATATTTTTCTAACTTCAGTTGCGAAGTTGGATTTTATAACTCCTTCTTCAGTTAGTTCTTATTTAGTTTAAGTCAACACTGAATGCATTGCCCTATTCTGACAAGTTACGTGGTCAGGAAAATGAATACATTTCTAGTTTAAATAACTTGATGCATATTTTATCTTGTCGTCATAGTGACCGTTTATTGTTTTTTGACACCAACAATTTTGTTAGTGATTTTGTTTTGATTCGGGACCTTATGTTTCTTCCTAAAAATAGTCGACATTTATTAGCTACATTGTTAGCTTTTAATATACACGCAGTTATTGATGATTAAACTGAGACTAGGTTTAATAATTTAACAGTATTATCCAGTTTTTCTGATAATACTACTGTAGATTCTTTAAATGATTAGAGCCGACAAAAGAGAAGACGAATAGTAATATTCTACTATATCATCATATATAAATCGCTTCTCAGGCAAAAGACGTGGCATTGTTAGTAGATAAATACCACATGGATATCATATGTATGGATACAACAGATCCACAGTGGGTGGTGGTACCCTGATACTTTGTAATAGTCATCTCAAATATAAGGAAAAAAAGGATATCACTGCTTACTCTGTTGATCGCTTATGTGAGGTAGCATGTGCAGAGGTCGAGGGGCATACTATCTTGTGTGTTTACAGACCACCAGCATCAAACTTGTCATTATTTTTAATTACAATGGAAAATTTATTAAGTAATCTTTTCAGAGTTATTAAATTAGTTTTTGTTTGTGGTGACTTAAATATAGATCTGTTAGTTAATTCACCTGAAAAATGTAAGCTCATTTCATTGTTGAAATCATTTCACTTAAAATATTTATTTAATGAACCGACAAGAATAACAGCAACTTCAGCTTCGTGCATAGATAATGTATTCACTAATTGTAAAGTAAAAAATTCGTTTTTAATTAATGGCGTTTGGTCAGACCATACTGGTCAACTAGTATCTTTTGAGTCAGATAAAAAATTAACTCTCATAAAAAAAAAAAATTAAGTCTCGTCCCTCCTCATCTAAATTAGCTGAAGGTCTACTTAAAGATAAAAATCTTTTAACAAAAATATACTACCGACTTCCAAATAAGAAAAGTACAAAGTGAAAATTAACTTTATTTTTGGAAGTCGGTGTCTTTCGTAGGTACAATTTTTTTGCGTTATGGACACCGACTTCCAAAAATAAAGTTATTTTTCACTTTGTAGTTTTCTTATTTGAAAGTCGGTAGTATTTTTTTGTAAAAAGATTTTTATTTTTCACTATTTAGCTGTACCTACCTAATAGGCAAGTTTAGTAAGTTTCCTATAACGCCAGAATAGTTTACCCGAATATCATGAAACTTGAACAAAGCCGGTCAAATGAGAGATCTGCTTACCCCTTAAGAGCGTACTGGCGTGATGTTATGTTATGAAATGGTATAAACAATAAACCGACATGCGAATGCAGCAGTCCTGAGAGATTTGCCGTTATTTATTGAAGAGTTCTGTTGTATTTCTCCGAAGTTCTTCATCAGATCTCCACCAAATTGAAATGGGACCAATTTCGAAACATACTCTTTCAAACAAAAAAAAAATTTCAAAATCGGTTCACAATTGACGGAGATATCGGTGTCCATACAAAAAAAAAACATACATGAAGTCGAACATAGAACCTTTTTCGAAAGTCGGTTAAAACTATACTAAAGACATACAACCTTTAAATTTAAACCAATATGTATTGACACAATTAAAAACGCGTTCAAAAGTCTCAATATAAAAAACACTGAAGACATATGGGGGATATCCGTTAGGGTTCTTGGAGATATTTCCTGACTTGATGAAACACAGTAAAGTAGGACCAATTTTCAAATCAGGCTGTGAGAGTGTTAATTATAGACCTATATCCGTGCTTGGACCAGCATTGAGCAAACTCTATGAAAAAATCATGCTGGACCAGATGTTGTCTCACTTCAATTCAAATGAGATCCTGCATAGTCAGCAGTTTGGTTTCACGAAAGGTAGGTCGACAACGGACGGGAGTGAAACTCATCAGCCACTTGGAATCTTGGGAGAAGTCCCAGGATGCCATTGGCATTTTCTGTGATCTCTCAAAAGCGTTCGACTGCTCGGCCACAACACACTGACCTGTAAATTACAACACTACGGAATTCGAGGACAAGCTGCTGATCTTGTGCTTTCCTATTTATCAAAAAGACAGCAAAAAGTAAATGTTAATGGGGCGACGTCCTCCGGGTCTCTAGTCAAAATGGGCGTGCCCCAAGGTTCGATTCTCGGCCCTTTCCTTTTTCTTGTTTACATTAATGATCTCCCTTTTATGATGGCCAAATTATCGGATATGATTCTATTTGCTGATGATACTTCACTAATTTATAAAATAGATAGGAAAGATACGGGTGTCTTACATGTCAACGAAAGTCTAATTGTTCTCTCAAAATGGTTCGCAGCTAACAATCTTTTACTGAATGCGAAAAAAACGAAATGTCCAAAGTTCTCTTTACCAAATGTACCTAAACATGACCTAAATCTAAATCTTCATGGCAAAAATCTTGAAATTATAACGGTAACTGTATTCTTGGGGATTACTCATCATCATCATCACCATAGCAGCCGAAAGACGTCCATTGCTGGACATAGGCCTCCCCCAAGCGTAACCACATTGACCGGTCTCGTGCGTCCTGCAACCAGCGGATCCCCGCAACCTTCACCAGGTCATCGGTCCACCTGGTGGGAGGCCTTCCAACGCAACGTCTTCCGGTTCGCGGTCGCCACTCCAGAACCTTTCTGCCCCATCGGCCATCCGTTCTGCGAGCAATGTGCCCTGCCCACTGCCACTTAAGTTTGGCAATTCTTCGGGCTATGTCGGTAACCCTGGTTCTCTTGCGGATCTCTAAATTTCTGATTCGATCACGCAAGGAAACTCCAAGCATAGCCCTTTCCATTGCCCTTTGGGTGACTTTAAGCTTTCTGATGAGGCCCATTGTAAGCGACCACGTCTCAGAGCCATATGTCATCACTGGCAACACACACTGGTCATAGACTTTCGTCTTGAGACACTGTGGTAAGTTGGGGATTACTATCGATTCAAAATTGCAGTGGGGCGCGCACATTAGAACTCTTTCGGGTAGGTTAAGTTCGGCTGCATATGCAGTAAGGAAGATAAGGCAGTTAACCGATGTAGCCACAGCTAGGCTAGTATACTAGGCTTATTTCCACAGTATTATGACTTATGGAATTCTGCTGTGGGGATCAGCAGCAGACGTTGACTCAATTTTCATCTTACAAAAGAGGGCAATCCGCGCGATCTATAAAACTCTACCTTCACTTTATATTTTGGAATGTATTTTGTATGTCCGCAAAAATCGAGGGCTTTTCAAAACTGGAAGCGACTTCCATAATTTAAATACACGCAGTAAGCACGAAATTGTAATACCCAAATTCAGATTAACGAAAACTAGCAAGTATTTTCTTATAAACAGTATTCGCTTTTATAACAAGTTGGCAAAGTCAGTTATATAACTGACTGATGGAAAGTTCTAAAACTACATCAAACGTCATATTATAAAATACGTTGAAGATAAATTTTTTGGCTTTAGCTCCTTCTGCGCATGCGGCTTCCCTGGTAACTCATAAACGGCACAAATTATGTGGATGACTCTAACTATTTCCAATCTCATTTTTTTTCTCTTTTAATTAGACTTTTTACAATGTTTTTCAATAATCTTCTATCAATGTTTTTCAATCATTTTTCAATGTGTTTACAGCACTGATAACAACATTTGTGCCACATGTTAAATTTAGTGTTGTTAGACATTTTTTTTTTTATCTTTGTATAGATTCTTTTACCGATTGTTTTGTGAATGTGTGAACATTGTAGGTCTTCTAGATTTCTAGATGCTTGTTAACATTTATTAACTTTTTATCTCCTTTTACTTTTTTTAGGTTTTTAAATTTCTTACGACTTATTGTCGGGCCTACGTTGTCCCCCCATATCCAAGTACTAATGATGTAACATGGAAATATTGTAAAACCAAACCATTTTTAAAAGAGTAACCATGGAGTTTCTTGCCGGTTCTTCTCCATAGGAAACGAATAACCCGTACCGTGCAACTTTTGTCGACGTTTGCCCATGTCATCATCATCATCAGCCTATTAATGTTCCCACTGCTGGGACACAGGCCGCCTCTCTGTGAGAGGGAATGGGCCGTAATCCACCACGCGGGCCCAGTGCGGGTTGGTGGATGTCACATGAAAACTAGATGTTAAAAAGACTGCAGATCTGTGGGGTCATTCTGTAGAAGTTGCTAGGTCTATTATTGACATTGTCGCACCTAGTTAGCTATTATCTTTAATAATTGTATCGACTGTGGGGAGTTTCCTGACCTAATGAAAAACAGTAAAATAATACCTTTGTTTAAATCAGGTAGTACATCAGACCCTACAAATTATAGACATATTTCAGTACTACCTACGTTTAGTAAAATATTTGAGAAATTAATGTTAGAGCAATTGCAAAGATTTTTTAATAAACATAAATTATTACATAGCAAACAGTTTGGTTTTACAAGGGGTCGTTCAACTACTGATGGCCGGTGTTGAGCTTCTAGGAAATATTTATAATGCATGGAAGATAGGTGCGATGCCTTGGGTATCTTTTGTGATTTGTCTAAGGCATTTGATTGTGTTCTTCATGAAACGCTAATCAGGAAACTCCGCCATTACGGGATCCGGGACAGTGCTCTGGATCTTTTTACTTCATACTTGAGTAATAGGATTCAGAGCGTTGACGTTAATGGAAAAAGATCTCCCGGATCTATAGTAACAATGGGAGTCCCGCAGTGCTCAATTCTTGCTCCTTTCTTGTTTCTTATTTATATTAATGACTTGCCTTACCTCATAAAGGATAACCATGATATAGTGTTGTTTGCGGATGATACTTCACTTTTGTTTAAACTTAAACGTCAGCAGCTGGTAACTGACATATCGTCAAAATAGCGCGATCTCAAAAGTAGTTCACTGGTTCAATGTTAACAATTTACTTCTTAATGAAAAAAAAAACCAAATGCATTAAGTTTACCCTGCCTCACGTCAGGCAGGTGAAAACGGATGTGTTGATAAAGGGCGAAGAATTGAATCCTGAAAATAGCACTATATTCTTAGGCTTAACCTTGGATGCTAAGCTTCAGTGGGGCCCACATATAGATAAATTGTCAAAAAAGCTAAGTTCCGCAGCATATGCTGTTAGAAAGATTCGTAATTTAACTGATATAGAGACAGCCCGTTTAGTATACTTTAGCTATTTTCATAGTGTAATGTCGTACGGTATTCTGTTGTGGAGAAACATCCAGACTATCTTTGTTTTGCAGAAAAGAGCTGTTCGTTCAATTTATAAATTAAGCCCGAGACACTCTCTCAGAGAGAAATTTAAGGAGATTAATGTAATGACTGTGCCTTCTCAGTATATTTATGAAAATCTTTTGTATGCCCATAAAAATATAAAATTGTTTAAAAATACAGTGATATCCATAACATAAATACTAGAAACAAACACAAATTTGTAGTACCAACAACAAGGCTCAAGAAAATAGGTGGCTCGTTTAGATGTCAATGTGTGCGCTTTTATAATAAGCTTCCAAGCCACGTACAAGTTCTAAGTCTTAATAAATTCAAATCATTCATTAAACGTAAGTTGTGCCAGAAAGCGTTTTATACCATTCAAGATTACATGGAGGACAAAAAGGCTTGGGATTGAGCTGCTCCAATTAAAAATAAATTTAGATTTTTTATATTTTCCACAGTGAATTTTGTTTTTTTTTTTTTTGGTTTTCTTGCAATGAAAAGAATATTTAATTTTTAAAGTATTACATTATTTTATTTTAATTATTGTGAATGTGAAGACTATGTGGACAATTTTTTTTTTTTTTTGGTGTTATTTTTAATTTATCTTAGTTTTTAACCGTGGTCTGGCAGTTTGAGTAGTTTATGCGGCCTACCCGAATGTCCTTTCTTTGGTATTGTTCGTCGAATCGTTGAGCTCCTTAAATTCTGTGTTGAACTGCTCGGTTATTGACAAATGCGTGCACTGACTGGACAGGTCCACTCAATCTGGCTGGTTCTTTCCTCAAAAGACCATTTCAGACATCAATCTACATGGTCTTCACATGATATAACTAAGATTTTTGTTTTGTCTGGACTTTAAAAGAGACTGTGACCTCTGAGTTTGTTTCGGCCTTTCTTCTCAGAGTAGTCAGATAGGAAACGCCGACCTCATCTAGTTTTAAAAATACAATCGACATGTAAAAGTGTTTGTACAAACCAACTTACAGAAATAAAATCATTTATCATTTATCATGTTTTCGAATTTTTGGTTCTAGGACTAGGTGAAGGAAAACATCGTGAGGAAACTATGGCGGTGTTTCCTCACGATGTTTTCCTTCACCGTTTTGAGAGCAGCGGTGATGAAATAATTTACACAAAGTAAAGCGCCTACCTGGACTCGAACCCACGACCCACAACTTGTAAGTCGCGGCCGATACCACTGGGCCACCACTGCTCTTTCGCGGCCGATACTACTGGGCCACCACTGCTCTTAAAGTGCCCATGTAGGCGTATGTAAAATAAAAAAAAAATGATTTTGATTTTGACGAAAAACGCGTTTTGTGATATAGCCGGCTTTAGGTATTTTTTTATTCATAGAAAAATTTATTGGATGGTTGTATTTATATCAAAGTATACATCAAAGGCTACAAAATAAGCTATTTGAATATTATATACAATAAATACTTCGTTTTGTGCATAAATTATCGAGATAAACCTCTAGTTATGTTCTGCTATATCGAAAATTAAAAAGAAACACTTTTGCAGAATGCTTCTATCGGGATGGTCTTACTCAGCTTTTTGAGATATGGGCGTGAATCACAAAATCTTTTAATCTACATAATTCTTAATAACAAAATTTCTCCAAAAAAATTTATATCAAAATAACTGTTACAAACATGTATTATTTTTAGGGTTCAAAAAGTAAAAAAACGGAATCCTTATAGGATCACATGTTGTCTGTCTGTCTGTGTGTCCTTTATCTCGGCAACACGTGGAGGTCATCATCATCATCATATCAGCCGAAAGACGTCCACTGCTGGACACAGGCCGCCCCCAGGCGTCGCCACATTGACCGGTCCCGTGCGTCCCGCAACCAGTTGATCCCTACAACCTTCACCAGGTCATCGGTCCACCTGGTGGGAGGCCTTCCAACGCAACGTCTTCCGGTTCGCGGTCGCCACTCCAGAACCTTTCTGCCCCATCGACCATCCGTTCTGTCGGTCGGTAACCCTGGTTCTCTTACGGATCTCAACATTTCTGATTCGATCACGCAAGGAAACGCCGAGCATAGCCCTCTCCATTGCCCTTTGAGTGACTGTAAGCTTTCTGATGAGGCCCATTGTAAGCGACCACGTCTCAGAGCCAAATGTCATCACTGGCAACACACACTGGTCATAGACTTTTGCCTTGACACACTGTGGTAAGTTGGACGAGAGGACACCACGCAACTTCCCGAACGCTGCCCAGCCGAGTCGGATTCGACGGTTGACCTCTTTCTCGAAGTTGGCCCTACCCAACTGGATCGTTTGTCCCAGGTAGACATAGTCGTCCACAACTTCGAGTGTAGAGTCTCCAACCTTGATAGGAGTGGGTGTAACATGGGCATTCAACATCACCTTGGTTTTGTCCATGCTCATTTTCAGACCAACTCTTTTGGCAGCTCTACTGAGGCCATCGAGCATTGTACTGAGGCTCTTCATGGTCTCAGCCATGATCACTATGTCGTCGGCAAACTTAAGGTGAGTGATGTACTCGCCATTAACGTTGATGCCTAGGCCGCTCCAGTCCAGAACCTTGAATACATCCTCCAGCGCAGCAGTGAACAGTTTCGGCGAAATGACGTCTCCCTGTCTCACGCCACGCTGGCGAAAGATTGGTTTCGAGGTTTGATCCTGAAGACGGACTGACATGGTGGCGTTTCTGTACAGATACTTCAACACCTCAATGAACCGGTAGTCGATCTGGCACCGTTGGAGAGACTGCAGTACAGCCCAAGTCTCGATCGATTCGAAGGCTTTCTAGTAGTCCACAAACGCTAAACAGAGAGGCAGGTTGTACTCTTTGGTCTTCTGTATAACCTGCCGCAGCGTATGTATGTAATCTACGGTGCTAAAGCCTTTTCGGAATCCAGCTTGTTTGGGAAGCTGGAAATCGTCAAACCTGCGCGCGAGACGATTCGTGATGGCTCTTGTAAACTACTTGTAGACATGGCTAAGAAGTGAGATGGGCCTATAGTTCTTCAGCCGGGCATTGTCGCCCTTTTTGAAGAAAGAAAGAGAAAGAAAGAAAGAAAGAAAAATATTTATTTGTGACCCGCACAGGAGACACGAGATAAGAAAAACACAAACAATAATAAAAAATAAAAATAAATTACCCCGTGCGAGACCAAAAAGGCTCCTATCTCAGCATGAGCAACGATATCAAAAAGAAAATAACGCTGCGCTGATATTCTGATAGGGCCCAATGTTGATGCCACGGACACATTTACGGAAACGGATCATATTATCATATTTAAGAAATAAAAATAGAACAAGATATATAATATCAAAATATTATAAATAAACACAGTAGGTGAGTCGCTGTATGTAAGTGTATACGTATAAAATAAATATCTAAATAAAACACAATAAATATACGACCAAAATCTCGACGGCTCAATGATCATTTGTCAAAACCGTAGACAAACGACAGAGCGCGTGTCAATCTGTGGTCGGCGTCGCGTCGGTTGTCAAAATGAAAATATCAAAATAATAATAATGGAAAATTATGTAAGAAATTGCTGTTAATAAACAAGGTGAAAAGATTGCTAGTATTCGATAAAACAGAATTTTTTGAATATTACTGTGTGTGGTGTGTAGTGTTCGGTGAAGTGTTCGCCAGAAAGTTTAAAAACTAAGAACAAGGAACATGATAGAAGATAATATAACTGCGTGCAAACCCCGGCCGGGTAAGTTTATCCGCTGGCTTCCTTTTGCTTGCGTAATAAGTACTGCTTGAAATTAGTACTAAATGTTCCAATCGTCTTTATAGCGCGAAAGAAGTAGTGAAGAAGAGTACCACTACACCCCTGCACCATGCCTATGGCGTTTTGCCCTCGAGTATGACGGAATCAAACAGCTTCAGGAGTTCAGCTGTGATTCCATCGTCACCCGGCGCCTTGTTGTTTTTTCGCTGTTTCAGAGCCATCCTAATCTCGTACAGGCTGACGTCCGGGATATCTTCGGTATATTGTCGGGTCAATCTAGCTCTTTGGTCGTTTGCTAGATTTGCAACGGGTTTACTGGTTGACGTGTACAACTGCCCATAGAATCTCTCGATCACCTTCAGAAGCTCCGGTTTGGCGGATACGATCCTGCCATCATCGGTCTTCAGTTTTGTGAGCTGGCTCTGCCCAATAGACAGATCCCTTGCAAAGACCTTGGAGGCCTTATTCCGCTCAATCGCATCTTTAATACTTTTAGTATTAAAGCGGCGGAGGTCGCTTTTCAAGGACTTTGAGATCCGTCTATTTAGCTGCCGGTATTTCACGCCTCTCCTTCATAAGCTTGAGAGTTGGATCAGAGAGCTTTTTGTTTCTATCTGTACGGTGAGTCTTGAAAAACTTAGACCCGACCGTATGGACAGCTTCCACGAACCCATCGCTGTAGTCGTCCACGGACCTCCTTAGGCACTCGAAACGATTCTGGAGTTTGAGCTGAAAGGTTTCGGGGTTTTGGATCTGGATCTGTGCTGGACGGAGCGTGGACTTCATCAGTCGAGACCTTTCAAGCTTGATATTAATGTTCAATGTGCCTCTTACCATGCGGTGATCGCCCCCGGTTTTCACTGAATTGATCACAGAGACATCATTGAACACTTGCTTCTTGGTTGACATGATGAAGTCGATCTCGTTTTTAGTTGCACCATCGGGGCTTTGCCATGTCCACTTCCTGTGCTCACGCTTTCTGAAGAAGGAGTTCATCATATAGAGGCCTTCCTTCTCCATAAAACTGGCCAGTAGGTGACCCCGGTGGTTCCGACGTCCAACTCCAAATTGCCCCACTTGCAGCTCATCCTCGTCTCGTTTGCCCAGCTTCGCGTCGAAGTCCCCTATGACAACGGTGAAGTGAGTTTTAAAACCATGCATGGCTTTAGAGATATCCTCATACATGGTCTCTACCTCGTCGTCGGGGTGTGACAAGGAGGTATCGTGTTGAAATTAATATCGTATACTCCAGTTTGCAACTCCTTGTAGCTGTGAATAAATCAAACTTCTAGATCAACGCAATCAAGAGATAAGGCCGTTAATGACGCATATTTTACACTCGCAAGGGTACTTCCCGTTGACTTAGAATCATGAAATTTGGCAAGAAGCAATGTCTTAAAGTGCAAGTAAAGGAAAATATCCACAATCCGTAATAGTGTACGTACATACATTTTTTTTTTTTTTAAATAACTTATTTGCAGTTGGTAAACTGACCACGACTTATGTCGATGTATGGGGACTACAGTTTTCTAACGGCAAAGTTAATTTTGTCCTTTAATTCAGTTTATCTTATCGTTACAGCAATGTTCGGTCACCTCATAGTTTATGAACTGATTTATGTAGCTGATGTAAGGAACCCTCAGTGCACGAGTCCGACTCGCACATGGAAAGTTTTTTTTCTAAGATTTTTTTTTTTCTACTTAAGTAGCTAGTATAATATTATTAATAATCTAAATAATTTTATGTAACCACCACGGTGATGATCACCAGCACGTGAATTCCCGTGACCTCTCGGAAGACCACCCCGGAGCATCCTCTGTGCAACGCCTGTTAGGGTACATCCCTGGGGATGCCTTCCCGACGCCTTCTTCTTCGAGGGGAAAGCGTGCCAGAAAAGTTGCCGCCTCAAGGGATACTGTTCGGTAACCTCGTGTGATATGAATGGCCATTTTCCGCTACAGACTATTAACTTTAGTACTGCAGCGTGCAGCGTGATAGTCTGCTTGACCAGATGCCAAAGGACACGACACCCGCGTAGAAACGGTGAATTTCTGCCCAATTATCCCCATGGTTGGGTAGCAGTCTATGCAAAGCATCCACAGTCGTTGGGTGCCAAAATATCAATAATCACGAAAACAGTTTTGCAGACCATTGCGATAGTTGGCTTCTGGAATAACAATAAACCGGGCAAGTGGGTGTCGGGCCACGCGCAGTAATAGGGTTCTGAAGTTGCATAATTGCATAATAAAAAAATAATAAGAAGACGGTTTTGTTGTTGTTACATTTACGGTTTCAGCGGCACACAACGCAACGTCTAAAAACAGGCCCACATAGGATGATGTTTTTTTTTAATCTATATGCTCGCGTTTGACCACTATCTCGCCTGATGGTAAGCGATGATGTAGTTTACGGTGAAGCACGCTTGCTTAGAAGTAACCTATTCACTCTTGACTTAAACTAAAGAAGGACTAACTGGTAACTGAAGGCGTTAAAAAATCCAACTTCGCAACTGAAGTTAGAAAAATATCATCTATTTGAGTACCACCACGGGTGCGAATTGCGAAAGGAGCCGATACGACCGCGCGTTAGAGCTTCGGGGAATGGTATGGTTAGTTCCAGGATCCTTGCGCGCATGCTCCTTATTTACGAAATTTGAAAATTTTCGTATGTATTCACCTCTAATCTGCGGTATTCACTATTTCGTCCTGGAAAGTTTTACGCTACTCAATTAGTGATGTAGTCGGATCGAATATTGGCTTTATAGATGGATATCGACAAAAGAAAATAAATAAATTGCTTGGCAATCGAATCTAATTTGACTTTAGATTACAAAACGTTGAAAATACGCGCGCATGCGCCGTATGGACTACGGACCGGTACTGCCAACGACTCCGGCCATTCCAATGCATTACTCCAGCTTAAACATTATTAATTTGGAAATCATTATTACTAAGGATATTATGATTTTATTTTTGTATATTTTTACATGGTTCATAAGCATGTTAGGTACGGATCCCTAACCAATAGCGCTGACATGCAAATTCCTTCGTGTTTACGCCAAGCGCATAGAAACTGCACCGATGACGTCAATGCAGCCACGAGTCGCCGACGCAGCAAAATTGGACTTTAGCGTTAAGTTATTTTTAATATGTAAATGGTCATTCCATATTCTAGCATCGAATAGGTTTCACTAATAATATTGTAATAATTTCTTTTTAATTAAATTAGTTTAAAATCATTTTGGTTTTTTTTCGATCCACCGTCTGCAGTTTACGTAATTGGCGCAGTCGGTAGGATACTCGCCTGGCCGGTTCGCGAATCGCGTTAGAATCAGTTCATCACGATCGCGAGTCATCCGGGTGACTATCAAGTCGCATCACGAGTATCCTGAATCTACGGGAAGCTGCGGAGCCGCGTGGAGAATCCAGCCATCGATTCACGGAGGAAGACCAGAGATGAAACATATGTGAGTGCACCAGAATCTTTCTCGTGTTGCTTCCTATCTATTCCTAGTTACTTTTATGTCCAAGATTTTTCATCACGAAATATCTCATTCTCGGGAACCTGCATCACGACAGGCACGCCGATTTGTAGTAGATATTAATAGAGATTTAGATAGTGAATTAGATTTAAACTTAGACAGTTTATTTGAAATTAAAATGCCTTATGACCCTGATGTAATTTTCAAGGCCTTACGCCTTGTGCCCGATTTTGACGGGAACCCAAATATTTTAACCAGGTTCATTAATATCTGTGACCGAATAGTAACTCAATATGCTAGCCCCGAGCCAGGCAATGAGCTAGGGAATTTATGTCTTTTAAACGGCATCCTAAACAAGATCACAGGGACTGCCGCATCCACCATCAACTCGAATGGAATTCCTGAAACTTGGGCAGGTATTAGATCAGCTCTTATAAATAACTTTTCAGACCAGAGGGACGAGACAGCTTTATACAACGACCTCTCGTTGGCAACGCAAGGTAACAAGACCCCGCAGGAATTTTACGATAAATGTCAAACGTTGTTTAGTACTATCATGACCTATGTGACGTTACATGAGACTGTACCAACGACTGTCGAGGCGAAAAGGACTCTTTACTAGAAAGTCACTATGCAGGCTTTCGTACGCGGGCTAAAAGAACCTTTAGGCTCACGTATAAGGTGCATGCGTCCGGAAACTATAGAGAAAGCTCTAGAGTTCGTGCAGGAAGAATTAAATATAATATACCTGCAGCAGCGTAACGATATCCCCAAAGCTCAAACTGCTCAGAACGCACCTAAAGTTCTATATAAACCTTCTGTTATGCCTGCTATGCCGTTTAATGTTCCGCGACCCCCAGTACCTAATTGGCCTGCTCCAGTAGGACAGCGCGGGTACCTACCTCAGCCTCAGGCTTTCAAATTCAATACGCCTGACCAGCATCAAAACCGTATACCTACCCGAACTCAACAAATGTTCCGTGCACCAGTACATCAAAGTAACGTTTTTAAGATACAACCCAGGAATAATCCACCACAGAATCCGGGTCCGAGGCCTATGAGCGGTGTTCAACACTTTGTCTCAAGATTACCTTACCTTTGATGCCAGGGCATGACTGGCAGCGAAATGGGAATCCACCCCCGAATAATTATTTTAAGACGCGTGAGTTAAATTTGAGTGAACTTGCTTTGCCTGATAGTTCCTATTATTCTGCTGACTGTTACTATGAGCCAGTATACGACTATTACACAGACGGTAATGACTGTTATGTTCTCTATGACTATGATTTTAACACCAATATGATTGACACTGACTGTAATCCAGCTGCCGGTAATCAAATAGCAGGTGTGGCAGAGCCACAGCCAGGCCCTAGCCACGCTGATCAGAAACAGGACCAAAATTTTCAGTTGGATCAGAAATCCAAAGAGCAAAGATAGACGTTAATCTACAGACCCAAAGACAGTTACCCTATATAGAAATTTCTTGCCCTCCTTTAAAATTTCTGATTGACACTGGCGCTAACCAGTCGTTTATAAGCCCCGAGGCTGTACAAAAGTTCTTCTACGACTATCCACTCAACTATGACCCTTTCGAAGTCACCAACGTACACGGTGTTAGCAGAAACGAGTACTCTATAACACTACCGTGCTTCGACGAATTCAATGAGGCTGACGGTATAAAATTATTCATTTACCGTTTTCATGAGTACTTTGATGGCCTAATAGGATTAGACTTATTATCAAAATGGGAGGCTAAGATAGATCTAAAAGACTTTCAATTAGTAACTCGCACTGCTACGAACCAAATTAAAGTATATAATTCACGCAACGTCAATCTGTATGAGGATATTATCCCTGCGAAAAGTTCTAAATTAGTTAGACTACCCATTAATGCCCCGGATGGCGATGTCCTAATAAACGAACAAGTTCTCTGCAATTGTATCATCCATGAGTGCCTTACCACTGTTAATAATAGTCGTGGGTACGTTGAGTTAGAAAACCCAACACCTAACGATATTATATTCTCATTAGACCAGCCAACTCGTGCAGAACTGTTCAATGCTGAGTGTACACAGCTAAATCAATGGAATCGCGTAGATGATGTACTATCGCGTTTGCGTACGGACCACCTTAATGCAGAGGAAAGAGCTAATCTCCTAACACTTTGCTCCCGATACGCAGATGTATTTTACCTTGATGGAGAACCATTGACATTCACCAACAAAATCAAACATCGCATAAGAACAACAGATGAAATTCCCGCTTATACTAAGAGCTATAGATACCCTTTCGTCCATCGGGAAGAAGTTAGGGACCAAATCACCAAAATGCTAGACCAGGGTATAATAAGACCATCTGACTCTGCATGGAGCTCACCCATTTGGGTTGTGCCAAAAAAAACTGACGCTTCAGGGAAACAGAAATGGCGTATCGTAGTCGATTTTCGGAAGTTGAATGAAAAAACAATAGACGACAAATACCCCATACCAAATATTAGTGATGTCCTCGACAAATTAGGCAAGTGCCAATACTTTACGACCTTAGATTTGGCAAGTGGTTTTTACCAAGTGGAAATGGACCCTCAGGACATTCCAAAAACCGCATTTAATGTCGAACACGGGCACTTTGAATTCCTTCGAATGCCTATGGGACTGAAAAACTCACCGTCCACATTTCAACGGGTCATGGACAATGTGCTAAGAGGCCTTCAAAACAACATCTGCCTTGTATATCTCGACGATATCATAGTCTACAGCACCTCTCTTCAAGAGCATATGAATAATTTGGAAAACGTCTTCCAAAGACTTAGGGAGTCCAACTTCAAAATTCAAATGGACAAGTCAGAATTTCTAAAACTAGAAACCGCTTACCTAGGACACATTATCAGTAGGGACGGCATAAAACCGAACCCTGACAAAATATCTGCAGTTCAAAAGTACCCAATCCCAAAAACCCCTAAGGAAATCAAACAATTTTTAGGACTTTTAGGTTATTATCGGAAATTCATCCCCGATTTTGCACGTATCACTAAACCTCTTACCCTATGCCTAAAGAAAGGTAGTAAAATTACTCTTAGCTCTGAATATGTCAATGCCTTCGAAACTTGTAAGACCTTATTAACCAATGACCCTATTTTACAATATCCTGACTTCAAAAAGGAGTTCAATCTCACAACTGACGCTTCTAATGTCGCTATTGGAGCCGTGTTATCTCAGGGACCTATAGGTTCAGACAAACCCGTCTGTTACGCCTCTCGCACTCTTAACGACAGTGAGCTTAATTATAGCACCATTGAGAAGGAGTTGCTAGCCATAGTTTGGGCTACCAAGTACTTTAGACCTTATCTGTTCGGTAGAAAATTTAAAGTACTGACTGATCACAAACCCCTCCAATGGATGATGAACTTGAGAGAGCCCAACTCACGACTGACCAGATGGCGACTCAGACTAAGTGAATATGACTTTAGTGTAGTGTACAAGAAAGGTAAATTTAACACAAACGCTGATGCTCTCTCTCGCGTAGAAATACATAATGAGGAAACAGATGAGATAAACTCAGTGATCGAAAATATTAAAAACCTCAGATCAATGATTAACAACCCATCGGAGGCATCACCTCCACCAACAGACCCCTTGACTGACACCAACTCATCGATCAAAAGTACTGAGGACCTCAGATCTATGATTAATAACCCATCGGAGGCACTACCTCCACCAACCAATTCCTCGACTGACACTGTTCATACCAGTAATGAACACCCTATACTGGAAATTCCCATTACAGATGAACCCCTCAATAAGTTTCATCGCCAGATTCTTTTCACTATAGTAGGCGACATAAAACGCCGACCTACAGTAACTAAACCTTTTGAAAATCATACGCGAATTACAGTCCAAATTTCAGAATCTAACCTAGAGAGTGACACTATTAATGCTATCAAAGAATACGTAAACCCTAAAGTCAAAACGGCTATCCTAATAAACCCACCATTAGCCATGTACAAAATAATACCCATCATACAAGACAAATTTAGAAGCTCCTCAATCAACCTAGTACTAGCCAAGACAGAACTCGAGAATGTTAAAGAGTATCTCCGACAACAAGACATTATCCGACATTATCATGACGGGAAGACGAACCACCGTGGCATAAATGAATGTCACCTAGCCCTCTCACGAAAATACTACTGGCCAAAGATGAAAGAACAGATCACCAAATTTATTAACGAGTGTACCATCTGCGGTCAGGCTAAATACGACAGAAATCCCATTAGACCTCAATTCAATATAGTACCTCCGGCTACCAAACCACTAGAAATTATCCACATGGACCTTTTTACAGTTCAGAACGAAAAATACATAACGTTCATGGACGTTTTCACAAAATATGCCCAAGCATATCATTTGCGAGACGGAACCGCCATTAGCATTATCCATGCATTGCTACGTTTCTGTACCCATCATGGTCTACCTATGACTATCATTACTGATAACGGCACCGAATTCACAAACCAACTTTTCTCTGAATTTGTACGGTTGCACAAGATAACACACCACAAAATTCTACCTCATAGTCCAAAGGACAATGGTAACATCGAACGTTTCCACTCAACTTTATTGGAGCACATTAGAATTCTTAAACTACAGAATAAAGACGAACCAATAGTTAATCTCATGCCATACGCCATTATAGCGTACAACAGTTCTATCCATAGCTTCACTAAGTGCAGACCGTTTGACCTATTAACCGGACATTTTGACCCTAGAGACCCAATCGACGTAGACCTGACTGAACACATATTACAGCAATATGCGCAGAATCATAGACAACAGATGAAGCAAGTTTATGAAATCATTAACGAGTCATCTCTTGCAAATCGTACAGCCTTAATTAACAGTAGAAACAAAACTCGGGAGCCCGAAGTAGAATATACCCCTCAGCAACAAATTTTTATTAAAAATCCGTTTGCCAGTCGCCAAAAAACTGCACCACGTTATACGCAGGATACAGTACTTGCTGACTTGCCTATACACATATACACTTCGAAAAAACGTGGCCCAGTAGCCAAATCGCGGCTGAAACGTGTCCCTAAATCAAGCCAATTGTTACAGAATCCTGATACTACTGACAGTCCAAGCGACACACCCTCAAGAGATAAGACTTGAGACATTAGACGATGGACCGGGACTCCTACCATACAGATTAGGACCGACCAGACTAACAACTCATTATCACTCATTCATACAGTACATTCAATTAACCGACATCGAAGATAAAATTAATTCCGTACAGACGCAACTAAAGTCTTTCAGAACCAAGCTCACTAACGAAACTTATATGATTTATGAATATCAGATCGAATATCTTACAAACAAACTTAGTAAGGTACTACAACAAGCAAAATCTTTGGAACCTGTTAGAGTCAAAAGAGGTCTTGTAGATAGCCTTGGGTCCGTAATAAAAAGTGTTACAGGCAACTTAGATTATCTAGATGCCCTGAAGTATGATGAGGCCATTAAAACTCTACAAAATAATGAAAATAAAATAATATCAGAATTCAACAACCACATCAGCCTTAGTAAAGAATGGATGTCCCAACATGGTACCATCCTAGACCAAATAGCTAAAAATCAAGAAAAAATTAACTCAACTTTAGTACTACTTCTTGAGAAGAGTGCTTATACAGATTATAGCTTAATAAAATTTGCGAGGTTTGCCCAAATTTTAGGAATTATAACCAATAATGTAGAAGATTTAATGTTAGAGATAATTAGGTTAGAAAACATTATGGCTTTTATAAGGGCTTCTAGCACCCATCATTCTATGATTGATATAGAAGTGTTAAGATCTATGATAGATAGGCTCAAATCCATATATAACCAAGATCAAATCCTAAATTTAGAGTTAAGAGAATATTATAATCTAATAAAACCAGGTTCCTACTTTATTGAGAAGAGAATAGTAATAATATACAGTTTTCCCATTGTCTCTAAAGACCTTTATGATTTATACAGACTATCCATTGTACCCAATAAGAAACAACTTGCCCTTATTCCTTCCTCTCCCTATATAGCAACAAACGAGAAATCATTCGTGTACATAGAGGCTGAATGCCCGAAGTACAGCAAAATTCATCTCTGTGAAAAGAAGACAAGTCATCAGATCCGGACGAAGCCTGATTGCATCCAAGAGCTCATCATCAACCAAGGACTAACAGACACCTGCCAATTCACCAAGATCTCGCTCTCCAAGCAAGCAGTAGAAAAGCTGGATGATCAACATTACGTTGTCTCTCTGCCTCAACCTACCAAAGTACAACTAGCCTGCAGCAGGAAAGACTTCAACATTCTACAAGGAAGTTATCTCGTCACCATACCCATGAACTGCTATTTGGAAACACCAGAATTCACTATCATTAACGACAACAATGAGATAAAAGGACAGCCACTCAAGTTATCAAAAATCCCATACTACGACATGAACCAGACAGCTGATCCCACTCACATCATCGGCTTCAAGTCTGTCAACTTAGAAGAACTTCACAGCATCCAGAACAAAGTACTGATGGAAAGCCCTATCCAGATCGACAAGACTCTGCCGGTTGTCCTGTATCATACAACCATACCCTTCTATATCATCATACTATGCGCAACCATACTCATCATCTTGGGTATAAGCCGCAGATACAAATGCTGGAACCTTGGAGCTGACAATAATCAGAAGAAACCAACTCTTAGGACACATACATACGAGGATGTAACCAGAAAACAAGATAAAATCCCAGCAACATTTGAACTAAACATGGTCAAATAGTTGCTGTTCTGCGGGTGGAGGTGTTAGGTACGGATCCCTAACCAATAGCGCTGACATGCAAATTCCTTCGTGTTTACGCCAAGCGCATAGAAACTGCACCGATGACGTCAATGCAGCCACGAGTCGCCGACGCAGCAAAATTGGACTTTAGCGTTAAGTTATTTTTAATATGTAAATGGTCATTCCATATTCTAGCATCGAATAGGTTTCACTAATAATATTGTAATAATTTCTTTTTAATTAAATTAGTTTAAAATCATTTTGGTTTTTTTTCGATCCACCGTCTGCAGTTTACGTAATTAGCATATATTTATTATCTGTTTTACACAGCTAACAACGTTGTTTAAGTAATTTTTCAATGGCATTTGAACAAAAATTATACTGTGCCAAGTACATTTTATAAGTTGGTCGACTATTACTCGTAAACTTGTTAAGCCTATTATGATTTTATTTTTGTATATTTTTACATGGTCCATAAGCATATATTTACTCTGTTTTACACATCTAACAACGTTATTTAAGTAATTTTTCAATGGCATTTGTACAAAAATTTTATAAGTTCATTCAAGTTCTTCATTTTATAAGTTGGTCGACTATTACTCGTAAACTAGTAAAGCCTATTTATCTGTGATAGTTTTCCTTTTCATTTCGTTATAATTATTTACTATTGTCATGAATTTTTTCACATAGCCAAGAGCAACCATTTCGCCGGCAGGGAGGGGGGGGGGACACACTTGACTCTAGCATAAATTTGCAATTCAAAGCTTAATTTTACGCAAACGGATCTCTGAATCAAAAAATGGTTTTAAAAAAACCATAGTATGTTTGAATGGCCTAACCAACGATACCCCACACCACGGGATAGACGAAAAAAAAACATCCCCACTTTACGTCTATAGGAGGAACCACAAAAAAAATATTTTATATGATTTTATTTTACCACTTAGTCGGAATTATTAATATATATCGGAAACATGAGCGCTATCTTGGATAAACCCTCGGTCTTGTGGGCTTTCATGGGTATGCATGCAACAAAGCCAGCTAACTTATGCCTTTTTAGAGATAGTCCTTGTTCCAATTTTATCAAAGCAGCGAATTCGGCCACCAATCTTTTCGCTTTCTCTCAACAAAAACATACTTTTTCAAGTTAATACACGCCACTTTAGGCCACCTCTCAACTATTTTCCTCACAACTCTTTCAACTCCGAAAATGCGCGCCCGCGCGTTCCTTTTTAGGGTTCCGTACCCAAAGGGTAAAAACGGGACCCTATTACTATTAATAAAATAAAACAAGTTGATTCAACGGTGGCTACCAGAGAACTATATTTTTCTACATTCAGTGTTACCAACTCATCCGATACTAAAGACACAGATTATAAAGGATCATTCATTTGATGTAATAGACTATTAATTTCAACACCCCCACTACATCACATGAAACAGTGAAATAATATTTTTTATAAACTAACAAGTCCCAAGATTTCAACACATTGGTAATGCTTTGTTGCACCAAGTGCCTTTGTGAGAACATCAGCTGGCATATCGTTAGTACACATATATTTAACATTTATAACATTATTGCTGACAGCATCCCTTAGAAAATTATAACGGATGTCTATATGTTTACTTTTTCTATGTAGAGCATGATTACCAATAAATTTTTGAGCACTCTGACTGTCATTGTATAAGATAATAGGACATAAATCTTGATTAGTAACTTCAGACAACAGTACTCTCAAATATATGGACTCTTTACATGCCTCTGCCATTGACATGTATTCGGCTTCCATACTTGAAAGGGCCACAGTCCTTTGTTTCCTGCTCTCCCATGATATGACACCCTCTGACATCATAAAGCAATACCCTGTGTATGATTGCCGGTCAATACCATTATTAGCCCAGTCGGCATCAGCAAATCCCAACAATTCTGAGTTTCCTTTTACATATCTTATACAATAATGTTTAGTCTTCTTTAAATAACTGAGAATGCGTTTAGCATAATTCCAATGAGTGCTAGTGTGACATGAATTGAACTGACTTAAAAAACTAACACTAAAGGCTATGTCAGGCCTTGTTAACACAGACAAATACATGAGGCTTCCTATTAACTGTTGATATGGAATATTAGTATCATTAACATTATCATTTTTATCTATATTTAGTTTTAACTCCATAGGTGTATTAGCCTTTTTACAATTTAACATGTTAAATTTAATTAACAATTGATCAATGTATTGTTCCTGATCCAAAGTACAAACATTATTTTTACTATCAATATTTACTCTCATTCCCAAGCATTGCTTTACTTGTCCAAGATCTTTAATTTGTAATTTAGAACTCAATACTCAAATTAAATTGTCTGTCTCTACTTTACAATTTGAATACACAAAGAAATCGTCCACGTACAAGGCAATAAGAACTTTAACATTATCATGAAATTTTGTAAATACACATGGTTCTATATCACTTCTTTTAAAGCCTAATTCTGTCAAACACTGATCAACTTTTTCATACCATGATCTTGACGACTGTTTCAGTCCGTAAATAGCTTTATTTAATTTAACAGTTTTCCTGTTAATATTACTATCTAAATCAACTTGTGGATAAGCCATATAAATCTCCTCTTTCAAAATACCATTTAAAAAAGCAGTCTTAACATCTAAGTGAGTTACATTTAAATCTAATTGTAAAGAAAGTGCAAACAATAACCTTAAGGTACAGTGACGCACTACAGGTGAGAATGTCTCTTCATAGTCTATACCTGGTTTCTGGGTGAAGCCCTTTGCCACTAGACGGGCACGATATCGAACACTGTTGTCACTACCTAATTTTCTCTTCAAATGCCTGAAGTTCCTCTTCCATCGCAGCAACCCAATTGTCTTTGTCAGGGCCTCGTAGAGCTTGTTGGACACTAACTGGATCACTTTGATTCTCAGCATTTGATTGCATGCACAAGTTTGAGTATCCATAACGCTGTGGTGGCCTCCTGATCCTCTTTGGTTCTTGCGGGGGTGGAATCTCGTCTACATTCTGCAATATAGAGTTATTAGCCTGGTCAGTATTATCCGTCTGGTTAGTATCATTTTCAGGTTCTGTACTAGTGACTATATCCACAGGCTCATCTATTTCAATTTTAACTTGTTGCATTTCGGAGATTTCCCCCACTGAAACTGATATCTTATCATCTATGTTACTCTTCAAGTTTTCTTGGATTATGACATCCCTGCTCACAGACACACACTTCTTATTTGGGTCGTAAATCCTATACCCTTTGATGTTTTCAGCATAACCAACCAGAATATGTGGTTTAGACTTAGTATCCCACTTAAGTCTCTTTTGCTTAGGGATATGTACCATGAGCTGACTCCCAAAAATCCGGATGTGACTAAGATCTGGTTTACTATTGGTCCAAAGCTTAAACGGTGTCATGTTCTGTAATCCCGATGCTGGGGACCTATTCCTAAGGTAAACAGCTGTATTTACAGCCTCAGCCCAAAAACTTTTGTCTAGTCCAGCATCAAACAACATGCAACGAGCCCTTTCTACCAAAGTTCTGTTCATGCGTTCACTAATGGCATTTTGTTCTGGGGTATATGTGTTGATCTTTTGATGCACTATACCAGCTTCAGCCAAGTGACAATCAAACAACGCATTGCAGAATTCTAGACCATTATCTGTTCGAAATATTTTAATTTTCTTATTCTGTTGATTCTCAACTAAAGCTTTGAACTCTTTAAAATATTTGAACACTTGTTTGTTCTTGGTCTTCAAAAAATAAACAAAGGTCATGCGTGTGTGGTCATCTACAAAAATGACCAACTACCTGCAGCCTCCAATTGAAGTCACCTCCATGGGCCCGCACACGTCTGCATGAATGATATTGAGTACTTCACTGCTCCTGGTGCTCACATGGTTGAACGGTGATCGTGACTGCTTCCCTTGATAGCACACAACACATGTACTTTTATCAATAACTGCTTTATCCTTGAAGTCTATACCCACAACTGCACCTTCTTTCATTTTATTAAGGTCACTACTATTCAAATGACCCATTCTTCGATGCCATAATTGGCTCTTCACACTGTCAGATATTGTAAACAAACAGTCGTGTCTCTCTTCCACATTAAGTTTGTAAACACCATCAACTAATCTGGCCTCTCCAACCAGCTGATTTCTACTGTTAAACAGGGCGGGGACTTCGCTCAGGTTGCCATTATTACTGGCTACCCTGCTTTGATTGGTTTAAGAACACCTCCGGTAAAGTTCACAGCTTTTAACATCCAATCCAAATCGAGTATTTTGACATAAGCCAAAAAAAGTGTTGTCAATCGAATAAAATCGAACTGAGATTGAATCGTAGAATAAATGTTGCCAATTAAACAAAACATTTCTTTGTTCCTGATTATTAATCATATACCTTCCTCCGATATATATATATATATCCATGCCAAATTACAGCTTTCTTGTACGGACAAGCTGCGGACGGACAGACGGATAGAGCGAAACTATAAGGGTTCCTTGTTGACTTCGGAACCCTAAAAATCAAACTAATATGTTATAAACGAAATTCGCAGAAGCCAGCCAACTTCGGTAGTCGGTTTCTGCTCAACAATAATTTCGCGTTTCTCGATATTTAGCTAAACCAAAACCAAATATGGTCGTTTTTAACACAAAAATTGGTAATAATGGTACATGGTCTCATTTGGCAATTGAATATCTTCAGTACAGATGTTATTTGAAAAAATCGTGTATGTGGAATATGTGAAGAAAAGTAAATCTTATGTCATGGGCATTCTAACACATTCATGTTCTCAAAAATCAATAATGGTCGCTTTCTGCGTAGCTACTCTCACTACATCAATATCAGTCTAATTATAGTGAAAATAGTAAGAACGTATTTTTTTATCTAAGGAACAAAAGAATTTTAGCTAACAAAGTTTCAATTTGGTAACTGAAACTTTGTCCAAAATGCTATAAAGATGTAAATTAATGACAATTGTACATACAAAAAACATAATGTGGGTAGCTAATAATTATAAATACTTTATTATTGTTTCAGAAACATCAGTTAATTTGTTTAAAAATATTGAAATGGAAAATAATTGTGATGATTTCGAAATCGAAGAAAACCTACTTAACAACAGTTTACTGTTTATTATTATTCGAAAAAACAAAAACCCAGAAAGTAAAATTAAGAAGGTTCGAAACTATTTGGATCGAGGGGCAGACATAAATGCTACTGATGCCAACGACAAAAACAATACACCGTTGCATGTCGCAGTGACGAAAGGAGACCCAGAAGTTGTCAGCTTTCTCTTGGAACGAGGAGCTCTCGTCAACAAAAAAAACAATGAAAATCAAACTGCATTAGACATTGCTTGTTTATTAGATAAGTCAACTAAAAAAAGAGAAGACATTGTAACTACATTGAAGGCATTTCTTAATAATCAACAAGATATTATTACTGATTCAGGCAAAGGTCATCCCGAGTTCACAAAAAATACAGAGAATAAGTTATACGTCCAATCTAGTGCTTGCCATATCGTCAATCAAACACAATCTCAAGATGCAATTAACGGTTCAGTAAAAATTAGGAACAAAGTTCAAAATAAACTAAAACAGGAAATGAATAAAACAAAAGGAAAAAAAATATATCATTACCAAAAAAGAACCGGAACTTCGGGACTTAGTGGACAATTGTACGAAACTAAACTGTTGAGTCTGATTTTGTTTAGAGCTTTATATGTGCAAGAGATTAAAACATTTTTAATAGCCACCAACGTTGAAAGCATGGGAGCTTTTGATGACATTATATTTAGGTTCTATTCAAATAAAGGTGATAAACCAAAAATAATGTTTATGCAAGCAAAACACAGAGATAATCCTGCAAAAGACAGATTTACCGTCGAGGAAATTATGAAATTAAATGGAGATTTCAGTTTACATAAGTATTTAGAGAGCTACATTAAAATAAGTCAGATGTTCGTCCCTGAAAATAGCGATGATATGTTCAGGGGTGAGTTTAAAAATATGGACTGTGAATTTATTATTTATACCTCTGCTTTTGAAAAGTTTTCTAAAATGAAAGCCGTGAAACAATCTGAAGGTAAAAGTTTTATAAACACAACCAATGGCAAGGTATTTAAGTTTGATCATGATGAAGACGATGTAGATCTTTTAGTGCAAACTGTGGTCAAATCACGTGCGGTGCTTTTAGCAAAACGATTATCAAAGTTTATTTTTAAAGATAATCACAGTAATATGATGAATGATGATTTGATTAAAATATATCATGTTTTCCTCGCGCGGCATGTTCTGGCCGTCGAAATTCAAGCCGGAGAAACGCAAAATAATTTTCGTAAGGCTAAATTCCGAGAATCATTTTTTTTAAGCAACGACAATTTGCTATTGGCATTTAAAGCTACGATTTGTAAAGAAGTATTGTTGTTAAAGAAAATCCTGTCTTCTGAAAAATTGGACGAGGTAGAGAGCATCTTAATGTCATTGACTTTTAAGGTACCAATAAATTTTGGCAATCTGAATTTTTGTCTTAGTGGCAGCGAACAAAAAAAGGAAAAGAAACTAGAGTACCTGTGTTCAAAATTTAAACAACTCTTTGAAAAAGAAAGACAGAAAGCTATCGCTAATCCATCAGAAAATATCGTGATGAAAGTAGACGATAATATGGTTGGACCGAATGAGATTTTACAAAGTTCAGATTTAGAATCCTATAGATTGGGAGGTTTAGTTGGTAACCTATTAGTATTCGATGACGAAACTAAAATCTTAAAATTCAATTCTGATATTGATACCTTGTCCGTGGACAATTTGAAACTCTACGAAAAATTAAAGAATGAAGTTTATACAGGAATAGATGTTGGCAAGTGCAGATTTGACATAAACGTACATCGATTCCCTAGACTTTCTTTAATTCATGACGAATACGACAGAAATTTGATTAACGACTTTTTAGGTAAACTAATTTTTTATACAAATCAGGCTACAGAGGACGAAGTAGAAATGATTTTAAAGAAAGAGATAGATAAATACTTCGTTGGTAGTATACCGAGGCAGAATGATGCGCTGCTTAGAGTAAAAGGTGATGCAATTTTTCTAAAAATACATGATCGTGTACAAAAATGGTGGAAACAACCAATCAACGCTCCATACTTAACTGAATCTTGTGAATTCTTCTTCGAAGCTGAACAAGATATCCTAAATAGTCCGTTACTGAGTATTCTTAATTTCACTTATACCAAAAGAATAATGAACGCAATGCCGGAATTAAAATTCAAAGAGGTGGCACTAGAATTATTGCACTTAGATGCGTTTTTTTTCGGGCCTGATAAAATTTTGACTATAATAACTGAGGAGAATGCACTTTCTAGTATCAAATTAATTCAATATTTCAATGAACAGAATATTAAAGATTATACTTTTATCGATTTGGATTATGTTGGAATCGGACATTATTTTGTTGATGTTAAGAAAGAGATAAATGAGTCCAAAATAAATACTGTAATTATTGTTTGCAAAGGTCAAGATTTAGTTGTCGAAATACAATTGCTGACTAGATATTTTAAAGGCAAAATAATAACTATTTGTAACCGGGATTTGACAAACCAGATCAATGGATTGGTGACTGAGGGTACCGTCGAAAGAGTGGACAGTCAAATTGGTTTTAACGATCTAGCAGTTTCAATGCGCACGGTTTTGTTAGAAAGGAGACATATTATGTTTCAAGGAAAAGAAGTACCACTAGGAATTTTATTTGAAGATAAATCGTACCATCTTATAAATTCAAATATGTTATACGATATTATAAAGAATGAAAAGATCGCAATAGGTAGTTGTTTAAATAACCCAACCTATGATGAAATGTCTGATGTTTATTTAAATTTAAGTGTATGCCGTTTCGTTACTTTGGATTCTAATATTCAAGAAACCCACGATATAACCATATTGAAATATAACAAATTGGAAGCTGATTTTACGCCTGATATGAGAGACATCGTTTTGATTACTGATAATGACGAAGAATTCGCTGAATTCATTGATAAGCATAAAACCTGCAATGTGCATTGGTTCATTAGCTTTAGAGAATATCTTGTCTGGCAAAAATCTCGAGGCAATTTACTTAACCTATTAAAACACATTTACAGGGGTGCACACGCTACATTTACATTAAAACCCGTGACATTGAAAGATTTGAAAGAAAGGGTAGTCGTGTTAAGTGGTGAACCCGGTATGGGCAAATCATTATTACTTACTCATTTAGCAATTAATACGAAACATTATCACTCAACACTGTGGATTTCAAAAATCAATTTGCTGGACAATACAGATGAATTGAAAAGAATGAAAGATAACAAAGTTAATATTGACTTAAAAGAAGCAGTGCAGTTTTTGTTTCGAGTGATTGGATTCAAAGCTTATAAAGAAAGTAAAGCAAATATAGAGATGTTGATAGACGAAGTTTCTGTTGCAAATAACGACATTACATTTAACAAAAACGTAGGGGAAACGAACTTATCGGGATCAAACTTATTTGAAGTAGAGTTATTTATTCATTGTTATAAAA
Organism: Orthosia incerta; assembly: GCA_948252205.1. Lineage (NCBI taxonomy): Eukaryota > Metazoa > Arthropoda > Insecta > Lepidoptera > Noctuidae > Orthosia > Orthosia incerta. The sequence continues at coordinate 6,354,129 of OX411759.1, forward strand.
ACGATCGAGTTGTCTTACTGTTCGATGGTTTTGATGAAATATGTCCTGATTTCGCGAACGAGTTTATGCAGTTAGTAAATATTCTTAAAAAGTCGAAAGTGGTGCATATGTGGATAACAAGTCGTTTATACAACGTTCTTCATCAGTTAGAAAATACTTTGGAAACATTCTCTTTTACTATACAACCCTTGAGTTGTAGAAAACAGCTTGAGTTTTTAAGAATTTTTTCGGTAAAACACGGTATGAAACTGTCCGATTATGGTGTCCAGAAATTTTGTAATGATATAGGACGGATGACATCGAATGCTGATTTTGTTCGTGTACCGTTGAATTTATACATTATATCAGGACTAAGTCAAGATTGTTTTTTAAATAAATACCCTCGTGAAATAAATTTAAGTGAAGTATATGAGCGATTCATAGACGTAAAGTTTTTCAAGATACGTTTTGGAGAAAAAAAACCCCTCTTGTGTATTGATGACCCTGATATGAGGAAATTGATAGATGATGAGCGAGCAGCATTTTTATATGTTCATAAAATTATGGCCGCTTATGTAATCTTTGGTCAATCGGCTGAGTTATTTGAAAATCACGAGATTAACGCCATATATGATTTTATTGAAAAGATAAAAGTTGGTGAAGAGAAAACAGGCATTATTGAACAAATAATTCACAATAAACCTAAGTTTGTTCAGTATACATATGCTGAATATTTTGCAGCCGAGTTTCTTTACGATAAATTGAAATCATTCGCCTGTAAAAGTTCTGTTTGGATATATTTAATGAATTTCATTTTATTATCAGAAAAAGCTTTTCTTCTTAAAATGTTTAATGCAAAACTAGGCAACCACAAACTCTTCACTAATGTAGTATATAACGCCGATGTGAACAAAATGTTTGAGAATTTGCTCTTGGAGCATAAAAAATTGGCCGAGACACTTTACAAAGTTATTCGTATAAGATTAGCAAATATTGCATTAATTATTTTAAAATGCATCAAATCTGTGCTGACTAAAAACAATCTTAACGATTTCATAAATTTGCTTACCAAATTAAATTTTAATAGTGGATGCGTTTTATGCAATGCAGTCGAAAGGGCGCCCGACTCTGTGCCTATTATTTTTGAAATGGTTAAGTACATATTAACAATAAGAGGTTAATTGACTTATTTAATTGCTCTGATCCAAGATCTAATCCACTAGCGTATCCAAGCGAACTTAGGGCTAACCTCTGTAGGGTAGAGTTGTTAGAAGTTCTTTTGTCAGATTTAACACCGTCTGATCTTGTAAATTTGTATTGTCAACCGAAAATATTACAAAAGGATTCGTATAATGCAGTAGAAAGCAAAATGATATTTTTGTTCATGGATTCGTGGTTACATGGTAAAATAGACAGAAAATGGTTCATTAAAACATTAGAAAAATTAAATCGCGAACAAATCATGGCCATTTTTGGTGCAAGAGATTGCGAAAATAATTCACCAGCTCATCGAGCAGCATCATTCCAGTGTTACACGTTTTTCGATGAACTGGATTCTCGTTTAGACAAAAGTCAATTCAAGGAAATTTGTATGGCTGTAAACAATTTTGGATTTACACCGATTCAGTGTTTTAACGATATAAATAGCTGTGATAAACTAAAAAATCTCATTGATAAAGTCTATGAGGGCGATTCAAAAGAAAAAATTGTATCTCGTTATGAGATCTTAAAAAAAAAACATGAAAATGAAATTGCAATGCTAAAACACAATGAAAACCACTAAATAAATTAACGAATGAACAACACCACGCCTGTATTTAGGCAGAGCTGAACTTATAGTACACCCACAATCCACCAGTTAGGTTTAAGTCCCACGTAATAAGGGCGAGCCTATTGCCATCAACTGGTTACAATTTAAGACCATATTCCAGGCTGCTACTGAGAAATTCCAGATAAAAAATCCAACAACACTTTGCCTGACCTGGGAATCGAACCTAGGACCTCATGCTCAGCAGTAGCGCTTGCAACCACAACACCAACGAGCCTGTCAAATTAGTGAACATTAAATGATTGATGTAAACGAGACTGAAATGATAACATGCAGTTAGTAAGCAAAAATCTTACCTTCTTTTCATAGTCTTTCCACTCATATTCTACAGTCCCGGGTTCGATCCCCATGTCGGGCTAAGTGTTATTGGGTTATTCCTTTGGAAACTCAGTGGCAGCCCAGACTTTGGAAGTTAACGGTATGAAACCTCCGTACCTCGAAAAGCACGATGAGCCTTTGGTAAGGCTAATCTCGGTCGTGGTCTCTTCGGTCGTGATGGATTGCCGTCCCATCGGACTACGAGAGTGAGGGAACAGAGAGTACATCTGTGATTCAAGAGTATTGTGCACCATAATAATCTCCCTCGTCGATGGTTAGTCTTTGCTGAGATTGGCCGCCGTGGCCGAAATGCTGTCTGGAGGTCTATTAGTATTAAGTACTAGCTGTTGCCCGCAATTACGTTTGTGTCAAACTAATAAAACTAAAAATAAATAATGTTTTTTTTTTGCGCCGAGACCTCATTCTCTGTTCTTTTCTAATATGAAATTAGCCTAAGTTACTCCTCATAACATCTACCAGTTTAATTTGCGTCAAAATTTGACCAGCTGTTTCGAAGGTTAGTCTGAATAAACAGACAGTCAGACGAACGAAGTTATAAAAAAAATGTCTCTTCAAAATCTTAATTATACAAACCGTATGCCTATAGGTACTTTCATAAGCATTTAGTAAGCTGTTTTTTGACATTACACACAGACTCTTCAATTTCTAATCGAGGTCTTAGTTCCCACATTAACAATCGTTTTAACGAGAATTTGGCAATGTACAAACTTGCTGTGCATAGGGTCAAGCAGAGCCTTAAACCATGGCTAATGTTCTACAGTTACGAAAACATAGAGCAGATTCTAGTTTCAGTCGCTTGGTCTTGTGACACCAATCCTTCCCTTAGTATGAGAAATAATCAACTTCACCCTTCTCTCACAACACACACTTACTTAAAATGTATTTGATTTCCTCTTTGATTATTTATGAATGACTAGATGTGCACGCGGCTTCGCTCCCATCAACTGCCTACCCTACTAACCTACCTACCTACGCCTTACCTACCCTACCTACCTACCTACCCAACTTACCTACCTGCACAGAATATTATTAAATCTAGGGAGAAGAATATTAACATCATACAAAAAAAGTAAAGACAGTTTTGCTGCGCGCCATCGAGTAACACTCCTGACCGAAACGAAAACATAAAAAACACCTATCCATAGCTGGGATTCGAACCCGAAACCTTTGGCGTAGTAGGCCACCGCGCATAGCATTAGTCTATTCAAAATTACGAACCACATTGCACACACGTCAACGTCATCATTCACATAATAAAACGTTTTTTTTTTGTCTCGTGCATTAGGTCCCGAATTATTATTTTTACTCTAGCCACACCTGAAACAGCCCTTGAAGGTATGTCGTTGAATCGACGTATAGAGTTGACACCCCCTGCCTACCTGCCTACCATAATTGACTTGTTACCTATCCTTCCTACCTACCAATATTTTTCAAGTGTCATTCTGCCGTGGAGAATCATAAACACCGCCATTCAGAAAATGACGTCAAATGCACAACGCCATCTATAGAATACTGAGTTCAACTGTCGTCCGAGTATCTGAATTGCGTGTGTCAGAATTCAGAGACATGGCGTGAAGTGTTGTCATATTTTACTTCTTGAACACTTTAAATTGGTCTAACTTTTGATAGAGTGAACCGATTACGATGAAACAAATCAATCAATCATTTATTTGTCTGAATATGGTACATTAAGGTCTTAAGATTAGTAAATGGTACACAAACTAAGTAATACTTCAAGTTACGAGTATTTTTTATGTAAAAGTTATCTACATTGGTTTCGTACATTTTACATGATGCGTGCACAAGTATATTTGTGCACGCAGACAAACAGACAAAATTTTCAAAAATGCTGGAAATGCGTTATCCCATTTTATGTTTTCGATGTACAAAAAGGAGTTTAGTTCTATAGATTTAGTCTATGTATTGATTTATGATTGATATTGATGTTTCCTAAGTGTCATCCTCATGTGATGTTTGTCAGAGTTAGTAGCTGCTACTCGACATATTATATTTTCAGGATAAAATCAAATAAATGTGGATGTGTGGAAAACGGCGCAGAGCCAAGAGGCTCATTGGCGACGTTGAACTGGTGGACGCTTGGCTCATCGCCGCAAAGTTGCCTGCTTGTCGGTCTTCTGCAGACTGTACTTCGGTGAGTGTGCTCAAGAACTCCACGACCTCATCCCACCAGCCCCCTTCTACCATCGGACATCTAGACGCACTGCAAGTTATCATCCTTATCTTGTTGCCATTCCACCAATTCAAACCAAGCGTTTCCAAACATCCTTTATAATGCGCACAGCGAATGAATGGAACTCACTACCTGCGTCTGTGTTTCCGAACGCATTCAACCTGAATCTCTTCAAAGTTAGAGTAAACAGGCTTCTTCTGGGTAAGCTCACTCCATCGTCGACTCTATCTCTGTCACCTATGACCTAGACAAGAGTCAAGAGCAAACCCATTACAAAAAAAAAAAGAGTGCCCGGCAGCCCGACTAACCTCGACTACGGTAGCGGTCGAGGCGATGGCGTGGCAAGGGGTGCGAATAATCCCCAGACTGAACCTGGCTACCCAAATAAAAACCGACGACTGTATCTGGAAACATACAACACGCGAACACCCCGGACCGATGAGAAGATAGCCTAACTCGAGGAAGAATTGAGCAGATCTAGGGGGGGGGGGTGGACTCGATAATTCTCAAATCCAGTAGCCTGATCTATTTCCGAGACGGTGACCGGCAGTCCCAGGGTGGTGTCGGATTTATCGTTCACAACTCCCTTGTGAACAACGTGGTGAAGATCGGGAGTGTTTCGATCAGGGTGGCGTACCTTATACTCAGAATATCCTCAAGATGTTCGTTGAAGGTCATACATGTTTACGCCCCGACTTCGACACATCCCATCGACGAGGTAGAGACCATTTATGAGGATATCTCTAGAACCATGCATGGTTTCAAAACTCACTTCACCGTTGTCATAGGGGACTTCGACGCGAAGTTGGGCCAACGACACGAGGATGAGCTGCAATAGGGGCAATTCGGAGTTATACGTTGGAACCACCGGGGTCACTAACTAGCCAGTTTTATGAAGAAGGAGAGCCTTTATATTATTATGATGAACTCCTTCTTCAGAAAGCGTGAGCATAGAAAGTGGACCTGGCAGAGGCCTTATGGTGCAACTAAAAACGAGATCAACTTTATCATGTCAACCAAGAAGCAAATGTTCCAGCTCAGGAAACTCTTCAGTTTCACCGATGATGACAGTATCGTATCCGCCAAACCGGAGATTCTGAGGGAGATTGAGATATTCTATGGGCAGTTGTTCACGTCAACCGGTAAACCCGTCACGAATCTAACAAATGACCCTAGAGCTTGATGTACCCGACACTACCGAAGACATTCCGAACGTCAGCCTGTACAAGATTAGAATGGCTCTGAAAGAGCTTAAGAACAACAAGGCACCGTGTGATGACTTAATCACGGCCCAACTTCTGAAGGCGGGTGGAAAACCAGTACTTACGGCTCTTCAGAAGCTGTTTGATTCCGTCATACTTGAAGGGAAAACGCCTGTGTGCAGGGGTGTGGTGGTACTCTTCTTAAAGAAAGATGACAATGCCTTACTGAAAAACTATAGGCACATCACACTTCTTAGCCATGTCTACAAGCTGTTTTCAAGAGTCATTACGAATCGTCTCACGCGCAGGTTTGGTGATTTTCAGCCTTCCGAACAAGCCGGATTCCGTAAAGGCTTCAGCACCGTGGACCAAATACATACGCTGCGACAGAAGAACGAAGAAAGAGAAACCTGCCTCTCTGCTTAGCGTTTGTGGACTAAGAGAAAGCCTTCGATTCGATGGAGACTTGGGCTGTAATGCAGTCTCTCCAACGGTACCAAATCGACTACATCGAAGTACTAGACCGGTACATCGAAGTGTTGAAGTGTTTGTACAAAAACGCCACCATGTCTGTTCGTCTTCAGGATCAGACCTCGGAACCTATCCTTCTGCAGCGAGGTGTAAGACAGGGAGACGTCATATCTCCGGAACTGTTCACCGCTGCACTGGAGGATGTCTTCAAGGTTCTGGACTGGACAGGGCTAGGCATCAATGTCAATGGCGAGTACATCACTCGCCTTCGGTTTGCCGACGATATAGTGGTCATGGCTGAGACCATGGAGGACCTCAGCACAATGCTCGATGTACGATGTAACAATAGAGCTTCCGAAAGAGTGGGTCTTAAGATGAACATGGACAAAACCAAGGTGATGTTGAATGCCCATGTTGCACCCACTCCTATCAAGGTTGGAAACTCTATACTCGAAGTTATGGACGACTATGTCTACCTGGGACAAACCGCAAAATTTGAGGGCTTTTCAAAACTCGAAGCGATTTCCATAATTTAAATACACGCAGTATGCACGAAATTGTAATACCCAAATTGAGATTAACGAAGAAGAGTGAAAGAAACTACGTACCACTATCTTTCCTGAGGTCACTCGGTGGACGAACAGAGTCCCCACTCTGAACGCCCGTAACGCCGGATTTCCTCCTGCCTTAAATGATACAGGCGGGGTTTCGGCGTGTCTGCATCGAGGTGTTGCCTCCACGATGACTTCTTCTCCGAGTGGGATTGGCCTTGTCACGATTCCACTCAGTGGCTATTTCACTCTAATTTTCTGTCTCCGCCAGCATATTCCTGACTAGTACTGGCAGAGACAGGTCTAGCTCGATCCTGGCGAAAAAGTCCCACCGCTCAAAAGCACTCCTCGAGCGTTTGCTGTGCAGAAACCAAGTTGACTCTACAACGATGGCAATTTACCGTGGCCTCTCACCGAATCCTATTCAGGTACTCACCGAAGCAACCGTGCCCAATCAGTACCTGAATGTGCCTGTAGGAGATGCGCACCGCTCTTTTCAGCGACGTGCTATTCAAATAACCATTTTTCGCTGCAGGCTGTTGATTTTAGTCAGTGCAGCGTCGGACATCTGACAGTCTATTTCTGCCTCCGATATTGGGCCGCAGTCTATGCAAAGCACCCACTGGCCTACCAATGCCTAACCCTAATTACAATGCGTAGTAACAACGAAATTTTAAAGTGTTTTGTTTAAGACCAATCTGTGTATATTATAGTTTGAAAAAATGTCCTAAATCGTATTTTATTTTATTCAATTATTTGACTATATATTTATATTTTTGGAAAAATGGATTAAAAAGACACATTCATAAAAAAAAAATACTATTTCTACTGGGGCACAGATAATATAATACTAGATAGCGTACAGATGCCTCATCCCATACAAAGAAACCGTGCCGACGTTGGTGGTTGTTTTTTTAAATAAAATCAATGAAAAACCAAAAACCATGAAAATGACACTCATGATGAAAATTTCAAAAATTTCGGTCGGCGCCATTCTGTATGTTCATTTTGACCCCATATTAGCATTTAGCGACCCCAAAATCCTAAACCCCAAAACCTATCTCCATATACCTACCTACCTTTATCTTCTATAAATACTTTATCTCCATAATCTAAAATATAATAAATTAACGCGATGAACAGTACTCCTCCGTTTCCTATTTGTTCATGTATTAATCCGTGGACAATGGTTTGGGTTTATAGGTAAGCTAATTTATTATTGTACTCATAGTTTTATATAAACTTTAACATGTAATTGTTTTTTTGTCCCTAATAAATAAATAAAAGGATTTTTTTATGATTAGCTTGTCACCAGTCTTGGTAGGACAGCCCAGTCATCCAGTCTGTCGCATGGCAACAGTGGTATGGTAGTGAACCGTTGGTGTCTGACAGAGCTCAGTCGCAGCGGCATGCGGTTCGCGGCATCCGGTGCGTCCGTCAGCTCGTACCCATTTCACGTACCCTCTGCCTGATGACAAGGCATGTGTTCCTGCCGTCCCCGCACATGAATTGACATAGTCATGGTTGTATTACTGCTTGCCATTTTAAAACATATTGACGCTTTTAAACAGTTTCTATAAAACACTTTGCGACGTCGTAGTCGGGTAAACCATTAGTTTTCATAACTTTGACGGGATATGTCTAAAAATATTATGTACCAAACCCTGCCTTATTTTAAAATCCCTGTTCAATGACACATGATGCGGTGGTGTGATATTTTTTTTGTTCTTGACTTCGTGCCTCCTAGAGGGCGCCAAATTCAATTAAATGTTACGTACATATTGGCCTATAACCAGCAGACAAACAATACGCACTCACGCGTCAAATTATGATAAGTAGTTTAGAAGTTATGAGGGAACAGTTGAACATATACATACATACACACATACCGGTCAAAACATAAACCACCATTTTGATTCGCCGTGGTCAAAAAAATCCAATAATTTGGTAGAAGATTTCAGTGCCAAACATTTTATATCCAATCGGTCCGAGAAAAAAAATTAAACTCTGTTTTCTTGAAAAACTAAATAAATAAAAATTTAATAATTGTGACCGGCCTGTTTATACAAATTAAAATGAGGCTTTAGCCAGGATATAAAGCGCTATTATGTTACTACTTGTCACTTAGCAGATAAAAATATATAATGGCAACACTAAGCTAAAGAAATTTACTAAAAAGTCAAATAACTTTTAATTTATCATATTTTTTTTCATCCATTTTGAACCAACCCGATTTTACTTTAAAAAACGTATGTAGAATTTATTTCGTATGTAACTCACTTTCAGACGCTCAAATTGAAGTCAGATAAGATTTCGCCATTTTTCTTAGTTTTATTTTCACAGCTTAAAGGCAATTAGACCTAAGTATTTGATATGAGTTTCAACTTGATATCTCTACGCGTTCATGAGGAAAAGGGTAATAAGTTTATAATTATTTAAAAAAAGTTGTGATGTAACTAAAAATTTAAGGTTTTCGGCATTTTTCCTTTATATGTGCTATAAAACATTGCTTCATGCTAAATTTCAAGATTCTAGGTCGACTGGAAGTACTCTTTAGGTTTTGATTCGCTTCCGTGTAGTTGCGAGTTTGAAAATATGCGGCTTAATTTGCTGTTTCTTTTGATTGCGTTGACATAGAAGTTTGATTTTGTTACAGCTTAAAGGTATTATAGACCTGAGTATTTGATATGCATTTCAATTTAATACTTCTACGTTTTCATGAGGAAAGGGGTAGTAAGTTTAAAATTATAAAAAATATTTTTATTATATGATGTAACTGAAAATTTACGGTTTTCGCAATTTTAACTTTATCTGTGCTATCAAATAATATCAAATCAAATCAAATAATATTTATTGACATAATATTTTTACAGCAGTTATTGAAGCCTCTGACTCCCGAACTAGGCGGACCTGTATGACAGGAGTCAGCGCCCACCCCATTTTACATTGTCCTAATGTCAAATTACAATTTTAATTTTGTAGGAAATAATATTAATAAAAATTAAAGAAAAAATTCAAAATAGGTATTAAAATTAAAAATTAATCAAGTAGTCAGTCATACATAAAATAAATTAAAAACATTTTAAAAATACCCATAAAAACAATTAAAATATCTCAGAATAAAAAATATTTAATTATCAAAACTTATTATGGAAATATTAAATCATTAACATTATCACAACATATCTTTCGAATTAAATAACATTAACATTTTAATTAAAGTATCTTCACGAAATTAACTAATAACTATAAATTTAACTAAACTAAAACTAAATCTTAACTAAATCTTAAATCTTAGACGTGCTGTGTGAGTATGTGTATGTTGGTGCTTGTATGTTTGTGTGTGAATGTGTAAGTGTGTGTGTGTCCGTTCGTGTTTTTGTTTTGAATGAATATGTTTATAAGTAAAAACAAAATAAATGAGATTGATTCTTAATTACCATTAAGTATTTTCTCCACACTATCATAATCAAGAGTGAGGAGCCAGTTCTTCACCCTTAACTTGCAGTCACGTAGAGGCAGTGGATAAAAGTTCAGGAGCCTATTAATCTTGTTATAGAGATATACAGAAAGATAAGCATTTTGTCGCCTTGCAAAAGCCGTACGACATTCGACCGCTTCAATGACATTTGGTATTGTCCGCTTATTTTGATATTTATTATGATCATACGGGGTACTTACGTGTTGTTTAGTTATAAGATGGAGAATAAATAGCTGTCTCACCGTAAGCACCCGGCATAGCTCATATAAAGATTTTGTGGGAAATCTGAAAGGCTTAAATGTCATCGTCTTCAGCAAGGAACGTTGTGCTCTCTCAAGGCGTAAGAGATAGGTTTTGCATGCTCCTCCCCAAGCTCCTATACAGTAACCAATTACCGACTGAGCCAGTGCATGATACACCGTACGGAGGAGATCGTTCTCTGCTACATGCCTGAGGTTTTTAAAAACCCATATGAGTTTCCTGACTCTTGATGAAACCATGTCAATATGGGGTTGCCAAGTAAGTTTTTCATCTAAGAGAACCCCAAGGTATCTTACCGTTTTAGTTTTACTCACAGTTGTGCAAGAGCACTGTTGAGTAAAAGGTGGTTCACATGTGTGAATACGAACACCCACATTCGGCTGCTTTACGCGAGCATTTGTGAACTGAACATATGAGGTTTTTGATACATTGAGGGTTAGCAAGTTATGCCTCAACCATGAAATGGCTTTATGGAGCCCTATCTCCGCATTATGTTGTACTTCATTCCAAGTCTCTCCCTGAAATACAAGCGCTGTGTCATCGGCGTAAGAAGATATTTTACCTTTATTTAGTGTCATCTGACACAGATCGTTTATATAAATCAGGAAGAGACTGGGACCGAGAATGCTGCCCTGAGGGACTCCGTAGGTGACTGCGACATCAGTGCTAATAGCACTACCAACCCTAACCATTTGTAAACGACCAGTGAGGAAATCTTTGTAGATTTTGAGTGCAATTCCTCTCACTCCACACCTTTCCAGCTTGTCAACAAGGGCAGAAATCGAGACAGTGTCAAAAGCCTTAGCCAGATCAATAAATACTCCAATACACTTCTGCTTATTGTCTAGACACGATGTGACATAATCAACCAAAGAGCCAACGGCTCCATCTGTGCTTTTCCCTACCCTAAAACCAAACTGCGAGTCAGATAATATTTTATTTCGCTCTAAAAATTTAATAAGTTGGTTATTCAGTATTTTTTCTAAAACTTTAGAGAGCGCTGGCAACACAGATATTGGTCTGTAATTTGTTACACTGTCTCGAGCCCCACCCTTGTAGACCGGCGTAATGAGTGCCCGTTTAAAAACACTTGGAAAAACACCCTGCTCTATATACAATCTAACGATTGCGGTAAAGGGCGGGACTATAATGTGTTTGGACATTTTCAGAAATCTGCTCGAAATAGAGTCCCAGCCCGTTGCAGAGTCGTTTTTAAGGTTCATGATAAGGGATTCAATTTCTGCTTCGTCCGGTGGAAGGAGTACCATAGAATTTGCGACGAGAGGTATAGTGAAGTTGTTTGAAGGCAGAGTGTTGTGGGGGCCATTAGAGCACTTAATTTTGTCCGCAAGGAGCTTTCCGGCATCCGCAAAAAAGTCATTCACTGCTTCAACGGCATCAGAGGGATCGTTATAATGCATTAGTAGATCAGTAGTAGGAACTTTCTGCTTGGCAGTACCCGTTATTGATTTTATGGCTGTCCACGTTTCCTTATTACTTTTTGCATTTTGTAAAAGAGATTTTTCATAGTTTAATTTAAGTTTCCGCAACAAAGCATTACAGAAATTTCTGTAGCGCTTGTACGTAACTTCGAGAAATGCATTATTGGCATTTTTCTTAGTCTTAGCATGAAGCTTATCTCGGTGTCGAATACACCGAACCAAGCCAGATGTAATCCACGGTTTAATACTTCTCTTACGAGCCGGAATAATGCTAGACGTTGTATTTGATTTGAGAACAGAAGCCAAACTATCAGTAAAAAGAGTTGCGGCTTTATTAGCATCAGCTGATGAAGAGACGAAGGAGAAATCCATACATTCTAGGTTCTTAAGGGTCGCATTAAAATCTGTCTTAAAAATAATGTTAGGTTGCTTCATCTTCTCCCGAATATAGGATAGACTAACAAGAACAGAGTCATGATCTGTGACAGTAGACTCTATGACGGTGATTATAGCTGGCTTATTTGACTTGATCATGATGTGGTCCAGACAGTTGTTTAATCTAGTAGGCAATGTATGTCCCGGGAGAAGACCCAGTTCTGCAGTGAGGTTTAAATAAGGCTGACTATTTCTATCACTATTTCCTGGTTTTATATCAATATTTACATCTCCAATAATAATAATGTTATTGGACTTAACAGGACGAAGTATGTTGTCGATGGAAGTCAAAAAATTGTCGATACAATATATGGATGGAGATCTGTACGTGGCCAAGATGGTTGTGTCATTGTTAAATGTTAGCAGCAAAAAATTTGCTCCTATTGGATCAGGTTTGCTATACGACGTTGCTTCGTACCAAATTTCAAGATTCTGTGTTCACGGAAAAACCCTGTAGGTTTTGATTCCCTTGCGAGTGTCGAAAAGTTATGGCATAAACGACTGTATCTTTTGATTGCGTTGATTTTTTCAAAACTTCAAGGGACAGTAGACCTGAGTATTTGATATAAATTTCAGCTTGATACCTCCATGCGTTCCTAAGAAAAAAGGTCTTGACAGACAGACGGACGGACAACAAACTGATCCTTTAACAACCCTCAACAAGGACCCCTAAAAACCTTAATTTTGCACCAAAAAGAAAGATTATATTATGTCGATGTATGGGGACTACAGTTTTCTAACGGCAAAGTTAATTTTGTCCTTCAATTCTGTTTATCTTATAGTTAGAGCAATGTTCGGTGCCCTCATAGTTTATGAACTTCAGTAATGTTATTTAATTATTTTAGTGAATATAGCTGTTTGTAAGGAATCCTCAATGCACTAGTCTGACTCGCACTTGGCCAGTTTAAAAAAAAATACTAAAATTAAACAAAATGTTTACTGAGGTTGGTGGTATAATATTATGTAACCACCCCGTTGATGACCACCAGCACGTAGAAGGGGCCCCGTGACCTCTCAAAGGCCCACCCCGGAGCACCCTCTGTGTCTACGCCTGTTAGGGTACATCCCTGGGGATACCGAAAAAACGCCTTCTTGAGCCTCGATGTGCACAGCAGCACGTGATCACTGTGCCACCTTCATTCCTGAAGTAACTTTGTGGGTGGACAGAGTCCCCAATCTGACTGCCCGCGACCCCGGAGTTCCATCTGCTTTTGATACAAGCGGTGTTTTGGCGTTTTAGGCATCGAGACCGGCTCGGCGGAGACGGGATCGGCTCTCTCGCGATCCCGCTTAGCGGCCTCCTTCTGGTCCATCACGGTCTCACAGAAGGAGGCTATTTCTCTCCAGATTTTTGTCTTTGACAGCATGGCCCTCCCAACTGCTGGCAAAGATAGGTTAAAGGCAGTCATAGTTGACCGATCTTGGCGACCAAGACGTGCCAGTCAGAGGCCCACGCAGGCACTCCTCGAGCGTGTGCCCTGCAGAGTCAAAGTTGCCTCTGAAACTTTGTCATCCAAAATGCTATAAAGATGTAAAACAATGACCATTGTACAAACAAATAACATAATGCGGTTAGCTAATAAAAATACTTTATTATTGTTTCAGAAACATCAGTTAATTTGTTTAAAAAAAATTAAATGGAAAATAATAATGATAATTGTGATGATTTTGAAATCGAAGAAAACCTACTTAACAACAGTTTACTGTTTATTATTATTCGAAAAAACAAAAACCCGGAAATTAAAATTAAGAAGGTTCGAAACTATTTGGATCGAGGAGCAGACATAAATGCTACTGATGCTAACGACAAAAACAATACACCGTTGCATGTCGCAGTGACGAAAGGAGACCCAGAAGTTGTCAGATTTCTCTTGGAACGAGGAGCTCTCGTCAACAAAAAAAAACAATGAAAATCAATCTGCCTTAGACATTGCTCGTTTATTAGATAAGTCAACTAAAAAAAGAGAAGACATTGTAACTACATTGAAGGCATTTAATAATAATCAACAAGATGTTGTTACTGATTCAGGCAAAGGTCATCCCGAGTTCATAAAAATTACAGGGAATAAGATAAACGTCCAACCTAGTGCTTGTCATATCGACTATCAAACACAATCTCAAGATGATACAAACGGTTCAGTAAAAAATAGGAACACAGTGCAAAATAAACCAAAACAGGAAATAAATAAAATAAAAGGAAAACAAATATTCCATTACCAAAAAAGAACCGGAACATCGGGACTTAGTGGGCAATTGTATGAAACAAAACTGTTGAGTCTGATTTTGTTTAGAGCATTATATGTGCAAGAGATTAAAACATTTTTAGTAGCCACCAACGTTGAAAGCATGGGAGCTTTTGATGACATTGTCTTTAGGTTCTATTCAAAGAAAGGTGATAAACCAAAAATAATGTTTATGCAAGTGAAACACAGAGATAATCCTGCAAAAGACAGATTTTCCGTCGAGGAAATTATGAAATTAAATGGAGATTTCAGTTTACATAAGTATTTAGAGAGTTACATTAAAATAAGTCAGATGTTCGTCTCTGAAAATAGCGATGATATGTTCAGGGGCGAGTTTAAAAGTATGGACTGTGAATTTATTATTTACACCTCTGCTTTTGAAAAGTTTTCTAAAATGAAAGCCGTGAAACATTCTGAAGGGAAACGTTTTATAAACACAAACAATGGCAAGGTATTTCAGTTTGATCATGATAAAGACGATGTAGATCTTTTAGTGCAAACTGTAGCCAAATCACGTGCGGTGCTTTTAGCAAAACGATTATCAAAGTTTATTTTCAAAGATAATCACAGTAATATGATGAATGATGATTTGATAAAAACATATCATGTTTTCCTCGCACGACATGTTCTGGCAATCGAAATTCAAGCCGGAGAAATACAAAATAACTTTCGTAAAGCTAAATTTCGAGAAACATTTTTTTTAAGCAACGATAATTTGCTATTGGCATTTAAAGCTACGATTTGTAAAGAAGTATTATTGTTAAAGAAAATTATATCTTCTGAAAAAATGGACGAGGTAGAGAGCATCTTAATGTCATTGACATTTAAGGTACCAATAAATTTTGGCAATCTGAATTTTTGTCTTAGTGGCAGCGAACAAAAAAAGCAAAAGAAACTTGAGTACCTGTGTTCAAAATTTAAACAACTCTTTGAAAAAGAAAGACAGAAAGCTATCGCTAATCCATCAGGAGAAATCGTGATGAAAATAGACGATAACATGGTTGGACCGAATGAGATTTTACAAAGTTCAGATTTTGAAGCCTATAGATTGGGAGGTTTAGTTGGTAACCTATTAGTATTCGATGACGAAAGCAAAACCTTAAAATTCAATTTATCTGATATTGATACCTTGTCCGTGGACAATTTGAAACTCTATGAAAAATTAAAGAATGAAGTTTATACAGGAATAGATGTTGGCAAGTGCAAATTTGACATAAACGTACATCGCTTCCCTAGACTTTCTTTAATTCATGACGAATACGACAGAAATTTGATTAACGACTTTTTAGGTAAACTTATTTTTTATACAAATCAGGCTACAGAGGACGAAGTAGAAAGGATTTTAAAGAAAGAGATAGATAAGTACTTCGTTGGTAGTATACCGAGGCAGAATGATGCACAGTTTAGAGTAAAAGGTTATGCAATTTTCTTAAAAATACATGATCGTGTACAAAAGTGGTGGAAACAGCCAATCAACGCTCCATACTTAACAGAATCCTGTGAATACTTCTTCGAAGCTGAACAAGATATCCTAAATAGTCCGTTACTGAGCATTCTTAATTTCACTTATACTAAAACAATAAAGAACGCATTGCCGGAATTAAAATTCAACGAGGCGGCACTAGAATTATTGCATTTGGATGATTTTTTTTCCGGGCCTGATACAATTTTGACCATAATAACTGAAGAGAATTCACTTTCTAGTATCAAATTAATACAATATTTCAAAGAACAG
Source organism: Orthosia incerta (assembly GCA_948252205.1). Lineage (NCBI taxonomy): Eukaryota > Metazoa > Arthropoda > Insecta > Lepidoptera > Noctuidae > Orthosia > Orthosia incerta. The sequence goes on from OX411759.1 coordinate 6,370,287, forward strand.
AATATGAACGATTATACTTTTATCGATTTGGATTATGTTGGAATCGGCAATTATTTTGTTGATGTTAAGACAGAGATAAATGAGTCCAAAATAAATACTGTCATTGTTGTTTGCAAAAATCAAGATTTAGTTGTTGAAATACAATTGCTGATTAAATATTTTAAAGGCAAAATAATTACTATCTGTAACCGGGATTTGACAAACCAGATCAATGGATTGGCGACGGAGCGTACTGTAGAAAGAGTGGACAGTCAAATTGGTTTTAATGATCTAGCAGTTGCAGTGCGCACGATTTTGTTAGAAAAGAGACTCATTATGTTCCAAGGAAAAGAAGTACCACTAGGCATTTTATTTGAAGATAAATCGTACCATCTGATTAATTCAAATGTGTTGTACGATATTATAAAGAATGAAAAGCTTGCAATAGGCAGTTGTTTTAATAACCCAGCCTATGATGAAATGTCTGATGTTTATTTAAATTTAAGTGTATGCCGTTTCGTTACTTTGGATCCTAATATTTGAGGAACCCATGACATAAACATATTGAAATATAACAAATTGGAAGCTGATTTTACGCCTGATATGAGAGACATCGTTTTGATTTCTGATAAAGACGAAGAATTCGCTGAATTCATTGATAAGCATAGAAACTGTAATGTGCATTGGTTCATTAGCTATAAATGTGAATTCGAAGAATATCTTGTCTGGAACAAATCTCGAGGCAATTTACTTAACCTATTAAAACACATTTGCAGGGGTCCACACCGTGCATTAACATTACAACCCGTGACATTGAAAGATTTGAAAGAAAGAGTAGTCATAATAAGTGGCGAACCCGGTATGGGCAAATCTTTTTTACTTACTCATTTAGCAATTATTACGAAAAATTGTCACCCAGCACTGTGGATTTCAAAAATCAATTTGCTGGAGAATACAGATGAATTGAGAAGAATAAAAGATAACAAAGTTAATATTGACTTAAAAGAAGCAGTGCAATTTTTGTTTCGAGTGATTGGATTCAAAGCTTATAAAGAAAGTAAATCTGATTTAGAGATGCTGATACATGAAGTTTCTGTAGCAAATAACGACATTCGTTTTAACAAAAACGTAGGGGAAACGAACCTAACGGGATCAAACTTATTCGAAATAGAGTTATTTATTCATTGTTATAAAACCGATCGAGTAGTCTTACTGTTCGATGGTTTTGATGAAATATGTCCTGATTTCGCGAATGAGTTTATGCAGTTAGTAAATATTCTTAAAAAGTCGAAAGTTGTGCAAATGTGGATAACAAGTCGTTTATACAACGTTCTTCATCAGTTAGAAAATATTTTGGAGACATTCTCTTTTACTATAGTACATTTGACTTATGAAGAACAGTATAACTTTCTAAGGAAATTGTTCTTAAGAAATGTCGGTATAAATCTGAACAATTATCATTTCGAGAAATTGTGTGACCATATAGGTATCGAACTAAAGGTATCGAAAGCTGGTAGGTATCTTCGTGTGCCGTTGAATTTATACATGATATCAGAGCTTTTTATAGATACTTTTTTAAATAATTACTCTCGTGAAATAAATTTAAGTGAAGTATATGAGCGATTCATAGACGTAAAATTTTTCAAGATACGTTTTGGAGAAAAAAACCCCTGTTGTGTATCGATGACCCTGATATGAGGAAATTGATAGATGATGAGCGAGCAGCATTTTTATATGTTCATAAAATTATGGGCGCTTATGTAATCTTTGGTAAATCGGATGAGTTATTTGATAATCACGAGATAAATGCCATATATGATTGTATTGAGAAGATAAAAGTTGGGGAAGAGAAAACAGGCATTATTGAACAAATCATTCAGAATAAACCTAAATTTTTTCAGTACTCATTTGCTGAATATTTTGCGGCCGAGTTTCTTTGCGATAAATTGAAATCGTTCGCCTGTAAAAGTTTTGTTTGGATATATTTCATGAATTTCGTTCTACAATCAGAAAATTTTTTTCTTCTTCAAATGCTTGATGCAAAACTAGGAAACCGCAAACTGTTCACTAATGTAGTTTATAACGCCGATGTGAACAAAATGTTTGAGAATTTGCTCTTGGAGCGAAAACAGTTGGCCGAGACACTTTACAATGTTGTTCGTATAAGATTAGCAAATATTGCAATAATTATTTTAAAATGCATCAAATCTGTGCTGACTAAAAACAATCTTAACGATTTCATAAATTTTCTTACCAAATTAAATTTTAATAGTGGATGCGTTTTATGCAATGCAGTCGAAAGGGCGCCCGACTCTGTGCCTATTATTTTTGAAATGGTAAAACATATTAACAATAAGAGGTTAATTGACTTGTTTAATTGTTCTGATCTTCCAAGATCTAATCCATTGGCTTATCCAATTGGACTTCGAAGTAAACTGCGCGTGTTAGAATCATGAATGGAACTCTATATAAAAGTATTGATATCTACCAAGATAGCAAGCTTTGAATGTCAAGATGGTTATTGATTATTTACTGTGTATCAGGGTTCCAATGTATGCGGTGTATAAGGCAAGGGTTTTATGAATAAAAGCACAGAAAGACAAGACTAGGTATTTATTTAAATAAGGCTTGTCAATTAATTTATATTTAGAAGGCTCATCGAGCTTACTGCCCATTCGCTATACCTAGTTCTCGTGTGGAAGAAGGGCAAGAAACCCCACGGAAGCTCTTTCATAGAATTTATCGATATCTTTTACAACAGCAAAGTATTTACAATATTATATAAACAAAATAACAAGGATAACTCAAAGGACATAGACTAGCCCTTAAATCAATATAACATATTAGGACTAAAGACCATAATATAGATACAGTTTCAACACAACCATTAGCAATAATAAAGTTATAATATCAAATAACTTACGTTAGCCTTGTGTAGTCGATCTTACACCAATTATTAATGATACAGGAAATATAATAATATATCTGGCCTGTACTGGCTTGTAGTTCACAGAAAAGTAAGTCGGCTTATTCATTACACCATATTTTATAATCTCGGGTCTATCAGTGTCTCAATACGTCCAATATGAGAAAATGGCGCGGTATCCCGCCATTTTCTATATTGCTTTAAATAATCTCACAATTAGATGAACAATAATAAATTATCATGTAATGAATCCATTTTAAAACGTAACAAAACAATTAAGGAATTTAATAACATCTCTTTAGTCATTCTTAATCAATATTCGAAAGAATATTGATACTAACAGACAGTATTGTACCAATTGTTTCAAAGGACTTGTAATACTATTATAGCAATATAAAATCCAGGATACATCACAATAATCATTACAAATTACGTAATAATTTATAGTAATATCATCAATGTGGATTAATACAAGTTTAAGAGTTATTTCCTGTACACAACAATATTTACTTAGGTGGGTACTCTTTTACATTTGTAGGTAGTTGACAACACAATAATAATTTAGGTCGGTACTTAAACATTTGTCGGTAGGCGCTTAATAAATATGACAGGTATGTATTATGTAGCAAACCATTGTCACTTGAAAAATGAAAATTCATGATTTAATGACGTCACACATACTTCAAATTCTAACACGGCCATACTGACAAATACTTCGTCCACGAAGTACATATGTACAATTTTATATAGCTTATTTGATAATAGCATATTCATGAAAACAAAAGTATATGTCATAAGACTTAAATTTACTTTGATGCTTGGATCACAATAGTGACTCAAGATAGAATAAGTGTTTTAAGATTATTATACCCAAATCTTACTTATCACATCATTATTAATAAATAATGAAGTATTTAACCAATTACATTCAGGTAAACATACAATACTACTTTTAAGAAATCGTGGTCACTTTCAGTCTTACTGAGATATACCATCAAAATTATATACCAGATACTTTGACATGTCAATCACATTCACCATCTGCCGGTGAGATTTATCAGATACCAATTTAACGATTTACTAACGAATGGTTGGGCCAAATAAATAGACACGCCAAGCGCTTTCACCCGCTACCGGTGAGATTAAATGGCGGCAAGTATAAGGCCTAGTAGCGGATATTGAGCCAAATAAATAGACACGCCAAACGCTTTCACCCGCTACCAGTGAGATTGAATGGCGCCAAATATAAGGCCTAGTAACGGATACTTGAGCCAAATAAATAGACATGCCAAAAGCTTTCACCCGCTGCTGGCGAGATCAATTGACGAAAATTATAAGGCTTAGCAGCGAATAAGTTGTAGCATCAACATGCTGATTACACTTATCGAATTGCGGTAAAATCTTTTATTACTTTACCGAATTGCGGTAACAACTTTTATTAAGTTTACCGAATTGCGGCAAGATCTTTTATTACATTTACCGGATTGCGGTAAGATCTTTATTTATTACATTTACCGAATTGCAGTAAGATCTTTATTTATTACATTTACCGAATTGCAGTAAGGTCTTTATTTATTACATTTACCGTATTGCGGTAAGATTTTTTGTTATATTTTTATAAATATAACTCTGCAAGATCTTTTATTATATTTTTATAAAATATAGCTCAGTGGTATCAATGTCAAAATAAATGGGAAATCAATAATTCAATATTATTTCACCAACCAACAATACATCGCTCGGTCAACCTGACAATATTGTTGCAAATTGTACTGATTGTACACATTTTCTTCTGACCAGTAATATTTTTACGGATTTTGTCAAGGGCACTCTGACCAACTGACCAGTAATTGACTTTTCGTCGTAATAATATTAGCCATTTGACTAAGACCACAGAATAAGCACTTTCACGGTAAAAGAAATGCAAAGAAAAGATAATTACTACAGAATTTTCACCTGAAATCTGCACTAACATTGGACCAATAACAGACCAATAGTGACATATTTTTTTATAATTCTCTTGCTGTATGCCATTAGATCACTATTTGTTTATATTCAGATCTGAATCTCTAATAGCCCTAATACTTATTACATTTATTTTCAGATCGATCAAAATGCATGGTCATGAAAATATTAATTGGATTATTACTTTGTAATATTTCTGAAGATTAAAACATTAATTTTATTAATTAACACGGTTTGTAGGAAATTAATTTCGCTACAGCTTTTGCTGTAACTACTATTCCTTTTTAATTTTACCCAAAAGACAGCCAAGAGAAAAACGGAGCAGAGAATATTTTCTTGTAAACGTGACAATATTGTTAAAACTACTATTCTCTAATAACGATTCTTTGCAAGTCCTTTGTAACTCTTAAGTGTGAATGTGGTCACCAACTGTTTTATTACAAAGTTGGGTACACTTTTGTAAAGATACCCTCTGGTAATCAAAATATCCTTAAAAAAAATCTAAACAAAATTCTTTAAAATCTCATAGTACATCATAAATGAAATAGCATAAAATAATATACTGTTAAATAACTCATTTTGCGGTCTTGAATTATGGCGAGACCAAAATTTTACGATTTTATTTAGTAATAATTACCAATTTCCTGGAAAATAAATTGAAAACCTTAGAAAATATTGTTTTACGCTTATTCAAACATACCTTTATAACACGTAAGATATTCAAAATTCACATATATTCATTAGTAAAACAAATAAAACCAAATTCTCACCACTTTTAGCTACTTCGTGCTGTAGCTGTTGGCTTGATGTCCATACCTTGTCAGACTCCGATGCTCCGACAATAAATTGCAGACTCACTCGCAGATCCACTGCTCGTAAGGTAGCATGAAGAACCGTAGTTCCAATGGTCGTACAGCTTCCAGATCCACAAGCTATGCGGCTCGCAGTGCCGTCGTCTGGAGTGGCATCGCGAAGTCATCGTCTTGGTGCGAGTGGAGTTGGCGACTCGTCGACACGATTATGAAAATGACAAAATGAAATTCATTAGAAATCTGTGTGAGCTAGAGCTGAATCCCACTTCTGATGTTAGAATCATGAATGGAACTCTATATAAAAGTATTGATATCTACCAAGATAGCAAGCTTTGAATGTCAAGATGGTTATTGATTATTTACTGTGTATCAGGGTTCCAATGTATGCGGTGTATAAGGCAAGGGTTTTATGAATAAAAGCACAGAAAGACAAGACTAGGTATTTATTTAAATAAGGCTTGTCAATTAATTTATATTTAGAAGGCTCATCGAGCTTACTGCCCATTCGCTATACCTAGTTCTCGTGTGGAAGAAGGGCAAGAAACCCCACGGAAGCTCTTTCATAGAATTTATCGATATCTTTTACAACAGCAAAGTATTTACAATATTATATAAACAAAATAACAAGGATAACTCAAAGGACATAGACTAGCCCTTAAATCAATATAACATATTAGGACTAAAGACCATAATATAGATACAGTTTCAACACAACCATTAGCAATAATAAAGTTATAATATCAAATAACTTACGTTAGCCTTGTGTAGTCGATCTTACACCAATTATTAATGATACAGGAAATATAATAATATATCTGGCCTGTACTGGCTTGTAGTTCACAGAAAAGTAAGTCGGCTTATTCATTACACCATATTTTATAATCTCGGGTCTATCAGTGTCTCAATACGTCCAATATGAGAAAATGGCGCGGTATCCCGCCATTTTCTATATTGCTTTAAATAATCTCACAATTAGATGAACAATAATAAATTATCATGTAATGAATCCATTTTAAAACGTAACAAAACAATTAAGGAATTTAATAACATCTCTTTAGTCATTCTTAATCAATATTCGAAAGAATATTGATACTAACAGACAGTATTGTACCAATTGTTTCAAAGGACTTGTAATACTATTATAGCAATATAAAATCCAGGATACATCACAATAATCATTACAAATTACGTAATAATTTATAGTAATATCATCAATGTGGATTAATACAAGTTTAAGAGTTATTTCCTGTACACAACAATATTTACTTAGGTGGGTACTCTTTTACATTTGTAGGTAGTTGACAACACAATAATAATTTAGGTCGGTACTTAAACATTTGTCGGTAGGCGCTTAATAAATATGACAGGTATGTATTATGTAGCAAACCATTGTCACTTGAAAAATGAAAATTCATGATTTAATGACGTCACACATACTTCAAATTCTAACACGCGCGGTAGAGTTGTTAGATGTTCTTTTGTCAGATTTATCTCCTACTGATCTTGTAAATTTGTATTGTCTAACGATACAATTCAAAAAGGAAAATTATGGCAGTAATACGTACCGTATAATAGAACAGAGAATGATAATGTTTTTCATGTATTCGTGGTTACGAGGCAAAATAGACAAACAATGGTTCGATAAAACGATAGAAAAATTAAATCGCGAACAAGCCATGGCCATTTTTAGTGCAAGAGATTACGAGAACAGGTCAGCAGCTCATGAAGCAGCATCATTACAGTGTTACACATTTTTCGATAAACTGGATTCTCTTTTGGATAGAAACCAATTTAAGGAAATTTGTATGGCTGTATCCATTAATGGATTTACACCTATTCATTATTTTCACGGCGACATAAGCTGTAAAAAACTTAAAAATCTCGTTGACAAAGTCTACGGGGACGATTCAAAAGAAGAATTCGTTCCTGGTGATGAAATCGTGAGAGAAAATTTTAAAAAAGAATTAGAAAAACTAAAACACGATAAAACTGGCGCAAATGGTCTTTGCTGAGATTGGCTTCGACATTATACCGTAGCGTAAATTAGGTCTGCAGGTCATTATTGTTAAGTATTTGTAGTTTTAATTTCGAAAGTGCATAAACTATAAGCCCTATCACCGTATCAGAAGCCAAAAACTCTTTTAGTAGTATCATCATACAACCGCATTTTATTAACCAACATCAAAAAGGTAGGAGTTTCTATGTTCGGCTGTAAGTATGAAATTTCTTTCTTGCTAACGTCTCTCGTGCAATGGGTTACCTATATAAATATTACACAAAAACAAGCATTGATGCATTATGTGGGTTCTAAAAAGTAGTAATAAATAAAACGTATAAAAACATTATTAACGTACAACATAATAATGTAACAGGTCTAATGTTTATTGGAAATTGTATTTATTACTTTAATGTTTAGGTATAAAATATGTTTAAAAAGAAGCTATATTTGTATCATTTGTGTGTGCGTGCATTGCTGCACATAGTTGTACAACATTTTTGTAAATATCACCATATACTACTAAATTGTACCCATGTGTCGCAATAGAATAATTATTTGAATTTGATAGTGTAAGTTATAGCCCAGTAGAAATCATAAAGCTTGAGGTAGTTCTGGTTTTTAAGTATGTTGTATGCACAAGCTTAGGTAGTGTAAATCCGAATTTGCAACTTTGAACGTGTGCACAAGTCTATTTAAAAACGTTTCCACGTTAAAATTATTCAAAACTGTTCTACTTTTAAAGAAATTCTTTCCTGGCTAAGGGCCAATTTCTGAACTAAGTATTAAGAAAGTATCAAACCCTGATTTAGAGATAATTCTGACTTAGCTATGACAGCCAAAACTTATGCTCAGCACAATTGGTGACTTGATAATTTTAACAAGGCTGTCTCTCATCGTAGCAAGTGTGGCTCTCTGTGATTGTGTATATGAATTTATTTGTAGAATAGCAACCATCCATGTACTTTTTTCACTTTAATTAATAAAAAAAAATGTTTTACCCTGTAATTTTTTATGGGTTTGTAAACCCATAAAATTACAGGGTAAACTCAGAAGTATACAACTTTAAATTAAGATATTTATATAGTAAACAATGACTAGATATTTTTTCCATGAACATTATGTTTAAACTTTACAGATTTGGTTGTTTTATAATACTGCAAGATCCAAGACCCCCAAGACGTTATAATATTTCACTTCAGTCCTATTCACAATTAATAGGTGTAAACAACGAAAATCTTTGTATTGACCCCAAATTAAGTAATTTAATTTTTGTTTATTGGTTTCGTCAAGCAGAAAACGCAGTTACTTAAACATGGTGAGATTTCAACACAGTTATGATAACAAGCAGTTTGTTAAGAATAGATATCTATTTACAAGTGGAATTTAACGTTGCATTTGGCATTGTTGAGAACGGGGTCTAGTTTTAGTTAATAAGTTGCATTAAAAATATAGAATTGTGTTATGTTTTCTTAATAATTTAATATGTCTTACTTTACTTTTTGTATGTTTGTTTTGTGTACTTTTTAAATAAATAGAATAAATAATATTTATTTTTATTAATAAGTAAAAAAAATGTTCTTTGTTCTTCAGAAAGGCAAGGTGCGCAGTACTCATAACCGGCGTGTGTGTATGACAAGATGTATGAATGTGAGTGAAGCAAAAGAAGTATGTAAGGATCGTAGCAGGTGGCGTTCTGTAGTTTCTGCCTACCCCCATGGGAAAAAGGCGTGAGTTTATGTATGTATGTATGTATATATATAAAAATTGTAAATTGTTTTCTTGGCTTTCATAGCATCTATGCATATTCCCACGGGAAGAAGCCGTGAGTTGTATGTAGTCTGTATGTAGCTGTAGAATTTACGCTTATGTTTCAGGATGCTGCTAGGGCTGCCCCGCTTTTGTAGTGCTTCGACTATGTTTGGAGAGGCTTGGGTCGATTGGTCTCTTGCAATCATGCGCAAGCGATTCGCCTTCCTAGTAAACTGAGTACGGGGCAGCACTAACAGTATCCTTCTAGTAGGCAATTGCGAAAAAAAATGTTTCGGCAATCATGAAGGCTTTCGTTCGAGTTCTAGTCAGATAACTAGTCAGTATTTTCCAGGGGGGTGACCATAAGCTCTTAGATCGGTATCAATTTGATATCGAGAAAGTGACAGATGTATATAAGTCAGATACATCTGTCCCTTATTCAATCTCAAATTGATAACGCTCTAAGAGCTTATGGTCACCCCCCAGTTCTAGTGTTTCAGTTTTCTAGTTTTCTTCTTCTTAGCTTTAATAAGCATATCTTGAACTCAAATGAAAAGTCTTTTGACTGCATACCTTTTATGTACTCGTACCAATGTTTCTATACATACTTACTTAATTTGTAAGCTGTTTTTTTGTTAAATAACAATTTTGAACTTTGTCTGAGTAAATAAATAAAAAAAATAAAATAAAGGCTTATTTTTTATTTATGATAATTTATTTTTTATTTTGTATGATTATACACACACACACACAGACTACAGATATTTTCAGGTTTTTTTTCTTAAATAACTATGTTTTAATATTTTATATTAATTATGACGGATAATTACGTATAAGGGTGTAATGGGGTGTTAGCGTCGAATTCTAGCCCGTCGGTTTTACAGGCGGCGAAAGGTCTAGTTAAAATCGTTGACAACCTACTAACTCTTACCAGAGTGGCGCCAAGTAGCTGTTTTGCACGCAGCGGCCACAACCCGGTAACCACGTCGTAGAAGCTAAACCTGGTAGAAGGCGGCTTAAGCACATAAGTCTTGCAGTTGCACCCTGCATAGTGCACAGGATCTGTTTCGGCAGCAATGGCAATCCACCTTCGGTGGCGAGGCAGTCAGGTATAGTTAAAGGCTTTAAGGGCGTCGGTAGGAGACATAGTTATCGTTAGGCCAGATACTGCATGGCGGGTAAACCAACAACAACCAACAACAGCATAAGGCTGGTGGCTGACTGTAAAATATTTGCCAAATCCTCTGCGACATGGTTGTTATATATAGAATGTGCGATAGGGTTAGGGCGTACAGCACAAGCGACGTGCAGGGGCAGCACCCGGCTCCGGTGGGAAATGTACTAGGGTTGTTGAACCACCTCGGGCGGGGGCAACGCAAGAAGCGAGCTCGGGTAATAAGCATAAGGTATGCAAGTTGGAAATATTGGGTCTATGACTGAAAGGACCAGAGAGTTAGCGGATATGTTAAAAAGAAGAGGAATAAATATACCTAGCCTGTTTACAAGAAATTAAATGGAGGGAAACCAAAGCGAGGGAAATAGGTGAGGTATACAAGTTTTTCTACTGTGAAATTGACGGCAAAAGATAAGGTGTGGGAATAGTGTTTATAGTAATTTAAAAAAAATGTGATGAATGTAAAAAGGATTAATGATACATTGATAGTTTTGAAAGTTATGTCATAATATAAAGTCCCATCACTAGCGATGCGTCCCAACTCTATGCGCTAGTGGACATTGTCTGTGGATAGCAACGCAGCTTGACCAGTCTCTTGTAATAATCTAACTGTAAGTTGATTGAATTCAATAAACTAATCCATCGTGCCTGAACAAGTCTTTTAATTATTACATGGTGTCAGAAGTTCAAACAAAAATAATATAAGAATATAAGCCGGCAGCGTGAATTCAAAGATTTCAGACAGTCATTAGTCAAAGATATCCTTATAGCGAACATTCATTCAAATTTATCACATGTCCGTCAAAGTCAAAGTATCTTTATTGTGAGACAGCCGTTACAGAGTTGTTATTGAGTTATTTCTTGTCTATACTATTTTGCCAGAAACTTTGCGAAGGACAACGGCTACAGGTTTTGTTGGACATCATTTGGGAAAATCTTTCTACGAAAAGCTGAAGGCGGTAAGCAAATTTGGATTAAGAGCGAATCTGACATCAACAACCTTCGACTGAACAATTGACTAGCGAAAGTTTCATGTCTTCTCACTTATACTATTTGCGCAATTTATTTCTCTTATCTAACACACTTTGTCGTAATCTTTTATATTTATTGTAATTTGATACCTACAAAGTCCAAACACATTGTTCAATGTACAATACAACCTAATTACACAATTCAACAATTTTATTCATCTCACACACATGCACACAACTACGTTTACCAGTTAATGAGACATACGAAAGCAATTATTATAAATATATGTAATGAGATCATTCTTGAGGCATTCCTTTTACATAATTTATTATTCTATAATACACCAATCATTTGTGACATCGTTTCTAATTCATTTCCCAATGGCTAATAATTCCAATACAATTTTATCAGATTTGGATACCATTTCTATGGCAAATAGCTATGTTTGTGACCCAGAAACCTGTAATTCTATATTAATTGGCTCTGCTACAAAATCTCTGAAAATAATAACACAAAATATACGCAGCATTTATAAGAACTTTGATAATTTTCAGGTGCAATTGGCTAGGTTCTCTTTTGAGGTGGATATTATAATTTTAACTGAATGCTGGCTAAATGAACATAAACCTGTTCCTGTCCTTGAGAGCTATGAAGTTTTTTCATCTAAGACCAGGCTTAATCAGAATGGTGGCATCGTAATTTATGTTAGGAAGAATATAGGATGCACTGTTGAAGAACCAGAATCAAATGACGCTAGTTTTTTATTGCTTCAAGTTCACCCAGATATTAAAATTCTGGCTGTTTATAGATCTCCATCTAATCACTGTACTAGCAGTTTTCTGAACTCATTGGATGAAATCATACGGCCAATTAAAGCTAAACACATAATTATTACGGGTGACATGAACATCGACATTAAAACAAATAATAGTGACAGGAACCGTGCATCTTACCTAAATCTGACTGCTGAGCTAGGTCTACTCCCGGCACACACCTATCCAACAAGGCTTGCCAATTGTCTTGATCATATTTTGACAAACACACCCGACTCTGCTGCGGCCTTTGTTGTGGATTCAACCGTGTCTGACCACGCCTCTGTCCTCTTAAACCTTTCTTGCTCTCGTTCTGTTCAGGCTAGCAGAAACAATGTATACAAGAAAATTGACTATGAGGCGGCTCTTGATCATCTGCAGACTGTTGATTTTTCATTTGTCAACGATGACGCGGATGCAAATGATGCCGCCACTCGTTTTATTTATTTATTTATTTATTTATAATAAGCACACCAACAGCACTGTCACTTACAATTCAAATAAAATAATATACAAAATCGGCATTTCAGTAACCATGCAAATAACAGGTATGCATGACATTGACACAATGAATATTTGAGACAAAGTAAAAATAAAAAGTGTGTCTTGTAGACCTTTATCTAGAACACTACAAAAACAAAATAAATTGAGCTATATAGACTTACATTGCTCGCACTGTTTATATAGGGAGCGTCTGTATGAAGCGAAACTCATAGAGAAAACATCGATAGGGTAATCCGTCAAGTTGGACCTTTCATTATATATCCTTGCCATACGTGTTAGGGGGCTATTAAAGGTAGTATTTAAGGTAGATGTAGGCAATTGAAAAATGCGATGATGTCGATTACTACGTTGGCTAGTCCTAAAGCTTAAATAGTTTATCAATTGCGCATCTATGGAACCATTTATAATTTTGTGCAGTATAAGTAAGTCAGAATTGATCCATCTTTCTTTTAAGCTAACCATCTTAAAGTGCCGTAACCTATCATTATAATCAGGTATAGCTTTTCGGATCCCATTCTTGACACATAGATACCTAACAAAACGGGCCTGAACTGATTCAACATTATTAATATAACTTGAGTAATAGGGAGACCAAATAGTGGAACAATACTCCAAGTTGCTCCTCACCAGTGCGTTAAAAAGTAGAATAATGCTACTAAAATTACGGAAAGGTTTTGACATGCGGATTATAAAGCCAAGCATTCTTTTAGCCTTAGCAACTATAGTATCTACATGATCACGGAAGGACAGGGATGCATCAAAGAGTACACCAAGATCACGGATGACTGATACTCTGCTCAGTATTGATCCATCTATATGATAATCAAATTTAATGCAATTCACTTTATTCGTGAATGTAATAGTCTGGCACTTCCTAACATTAAGCGTCATTCTGTTGTTGAAACACCATTGTTGAAGGACATCAAGATCTCTTTGAAGCTTCATACAATCACTAAGGTCAGATATCCTGCAGTATATTTTTAAATCATCAGCGTAGGCCAAACAATTGCAATTTATTAGATCTAAAAGATCATTCAAGAATACCAAAAAAAGCAAAGGGCCCAACTTTGAGCCCTGTGGAACACCAGAGCCAGGCGAAAAAGGTACAGATTCATATCCCGCCACGGCAACTATTTGAGAACGATTAATCAAATAACACTCGAACCACCGCAACAGAGAGCCATGAATGCCAGCGCTATTCAATTTCATAGAAAGAATTGAGTGATCAACACGATCAAAGGCTTTTGCAAAATCTGTGTAAACAGCATCAACCTGTCCCCTAGCCTCAAATGTGTTGCCAATGAAACTAGTATAAATAAGTAAGTTAGATGTAGTAGAACGGTTAGACACAAACCCATGTTGCTTCGAACTAATTATATGACGGAGGTGAGAATAAACTGCATTGTATATAAGGCCCTCAAACATCTTTGCAAATTGTGATATAATAGAGATTGGTCTATAGTTAGTTACGTCATTCATACTACCAGATTTATGCACGGGGATAACGTGTGAGATTTTCCATAAATCGGGAAATGTACCTTCCTTAAGGGATTTATTATATATTATCTGCAGTGGCTCAATAAGAGCATCCATGCAGAGACGAATAAAAATAGGAGGAAGTCCATCCGGACCAGCTCCCTTATTAAGATCTAACTTTTTGATGCTATCTCTAACGTCACTTTCAGTAATGCCAATGGAATACATACTGTAATTGGACAAAGAGAAACCCGGAGACAAGTTACTAGGCTGTTGACTAACACCGTATACAGATGCAAAATACTCCGCAAATAGATCAGCCACACCACTACCACTCTCACCAACACGATCACCCCACGAAACCTGGTTAGGAACTCCTCTGAAAGTTTTCTTCGACTTAGCATAACGCCAAAAAGCTTTAACATTAGTTTTCAAATCACTCTCAATTCTCTCTATATAATCTTTAAAACAGTCATCCATAGCTCTTCCAGCTCGCATCCGTAGGGAAACAAAAGTATCGTAGTCCCTAGGGTTTTTGTACCGTTTGTAACGAGTCCTGTGTTTATGCTTTTCCTTAAGAAGTTTAATCAACGAAGCCGAGAACCATACTGGATAACAATTATTCTTAGGCTTACCCTTCGGCGTGTATTTATCTATATTTTCCCATAGTATATTATAAAATGTCAGAACATAATCATTACAGCCCAAATGACAATAATCCTCCCAATTTACATTTCGCAGATTACGAACACATGCCTCATAGTCTGTTTTAATGAAAATATATTTCAACCGTAAACTATTATAATTTAATTTAGAAATTGAAGTTTTAATAAGGGCTAACTCTAGCGGCGGATGATGCACATCTGGTTTACTGATGGGGGTTGCGCAAGAAACAGAAAGACTGGAGTTCTCATCCACTAAGATGAGGTCCAAGATATTATTATTTTCATTGGCGATATTATTCATTTGAACAAACCCGGTGATATTAAGAAAGTCTCTTAATGCTAAATACTTAGGGTCACTTATTCCTAGAAAGGGATCATTCGATTCAAGCCACTTCAGATTAGGAAGATTAAAATCACCAAGAATCAAAGTAGTGCAATCTGTATAACGCAAACAGATTTCTTCAGCCCTGGCCAAGAACTGCATAAAGATATGGCAAGGTATATAAGACGGTAGATACACAACACAAATATTCATACAGACGCCACCAGCACTAATGCATAACCACATATCCTCAACGGAGGTTTGCCACTCAGTTTTATTAACAAAATTATATTTATTATTAATAGCTACCAATAACCCACCACCATAACTTTTAGAATACAAATCTTTAAACTGTGCACTACGTTTTACGTTTTTTTTTTGTTGAGCATATATCTGGTGCTTTGATGCAACATTCTACACTTATTTCACGACCCTGTAGAAAAAGATTGCTTAAACCTTGGCTCACTTCTGGATTACTACGATGTATCCGCCATAGGGATAAGCTTCACAAATGTGCCGCAAAAAATCCACAAAATGAGTCTGCTAAATTGACTTACAAAAGGTACAGAAACTTTTGCAACGCTCTTCTGGTAAAGTTAAAGAGAAGTTATGAAAAATCTTTACTAGAAAACGCAAACTGTAATAAGGACAAATGGAATGCTGTCAAATCGATTATCAATACGTCAAGAAACAAAACCGTTGGGGACCACCTTTTAGTTCCTCAGAAAAGTAGTTCCAGTGCTGTAAATGATATTAATACCTACTTCTCTAATATTGGTAAACTGCTCGCAGATAAAATTACAATAGCACAAAATGAATATAACTTTGAGATAAACCACGTCCCAAATTCAATTGTTTTGCTTCCGCCAGATGAAGACGAAATTAATGCATTAATTATGAATCTCAAGAATGACTGCGCTACTGGTTGGGACTCTATACCAGCCGTGTTTCTCAAAACTGCTAGGCATATCATCGTCCCCCATTTGACTAAATTAATTGAAATTTGTCTTACTCAGGGTGTTTTTCCAATAGTATTTAAAAAGTCTCTTATTACTCCTGTTCACAAGGGTGGGAAGAAAGACTATGTTGGAAACTATAGGTCCATTTCAGTACTTACGACTATGTCGAAAATATTAGAAAAAGTGCTAAACAACAGGCTTACAAACTTTTTGCAGCACAATACGATTCTGGCTGATGCCCAGTTTGGCTTTAGGATGGGCAAAAGCACTGAAGATGCCGTAAGTCAACTGGTAGATCACATCACACTTAAGTTAGATCAAAAAGAGAAATGTGTAGGCATATTTCTCGACCTGGCCAAGGCTTTCGACACCGTCATGATTCCCTTCCTTGTGAGCAAGTTAGAGAAGATTGGAATACGCGGTACTGCTCTTGGAATTTTTCAGGATTTTCTTACCGACCGCACGCAAAGAGTAAAACAAAAAGAACATATTAGTTCCGATGCCTGGGTCACCTATGGCGTCCCACAAGGCAGTATACTTGGCCCGAGTCTCTTCTTGATTTATATTAATGACCTATGCCAGCTGCAACTAACAAACGGAAACATATTTACGTATGCTGACGATACGGCATTGGTTTTTCATGGAGGGACCTGGGACGAAGTTAAAAAAAATGCTGAGGTGGGGCTGCATAGAGTGGGCCTTTGGCTAAGATCTAACCGTCTCACCTTGAACCTTACTAAATCAACATTTCTCCAATTCTCTTTGTCTAAAAATAAACCAGTAAGCTTGGATATTAAACTGCATGTCTGCAACTTGGCATCTACTGCGGAATGCTCATGCACAAAAATATCTAAGTCGACGCATGTTAGATACCTTGGTGTGATTGTGGACGATAAGCTTAGCTGGCAGCAGCACATTGATGTCACCACAACGCGTGTAAGGAAGCTCATTTGGGCTTTTAAAAAACTGAGGCACGTGGCCAAATTCGAACTCCTTCGCACAGTGTACTATGCGCTCGTGCAGTCAGTCCTGGGATACTGTATTGCTGTATGGGGTGGTGGATGCAAGACTTTTATGATACACCTAGAGCGGGCCCAAAGATCCCTACTTAAAGTCATGACTTTAAGACCGTTTAGATTTCCCACCAAGGTCTTATACGAGAAGTGCGAAGTACTTACGGTGAGACAGAATTTTATTCTGCAGGTTGTCACCAAGCAGCATAGTGTAACGCCTTATGATGCTCAGTTATATAGGAAACGCACCGTTCCAAACGTTTGCTTACCAGTGTGCTGCCACACGGCGTCTGCTAGGAGACAACAGGTATATCTTGCTGCCTTTCTTTATAACAAATTAAACAGGATCCTACGCATTAATCCCCTCACGACGCGGGATACCAAGAGGAGGGTAAAGAAATGGCTACTGTCTCGGGACTACTTCGAAACCGAAAACGTATTGTATTCTACTTAACATAAACAGGAAACTACTGCTATTCTCCACACACATACACACACAAACACATACATACATACCAGCATCCATGTTTTTAGTTAATAATAATTGAATTGGACTTTGTTTCGGAGATTTGATTTTGATTTAATTTAAGTTTATTTTATATAGGATATTTTATTTTTGACCTTATTTAATTTGATTTTTAATTTTGATTTAATTTAATTTTAATCGAGTGAATTGTGAGTGGCTGGTGATAATTTTAATGTTAATTCGGTTATTTTTAATTAAACTTATGTTTGGTTGTAATTTCAATGCTCATTGTGACCATAATACTGATTGTAATTTTATATTTGATTTTAATTTTGATTTCATTGTTGACTTCGGTTTTAATTTTAATTATATTGTTTTGATTTTGATTATGGTCTAGGATTTTTATTGAATAATTGTTTAAAATGTGATTCTAATATTAATAGCATTGCTGTCTAATTAATTATAATTATGTAACATAACGGAAGAGGTCACTGGCCCCTGAAACACAGGTGCTGTTACCTAGCTCAGGGGTCAGGGTTTCACACTTCTTTGTAAATTTTAATGCTAATAAACAATTTATTTATTTATTTATTATTATTTCTGTGTGCATTCGCACTGCTCCACCATGTTAGGCATACAATAGTTTGAAAAAAAAATTGTTATCTTAGACATAAGTTTATGTGACATGTGTTAATTTACAGATATTTCAATTAAAATAGACACTTATTTGCATCAAAACATAAAAACAGTTTGGCACTAACTGATCACGAATCTGTCAGACAAAAATTCATGTGCAGTGCGACATAAAAGAGTAGAAATTAAATGAGGGCGCCACAATCGCTCAGATAGCAACACAGTTAGAACGACCCAGCTAATCTTGATACTTGAATAGTATTATTTATTTATTGGGTATAAAAAATTAGTAAATATATCAAATAAGTATATTTATTAAATATTTAATATGTAGTAGTAATAAAACAACAATTTCACAAAAAATAAGTATTTTTAATAATCAATTGCTTTCCATATAAACTCAGATATAAACTAAAATTAATAAAATTAACTAATCTAATAAATTAAAATCTAAATACTCTACACCTTCCATGGGATCACTTAAGTTCGTGTAGTCTATTTTAAGATTTCTGAACCAGTCTCATCGTCACTGCTGTCTGCACCACGGGACGTCCCTTCATGTGTTTAGCTGGTGTTGAGAATTTCCCACCGTTTTCAATGCCGTGTTGCACGATTTTGCGCACTGTGCATACAGAATCACCTAAAACAAGCAAATAAAAGAATCACTGTCAGTCCGACGAAAGAAGTTCCGCGGTAAATAAACGTATTCACGTTTATTATTTTAAAATTGTTTCTTTCCATTTAGTCGATTGCATCAACAAATATGGCATAGCAAAAAATAAATTTCGTATCCGCAATAAATTACATTAATTGTTTTTGCCTTACTATCAACGTTGTTAAGTCGCGCTATAACTACAACGGTATTTGTTTACTTAAGCATAACCTCAAAAATGGTAGACAAATAATTTGTAAATGATATGTGGTTCGAAAATTTAGCTCCCTGAATGTATTAATCGTTTGTAATTAACGTTTAGCGTAACTTTCAATAGTTACTTACCAGTAAAATCTGCTGTACGATGGTAAACATCTTCTAAGTTGTATAGACATTCCCAGCTTGGAATTCGGCTATTCACCACATAACTTTGTAAACTATTTCACGGGCACCTCCACGAATTACCTTATTCATGATTTGCCACTGTTTTTCTGTCCACACTCAGAAATATCACACAAAAACCAAAATTCTTACGAAAATCGAAACCCATCGAGAAGAATTGACAGCTCAAGTAGTCATTTTAGATGTTGCCAGAAAATGAAAACTTTTAGTTCCCAAATATTTAATTTCTACTCTTTTATGTCGCACTGTACTGTATAATATGGTCTATTTACCAAGAAGTCACTTTATTTTTTCTTAAAAAATTTGGCGTTTTCAATTTCTCGTATTTGCTTAGGAAGTTTATTATAAATTCGTGAAGACATTCCAAAGAAACTTTTAGAAAGTAGGGCTGTTTTTAAGGTCACAATATTTGATTTTTATCGGCATGTCGACGGGAGTGCAGGTTAGCAAAATTTTCTCCATTGGTTTTTACGAACGTAGCGACCTCATAGATGTAAAGGGCAGAAAAGGTTAAAATCTTGAGCTTTTTAAAATATGGCATACAGCTATCTGGGGCACGTATACCACAAACAGCTCTAAGACATTTCTTTTGCGCCCTAAAAGCGAGTTTCCTGTCTGTAGCATTCCCCCAATAAATCAGTCCATATCTAGCGTAGACGTTACATAGGCATGATAGGCGACTAGTACTGCTGATTGGTTTACAATCCTAGATAGCCTGTATAAAGCGTAAGAAAATTTATTAAGTTTTTTACACACCGTATCAATTTGTTTCCATGACATATTTTTGTCAATATATAGTCCTAACAATTTGATGGTATCTTCTTCCTCTATTTTTTTCATTTCATAATTTACATTTAATGTCAAAGCGGTTTTTCTTTGGGAATAACTGACTATTTTTGTTTTATCTAAATTAATTATAAGATTATTACATGTTAACCAATTTACAATGTCATTTAAAGTATCGTTAATGTCATTTTCAAATGTGTTATTGTCAGTTGGAGAAAATACAGCAGTGCTATCATCAGCAAAAAGGACTAACGGAATTTTCACAGCTCTTGGTATATCGTTGATATAAATAAGGAAAAGCAAGGGACCCAAGACACTTCCCTGCGGCACGCCATATATAACTTCGATCGGGTTTGATAAATATTGCACTTCAGTTTTCGTCGCAAAATAAAGCCTATTTATTTCAGTTATTTGTAATCTCTGGCTTAAATACGATTTTATCAAGTCCAGAGCATTACCCCGTATGCCGTATCTATACAGTTTTTCGACCAGTAATTTATGATCCACATGGTCGAAAGCTTTGGTCATGTCCATGTACATAGCCGTTACTGGTGTCCTATTGTTAATATTTTTGTAAATCCCGATAAGGAAATCGTAGATGGCCATATTTATAGTCTTGTTTTTACGAAACCCATTTTGTTCACTGACAAAAAGATTATGTTTTTCAAAATAGTTATAAATGCTATTGAAGATAACTTTTTCAATGATTTTGGAAAAAATTAGGATTAAAGCTATTGGCCTGTAGCAAGAGATATCCTCCTTTGTACCCTTTTTGAACAATGGCTTGATGATTGAGACTTTTAGCTTACTGGGAAATTTTCCGTTTTGGATGCATAGATTGAATTTGATCAATCTATGCATCCAAAACGGAAAAGCTTAGCCGTCAGCGGCTACTTCAAGATAAAGCAGTGGAAATTGCAATTCTCACCTTAGAAAAAGCAGTGGAAATTGCGAAGACAGTCATCATGGCACAGCAAAATGCAGAAATAATGTCCAATGTTACTGAGAATGTTCTACTAGTCGAGAGCCACAGTCATGGAAAGCAAAATCAACATCAACCGTAAAGTCAGTCTGCGAGATCGTCCAGTAGCAATTTAAGAAGCCAGTCATCAAATCGACAGCCATCATCAAAGGAGTCCTGTGGAAGGTGTGGTCAGACACATCGCTACTGGTGTCCAGCAGTGAACGTCAAATGCAGGTCATGTAATCATTTTGGTCATTTTGCTCAAATTTGCTTTAAAAATAGAAATTTCAGAAATTTGGAGTCACAAAATGTTAGTGATGAAAGTGCTAACTTCTCTGAAAAATTATTCGTAGGTAGTCTAATATCAAGAGGAGCTCGTGGCTAAATAATAACAGCCGCATGGGTCGATCATCAAGGTTAAGCAACGCTTGACGAGGTCGGTCAGTGGATGGGTGACCATTTCAACATACCATAATACTTTTAATACCGCTCATACACTTCATTCTCAGCATTTTTCCGTTCCGATACAAACGCGAGCATTTTTCTGTGAGCATATTCTTCGCTATGACTATCAGCAAGTCACAATTAAGAGCAGACGCTTTGAGTTGCCGGCATCGATCTCAGGATGAACTGTTATAACATGGCCGACTCTATGTAGCGTAACTTGCTCGCAGGTCACATGTCTTCCTCCTGTCTGTCATCTCAAACTCTGTCCAGATGCAGTTCCATGCATTGACTCACCGAGGAAAGTTCCATTCGCCCTACTGGACAATTTTCGTGAAGAGTTGGTTCGCATGGAGAAAATGAAGGTCATTGAATAGGTTACCAAACCTACGTCATGGGTCAATTCAGTAGTTATCACTCTCAAACAGTCAGGTCAGTTAAGAGTCTGTCTAGATCCTAGAAATTTAAACAAAAATATCTTAAAAGAATATTACCCATTAAAGAACATTGATGAGAGTAGATCAAAGCTTAAAGGAGCTTCATACTTTTCGCATTTAGATGCGTTTTCAGGATTTTGGTCTCTTAAATTAGATGAAGAAGTCTCAGAGCTATGTAAGTTTCAAACTCCATTTTGTAGGTACAAATATTTGAGATAACCCTTTGGCATCAATGCAGGCACTGAAATTTTCTATAGAATCATGATAGAACTTTTTGGAGACCTTGAAGAACCCACCGAGGAAATGATACGTTATTTCGAAATAATTCCGTTCGTACGATCCCTTCCTGCATCGTTATTAATTGACCTTTGGCTATGAAATTAATAGAGAAAATAAATTTAAATTCCCTATTTTGAACGTGGCTAAAACACTATCCACGAAAAGCCAAAAAAAAAGAAACCTCATTCTTTTAGTTTATGGCCGATCGCCATTGTTAAATGCGCGCGCATAGGATAACTGATTAATTTTGCCCGCTATTGCTCAAAAACAACTCACAACTCGTTATTACTGTTGAAAATGTATTTTTTATGTTATTTTCTTCACAAGTGTGTTGAAAAACGTGTATGATACACGTGTGTATTGATGTTTACCGTCCTTGGCTCTCTTAAGACCCTCACCTAACAGCTCGGGTCTCAATGGCGCCACAGCGGTAATCACCAACATTACACACTTGTACCATAATGTACTATTAAACGCTTACATAAAGAAATAAAAAGTAAAACTCGTATCCTATCTATTTACGACACGGCACAATACCACTGCGCGTATGGCGACCGTAATTTCGAATAATGATGGGTGGTTTATCTAGCAATAAAAAAGAAAGCCAAGCAAGTATTACGTCCATTGAGGTATTAATGTACTACGATTACGTCTAGCCATGTCGGTCTGTTACGAATCATCTGTCAACGTCAAACTCAATCAAAAGCTCACGAGGTTTTTGGCGGGATTTTTTCGAGTGAAGTTCAGCGGCTGTTAATATTATTTGCAAATTGATTCCTAGTGGATATTGTGATATAAAATTGGTGTAGTTTTGTGTCTCAACTGTCTACGCAACTGGACAATATGTGAAATTAGTGACAGAAGCGATCTCGGGATAGTGGAGCGGAGAATTTTATTGTAGTATTGACTACCTCCGCAAAGCTTACTGGGAAGGCTGACTCGATACAATTTGCTGCCAAATACTCCAAAAAACATTAGAATATGTTACATCCGCATTCTAATGTTACTAATGAATTCAAGAAAAATACTGATGACTAGGCAGCATGGTCTCAGACTTTAGCCTGTTCCGTAAGAAACAAACAAAAAAAAAAAAAAAAACAAAAGCTCACAAATCGATGACAGCGAACTGACACAGTGTTGCAATAAAATAACAAAAGGGAACGAAACATTTCGTTCCGAACAACATAGGTTAATAAAAATTATGCCAGTTAATGGTGATATAAACTCATTTGTTTTTCAGCACTGAAAAAGATATTTGAGGGTATCGGTGGCTACGGTGCAGTGAACTTGAAGTGAACTTTGGGATACATCCCCCTTAAACTATTTGAAATCCCAATTCATTTCCATTTTAGGCTCATTTCAGTTCAGTTTTAACGGTGAGTTTATTAACAGAATTGACCGGCTAGACCCTATCTTTATTGTTATGTTTCTGTACTTACTTAATTTGTAAGCTGATTTTTTTCTTAAAAAAACTATGTTTTAATATTCTATATTAATTATAACGGATAATTACGTATAAGGGTGTAGCGGGGTGTTAGCGTCGAATTCTAGCCCGTCGGTTTTTACAGGCGGCGAAAGGTCTAGTTAAAATCGTTGACAACCTACAAACTCTTACCAGAGTGGCGTCAAGTAGCTGTTTTGCACGCGACGGCCATAACCCGTTAACCACGTCGTAGAAGCTAAACCTGGTAGAGGGGGCTTAAGCACATAAGTCTAGCAGTTGCTCCCTGCATAGTGCATAGGATGTCTCGACAGTTAGGTATAGTTAAAGGCTTTAAGGGCGTCGGTAGGAGACAGTTATCGTTAGGCCAGATACTGCATGGCGGGTAAACCACCAACAACAACATAAGGCTGGCGGCTGACTGTAAAATATTTGGCAAATCCTCTGCGACATGGTTGGTATATATAGAATGCGCGATATGGTTAAGGCGTACAGCACAAGCGACGTGCAGGGGCAGCACCCGGCTCCGGTGAGAAATGTACTAGTGTTGTTGAACCACCTCGGGCGGGGGCAACGCAAGAAGCGAGCTCGGGTAATAAGCATAAGGTATGCAAGTTGGAATATTGGGACTAAGACTGGAAGGGCCAGAGAGTTAGCGGATATATTAAAAAGAGGAGGAATAAATATACCTAGCCTGTTTACATGAAATTAAATGGAGGGAAACCGAAGCGAGGGAAATAGGTGAAGTATACAAGTTTTTCTACTGCGAAATTGACGGAAAAAGATATGGTGTGGGAATATTGTTTATAGTTATTTAAAAGGAAAGCGTGATGAATGTAAAAAGGATTAATGATACATTGATAGTTGTGAAAGTTATGTCATAATATAATGTCCCATCACTAGCGATGCGTCCCAACTCTATGCGCTAGTGGACATTGTCTGAGGATAGCAACGCGGCTTGACCAATCTCTTGTAATAATCTAACTGTAAGTTGAATTCAATAATCCATCGTGCCTGAACAAGTGGTTATGAAATTAATATGTAAGATATTTAAAGATTCACTCTATCGTCATATGTTTTAGAAACACGATTACTTGTAGTTTCCTCGATAGAAAAAAAATCCAAAGTAATGTTTATAACAGAAAATAAATCCTCGGTACGGCGTATAAACTTCACGGAAGGTCATCAGATTTTAAATAATGACAAAACTAGATGTTTTCTATACGGTATATGTTTTAGATTTTCAAAATGTGTATTGGTTTTAGAAATATGAAGGAAATACCTAAGTGGTCGTGCGTTCCGCCCATTCTAACTAGAGCCGCCGCTCTTCCCCCATATCCGCGTTAGTTTTGCTTCGGCCGTTGGATGGGAAGAATGTGTCGCTTGTGCAAAAGTACGGTTTTAAAAACGTAACAAAGAATTTTGTATTAACTAACTTTATTTTAAATGGGGAATAAAGTAAACAAAACAAAGAATTGTATTCTATCTATTGACGACCGTATGGCGACCGTAATTTCGAATAATAATGGGTGGATTTTTTTTTAATATTTTTTATTTATTTAACCATTTATGCACACACACATATACAGACAATACGGAGGAACAGAAAAATAGGTACATAGGTGATGCTTATTTCTAATGAAATCTCTTCCAGCATACCTGCGAAAGGAAAGATGAAAAAAAGAGATGCAGACATCGTATGTAGAAGGAAAAAATAAACACTTAAAACAATTCAGAGCTAAATCATATAAAATAATTATTAGATACTAAATAAAATATACTGTCAAATACAAATAAAAAAAATATTATAGCAATAACTACCTACCTACTAATATATATAAAAAACCGGCCAAGTGCGTGTCGGGCCACGCGCAGTAATAGGGTTCCGAAGTTGCATAATAATGCGGACTAAGAAGAGGGTTTTGTTGTTGTTACATAAACATTAAAATGGTTTCAGCGGCACACAACGTCTAAAAACGGGCCCACATAGATGATGTTTTTTAAATCTAGGTATATGCTCGCGTTTGATCAATATCTCGCCTGATGTTAAGCGATGATGTGGTCTACGGTGAAGCACGCTTGCCTAGGAGTAACCTATTC
Organism: Orthosia incerta; assembly: GCA_948252205.1. NCBI lineage: Eukaryota > Metazoa > Arthropoda > Insecta > Lepidoptera > Noctuidae > Orthosia > Orthosia incerta. Next base: position 6,396,218 of record OX411759.1, read on the forward strand.
ACTCTTGATTTAAACTAAAGAAGGACTAACTGGTAACTGAAGAAGGAGTTATGAAATCCAACTTCGCAACTGAAGTTAGAAATATATTATCTACTAGCTGTTACCCGCAGCTTCGCCCGCGTTAAGATACGTTTTGTCAATCAATTCTGGTTGTCGACATACAGGGTGAGAAAATCCAACGTTGCAGTTTCAGTTTTAATCAAAATCGACTCCTTTGATGTTTTGTGCTATTCTTCATAGTGAGGATTTGGCCATCCACGCACACTTGGAAAACTCAGCCTGTATAGGTATAGGAAGCATTAACGTAAAAACGATTAACTTATTTAATTCAATGAAATTGTATCTACAGTTAATCTACATTACTTTATAATTCCGTTAATCATAGGTACAACATTTTATGACGCTGCTATATCCTATGTGCTATGTCCTCTCATTTGATGCTAATACATACCCCTGCTATCCTTGAGCTTTGTTAATAGTACATATTTATTTATATTATGTAATGGGATGAGGCTTCGTATTACACATAAGTGCCAATATATTAACAGGTATGAGATAAAAAAACTTTTTTACAAAAAAATACCACCGACTTCCAAATAAGAAAACTAAAAAGTGAAAATTAAGTTATTTTTGGAAGTCGGTGTCCATGACGCAAAGTAGCCTATGTCCTTCTCATGGTCTCAAACTATCTCCATACCAAATTTCATCCAAATCGGTTAATAATAAGAAGGAGTTGCGTGATAAGAAGTTACTTATAAAATTAACGCTCTCTCCCATTTCTCCCCCTTCGTGTTTTATGCAAGTAGCCTATGTTCTTTTCAGGGTCTCAAACTATCTCCATACCAAATTTCATCTAAATCGGTTCATAATAGGAAGAAGTTGCATGATACGAAGTTACATACAAAATTAACCCTCCCCCATTTCTCCCCCTTCGTGTTTTATGAAAAAAAAGTAACCTATGTCCTTCTCAGGGTCTCAAACTATCTCCATATCAAATTTCATCTAAATCGGTTCAGCGGTTTAAGCCATAATAAGATATTTCATAAAAAACTACCCCACCCCCCATTTCTCCCCCTTAGTGTTTTATGAAGAAAAAAGTAGCCTATGTCCTTTCCCGGGTCTCAAATTATCTCCATACCAACTTTCATTTAAATCGGTTCAGCGGTTTAAGCGTGATAAGGTAACAGACAGACAGACAGAGTTACTTTCGCATTTATAATATTAGTTTGGATTTGAGTACCATCGCGGGTGCGAATTGCGAAAGGAGTCGTTACGAGCACGCGTTAGAGCCACGGGGAATGGTATGGTTCGTTCCTGGATACCTGCGCGCACGCTTCTTGTTTATTTTTCTTTCGGAATTTTAAAATTTACGTGTGTATTCATCTGCGGTATTCACTATTTCGTTTTGGAAAGTTTTACGCTACTCAATTAGTGATGTAGTCGGGTCGAATATTGACTTTATAGATAGATATCGACAAAATAAAATAAGTAGTTTGCTTGGCAATCGACTTTAGATTACAAAACGTCGAAAATACTTCTGCACTAAAATAAAATAGACTCCCCCGCGCGCATGCGCCGTATGGACTACGGACCGGTACTGCCAACGACTCCGGCCACTCCAATGCGTTATTCGAGCTTAGACATGATTAATTTAGAAATCATTATTATTAAGGATGTTGGTTACGCTTCCTAATTTATAGTTCTTATATTTTATTACATCACCATAGGGCGATTGAGAGGCATTGGTTTAATAGTTCCAATTTATTAAATAAGTGTCACATATCGTTGATTTGGTGATATCCCGCGCGGTGGCGCCACCGTCAATACGCCGCCGCCGGCCATCTTCTTCTCGTTTTAACCACGGTTGGGTGCGCGCACGTCCATCATCGCGCATCATCTCGCCCAATGTTCCCTATTGAACCTACATGAAAGTGTTATCTGCATTACCTAGACCTTCTGTGTTGTGTACCGCTGGCCAGCATAGTGTATCTAGTCTGTGAGCTGAACTTCCCGAACGTGGCATCCATCTGCATCTGCATGGGAATCGCTGTTTCAAAGGTATGTGGCATAATTAATAAATTGAACTTTATCCATTGCCTTTCGTCTCATCTGCGTATTTTTCTCCTTCAAATTAGCACTGCTGAATCAGCAATTATAGCCTAGATTACTCTAATAATTTAGGTTCAAGCGCGTGTGATTTTACTAGTAATCTTCTAGAGGTTATACGCACCAGATGTTATAATTTAATTTTTGTATATTTTTACATGGTTCATAAGCATATATTTACTATCTGTTTTCCATAGCTAACAACGTTATTTAAGTAATTTTTCAATGGTATTTGTACAAAAATTTTATTGTGCCAAGTACATTTTATAAGTTGGTCAACTATTACTCGTAAACTTGTAAAGCCTGTTATGATTTTATTTTTGTTTATTTTTACATGGTTCATAAGCATATATTTACTCTGTTTCACACAGCTAACAACGTTATTTAAGTAATTTTTCAATGGTATATAAAAATACTGTTCCAAGTATATTTTACTAGTTGGTCGACTATTACTCGTACACTTGTAAGGCCTACTTATCCGTGATAGTTTTCCTTTTAATTTCGTTATATTTACTACTGCCATGATTTCACATAGCCAAGAGCAACCATTTCGCTGGCAGAGGGGGGGGGACACTTGACTCTAACATAAATTTGTAATTTAAAGCTTAATTTTACGCAAACGGATCTCTGGATCGAAAAATGGTTTCAACAAACCCATAATATTTTTGAATGGCCTAACCAACGATATCCCACACCATGGGAAAGATGAGAAAATAAAATACATCCCCACTTTACGTCTATGGGAGGTCACCGAAAATATTTTTTTTCATAATTTTTGTAATGTATGGAACCTTATACCTATTGTTTATGATCTGTCTTGTTGGTGGTCTGTCACGGCTATGTCTGTCATCGCCGTCCCGAATAAACCGAATTACTAGCTACACGTTGTTTTACTCATATATTTCAGTGGCGACGAGGATAAATATTAGAAGCGTGCTAAATAAAATTTAATCCATTATGTCAATCGGAAAACTAACCGAGTTTAATATAAGGTCGGGCAATTGGACAATGTATGTGGAACGCATGGAAATGTTTTTCAAGGTCAACAATGTTAAGGAGGAATTTTGGTTACCCACATTGATTGCGGCGATGGGTGACGAAGCTTATGAACTAATAAGCAACTTAACAAGTCCGGGCAAACCGAGTGCGAAAACCTATGCGGAGGTGGTGAAGGTTATGACGGATCACTTGCAACCAAAGCCGTCATTTATGGCAGAGAGGTACCGTTTCCGACAACGAAGACAAAATGCGGGTGAATCCATTTTACAATATATTTCAGAACTGAAGAAAATGTCCAAATTTTGCGAATTTACGTCCGTATTGGAAGAGAATTTACGTGATCAGTTAGTATGCGGGTTGCGAAGCGAGTCGATTAGGCAACGATTGTTTACTGAAGAAAATCTGCAATATGCAAATGCCGTAAAAAATTCATGCACTATGGAATCGGCGGAGAGGGATGCAGCGGCAGTGGAACAAACAGTCGGGAAGAATAGTGACTCGGGCGGTAGCGGTGATAACGCGGCTGGAGCGCTGCATGCGGTGGTGGCGTCGAGCAGCGGGGGCCGCCGAGGGCGTGATGGATCACGCGGTCTAATGGCGGCACGGAATGTCACCGCCGAAGATTCAAAAAACAATTGTTCTGCTTGCGGGGCTTCGGATCACCAGAGGGTGCGATGTAGATACAGTCGGATTATCTGCGGTAGGTGTAGACAGAAAGGACATCTACGTCGGGTTTGTCCGGTGCGTTCTGGTGGAAGACAGCCGAAGGACCGATGTGACACCAATAACTTGGTGGCGCATGTTCAAGCAGCAGGTGGGGTAGCCAATCAGTCAAACCTCTGGAACCATACAGGGGAGGATAAGCCTCCTTTGTCAGACGAGGAGGACTGGGAAGTAGAAGATTTGCATCAACTTAGTTTGAATAGCTACAAACCGGTAAGCTTAACTATTTATGTGGATCAAACCCAATTATCTATGGAGATTGATACAGGGTCTTTAGTATCATGTATTAGTAGGGAAAAGTATGATCAACTGTTTAGCCATAGACCTTTAGATAATTCTAATTTAGTATTTAGATTTTATGATGGTACTATTACAAAACCTATAGGGGTGATTAGGCCAATGGTTAAGTATGGAAATAAATCCAAACAAATGGAATTGTTTGTCATAGAGGGTGGTACCACCTCGCTATTAGGTCGACAATGGCTTACTGAACTAGGCATTAAAATACCTTCGTACCAAAATATGATCACACTGAGCGCAGACCAAAGAAATAGCAATGTTTCAGGTAATGATCAATTAACATTATTACTTCACAGATATAAGGATTTGTTTTCGGAGGGACTAATAATAATAATAATTCAAGGGCCTGATCCAGAAAGCAGTACTGCTGGACACGGCTCGTATAGTTAGGAGGTTCCTCTCTCTGGAGCCCTGACCGCCGGTAGCTTGGACCCTGTTCCCGATACCGGTGGGCCTCTATTTTTTATATTTTTAAATGTTTTTGTTTTTTAATTTATTTTATAAAAATATTTAAAAATGTAAATAATAAGAAAACTGATTAATAAAGGAAATAATAATAACCTATAGTATTAGATACTAATGACCGCATGGAGGTATGGCAGAGCAAGGAGCTTCACGGACGCTTCTACCGGGTCCTACATGGGCCCGATGTAGATTTTTTGGCGTCCGTGGCCTGGTTGCGATTTGGTGACCTTTTTGGGGAAACCGAAGGTTTTGTCTTTGCGATTATGGACGAAGTTATGATGACGAACAACTACCGGAAATATATTGTGAAGGACGGCACGGTTGACATTTGTCGGGCATGTCACCGGCCGGCGGAATCAATCAGACACATTATTTCTGGTTGTTCTAGTCTGGCTAACGGAGACTATTTGCATAGACACAACCTTGTAGCCAGGATTATCCACCAGCAACTTGCTCTTAAATACAATCTTGTGGAATCAGAAGTGCCTTACTATAAGTATGTGCCCGACCCAGTTCTCGAAAATGGCAATGTCACGTTGTATTGGGATCGGTCTATCATCACTGACAGGACTGTTGTTGCTAATAAGCCTGACATAGTGGTGATAGACCGACTAGAGCGTCGCGCAATGATTGTTGATATTGCGGTCCCCCATGACGAGAACCTCGTGAAGGCGGAGAGAGATAAGAAAAGTAAGTATCTTGATCTGGCTCGCGAGGTTGTCGACATGTGGGATGTGAATACAGCAGACATTGTGCCGATAGTCGTGACGGCCAATGGTATAATAGCCAATAGCCTCGACGAACATCTGAGGAGGCTCTCGTTGGGCAGCTGGATCAAGGGCTTGATCCAGAAAGCGGTACTCCTGGACACGGCTCGTATTGTTAGGAGGTTCCTCTCTCAGGAGCCCTGACCACCGGTAGCTTGGACCCTGTTCCCGATACCGGTGGGCTACTATGTTTGTATTTTTAAATGTTTTTTTATTTTATTTTTTATACAACAATGTTAGGTGCCTGTACTAGGTAATCCTGTATCACAGGCGGCAGGGGCTCAAACAATGTAATTGGAAGGACAAGGAATTTTTACAATATTTTCTTAACATTAGAATAGTGACAGAGATATATTGATTATTGTTAATCTTAATTACTAAAACAGATTAAAAATTAAATTCTATTAATAATAAATTGTAGTTCTAAAAACTAAAAAACACGCTTTATTGGTAAGGATAATGGGACAAACTGTTTAAATTATTGCATTGTCATCGGTCCTTGATAAGTGTGCAAAGTTTCAAATCAATCCAACGTTTTGAAGTGGGTGAAAATCACGTTCAAAGATTCCGTTACATTGATACATTGATACATTGTTACATTGATACATTGATACATAGATACATAGATACATACATACCAAGCTAATAAAAGCGTGTTAATGATAGAAAAAAAACATAAACATTAAATGATTTCTAACTTAGCTTAGATAACATTAAATTGATTGCACTTAATTATTTACACACGGACAACGAACTTTGAGCGTCAGCAGATATTTGAGCTGGGTTAACCACTATTGCAAAATGTTTTCAAACCATTTTGCAAAAGTACGCACGGCGGCAAATTTTCTAAGACAGCAACAAATCCAGGCGAAGTAGGTCAGTGCAGTGGCTTGTTCTTGTTGAGTCGGCATCACGTGTGAAACACGGAAGCCTGGCCTAAAGTGTGACGCTCTAGGCGCCCTCGTAATCGACAGAGTTGATGTATCTGAATTCCGCTATCTTCCTTGCAGGGCACTCAGGATCTCCTGTTTTATGATTGCTGGGCTTTTTAAATCGTGAGCAAGTTGCACATTTTGGTACATCAGGTTTCTTCGCGCATTCTGTCATCGAGTGCCCTGTTTCACCACAATGCCCACACGTCGAGTTGACCTCTCTGCACGTTTTTGCTGCATGACCATACTGTTGGCACTTGTAGCAACGAGTTACCAGTGTAAAATCCCTGACAGGACGGGACGTCCAATTAATAAAAAGTCTCGATTGAGCGATTAGGGCTTTACGTATATCAGCTGGTACTTCAATGACGTAGTTGCAGGTCGACGAATCTCTCTTCCCAGATTTGTGGCTTAATTTTACCACGGCCAAGAAGGATTCTAAGGACATGTCATCAAACTTGTCGGCTACATTTTGTTCAAAAATGCATCTGAAGACCTCATTTTCAGCCATGGAACTCGGCACTCCTAAGACCACGATCCGGGGCTTGCGCTTGCTGGGTTCGTCGGCGGTAAGTCCGGAAGTAGAGAGCTGGACTGCTTGCTTTACTTTATCAGCATCCTGTTTGGTCTCGGTGCTGATAATTACGCCTCCGTTTTTTGTTTTCCGTACACCACGAACATGCAGTTTCATTTGCTCCGGGCGTATGATCCTTTTCACGAGGTCTTTTGTTTCGTCACTCGATTTCAATTTATCTTGCGGATAAATTGCAACTGAGCTTAAATTATTGGGGCGAACAAAGTTATTTGCTCCCTTTTTTACCATTTCGGCAAAAGAAACACTTCCCGCAGTACCTGAGTCCTGTATCGTCTTCTTGAGGTCCATGATTTGGTCTGACAGGTCTCGCTTTTCAGTAATGGTTTCAACCGCATTGTGCATTAGAAGAGATCTAGCCTTTAGCGACTGGTACAGTACTGCCATTTGTGAGGTACCGGATCCTATTTTACGGCAAAGGTTTGCTATTTTCATTTTCTGCTCCGAATTGAGTTTTCCATCCGCGGCAATAGAGCAGACTTCATTCAGATACAGCTCAATAGAAGACATCCATTTTTGAATCTCGGGCGTGGTGATGATTTCAGGTGGCGCAGCCACAGGCGAAGCAAAGGAGAGCACTGGCCCCCCTGAATTCGAGGGTCTGTTTTCCATTTTATGGGTACACTCAAATCACTTTTACTTGTTCATAGTTTGTAAATACACACATACTAAGCTAAATTAAAAGTGCAAAGTTACCAATACACTTAAGGAGGTCACTATTATTAATAATTGATTTATTTCAACTGAATATTGCTTGTGGGCACGTCTGTTCGCGACAAGCGCCAATAGAAAAAAAAAAATAAAAAAAAAAAAACTGACCGGGCCGGTTCACGGGAGGCAAGGCTCGGTTACGACTACGCGAGGGAGCAACGCCGGTTTTCTGTCGAGCACGGCCTGTGCCGTACGCGCTCCACGAGCGCGTCGAGGCTGAACTAGAAGGCATGCTGCGCGCCGGTGTCATCGAGCCTGTGGAGTGCGCAGATTGGGCTACTCCACTTGTACCGGTTCGTAAGGCTGATGGTGGACTCCGTATCTGTGCTGATTACAAAATAACATTAAATCCAGTACTGTTGGTGGACAAATATCCCTTACCACTTATAAACGACTTGCTGGTTAAATTAAATGGTTCTAAGATATTTACAAAAATCGATTTAACGCAAGCATATAATCAGATTGAATTGGATGACCCTGATAATTGTACGGTTATTAATACTCACAAGGGCCTTTATAAGTAAAAAGATTGGTTTTCGGTTTATCGTCAAGCCCGGGTATATTCCAACGAATTATGGCGAATCTTCTGAACGATATTCCAAACGTAGAAGTATTTCTCGATGATATTATTATTGGATCACCCAATATTAGGGAGCATTTAGTTATTTTAGAGAGGGTTTTAGAGCGGTTACATCATAACAGAATGAAACTAAATAAAAAAAAGTGCATGTTCTTGACTAATGAGGTTAAATATTTAGGTTTTATTATCTCTGCCGAGGGAATTAAGGTGGACCCGGAAAAGGTGGAAGGTATATTAAACATACCCCGCCCAGAAAATATTACCGACTTGAGAGCCTTTTTAGGAACAATCATGTATTATGCGAAATTTGTTAAAAACTTGAGCAATGTATTGGCACCTTTGTACAGGTTACTAAAGAAGGGAGTTGTTTGGACATGGAATGATGAGTGTGAGTCATCTTTTAAGAGAATTAAAAATATTTTGATTAGTGCCGACGTCCTTGCTCATTACGAACCAAACAAACCCTTGTTTTTAACTTGTGATGCGAGCGCGAGAGGAATAGGAGGCGTATTAAGTCAGATGGGTGAGCTCAATGATAGTAGCACAGGCGGACAGCAGGAGCGTCCTGTCGTGTATGTGTCGCGCGCGCTTAACGCGGCTGAGAAGCATTATTCACAAATCGAGCGGGAGGCTTTGGCTATTGTGTTCTGCTTAGAGAAATTGCACCAGTATTTATATGGGCGTCGTTTTACACAACGCACGGACCACAAGCCATTGGTCACTATTTTTGGGCCTAAACAGGGTATACCATCAATGGCTGCGAGCCGATTACAAAGGTGGGCTATTAAGTTGTCAGCCTATACATACGACATTGAGTATGTTTCTTCGAAGCAGAATGGGGCAGATGGGTTATCGCGGTTGCCAGCTCTTTCTACTATTAAACAACCTATTAAAGTTCCGGAACAATCATATTTACATTTCGCCCAAAATGCCATGTTATTGGATTATAACGAGATTAAAAGACAGACGAGCCGAGATCAGTTGCTAGGCCGAGTTCTAACATATCTTCGCGACGAATGGCCGTCTGATAACGAAATTAAATCGCTCCAACCTTATTTTAATCGTAAGAAAGAACTATACGAGGAGTTAGGTTGTGTGATGTGGGGCCATAGGGTGGTCGTACCGGGTGAGTGTAGGAATAAGGTTTTAATGGATTTACATGAGCCTCATATGGGCCTAGTAAAAACTAAAGCTTTCGCTAGGAGCTATGTCTGGTGGCCGGGTATGGACGAGAAAAATTTAAAAACGTGCCGTGGTTGCAGTGTCTGTGCTGCAGAGAGCGAGGCACCGCCTCGACATATGCCCTGCCCATGGGTTTGGCCAGATAGACCATGGGCCCGGGTGCATGTTGATTTCTTAGGCCCTATCACGGGGCGGATATTTTTAGTAATGGTTGATGCCAGGACTAAATGGTTAGAAGTGAGTCAAGTACCTAGTACAGCGGCTAGTCACACGATCAGCGTTTTATGTGACGTGTTTGCACGTTTTGGATTACCCAGACAAATAGTCTCGGATAACGGGCCGCCCTTTACAAGCCATGAGTTTTCTCAATTTCTCGCTACAAACGGGATCGAACAGATATTTTCAGCGCCATATCACCCCGCCTCTAACGGGGCAGCAGAGAACGCAGTTCATACAGTTAAAAGAGCTATTAAAAAGGCAATTAGAGAGAACTTAAACATAAACTTATTTTTAAATAATTTTCTTCTGTATTATAGGAATACAGAACACTGTACGACAGGCGAAACACCGGCGTCGCTCATGTTTGGCCGCAGGTTACGTACAAAATTCGACGCCCTAAGACCAAGTAGGGACAGTAGAGTTAGGGATGCTCAGGAGCGCCAACAAAAATACGGCGCAAGTGGGTAGCGTCAACTACGCCCGGGGGATGAGGTCTGGCTGCGTCAATATCGTGGACAGGATAAATGGGTATCTGGAAAGATTGCAGAAAAGATGGGAACCACTGATTATAAGGTAGTAGATGATTTAGGTAGAGAATCCCACAAACATGTAGATCAGCTGAAGCCACGGATACGGAGTTCACTAATCTGTCCTTCTCCCTCTAGTCCAATCAGTGACAATTCCGAGACGGTTGAGGTAACGCAGGAACAGGGAGCGCCCAGTCCGGGCGGTCCGCGGAGCGGAGGCTCGACCGCAGCGACCACACATCAGGATGACGGGGAAGGAGAATCTTTTGAAGACTGAGTAGAACAGCCAGTTCAGAGCTCAACATAGCATTCCTTGCCTTCTCCGAAGCCGCCCCAGTGTCGTCCCGTTCGTCACTGTCGAATTGATAAGCCAGCTAGGTATAATTTATGGTGAAGGTGTAGAAGTGATATTAAGTTTCTTTTGTTTTTATGAGCCTTTTATTGATTGTTAAAATGTAAAGGGTTCTAGGTGAAGGGTGAAGGTGTAATGTATGGAACCTTATACCTATTGTTTATTATCTGTCTTGTTGGTGGTCTGTCACGGCTATGTCTGTCATCGCCGTCCCGAATAAACCGAATTACTAGCTACACGTTGTTTTACTCATATATTTCAATTTTCTTTTACCATCTTGTCGGAATCATTAATATATATATCCATGCCAAATTATAGCTTTCTAGTACTTAGTTTCTCAGAGCTAAACTGCGGACGGACAGACGGACAGAGCGAAACTATAAGGGTTCCTTGTTGACTTCGGAACCCCAAAAAGATAATAATATAGAACTATATGCAACTATGATGGAATGGAAAGGTAGTGTCTTTTCACTTTTCTTTTAAAAACTGAAAGAGTTTGGCAATCCCTTATGTCAGGCGGAAGAGAGTTCCACAAACGCACGGCGTCGAAATCGGTAGTGTGGGAAGGGATATTAAAGAGATTTTTAAGATGCTTCCTCCAAAGCGCATCGGAAGGACGGGAGTAGGAAAAGCGTTCTCGGAGGTAGGAAGGCGTGTTAGGGTTATGAAGGATGTTAAATAATAGACACAACATCCGAGAGTTCCTGCGAAATCGAATAGGAAGCCATTTGAGTATCTTGCGAAATTTTGAAACATGATCATACTTTTTAAGGTTGAAAACAAAACAAATACATAAATTTTGCAAACGCTCAAGTTTATCCAACAGCTCCTCGGTGGCATCCAAATAACAGCCGTCGGCGTAGTCCATAATGGGCTGAATGAGAGTTTGAGCTATGGAGGCATTTCAGCGAGTGGAACGAATAGTGCACTTTGCGACTGACCTCACCGACATGGGCTGTCCACGACAAATAGGAGCCCATGATTACCCCCAGGTTTTTAGCTGTCTTGGTGTATTCAATCTGAACTCCATTCAATCAGAGTGAAGACAGCGACGCAACATCAAGCCTGTTCCGCATTTGCCTACCGACAAAAACCAAGGCCTGAGACTTCTTAGGGTTGATTTGCAGCCCAAAGGACCGCGACCATTCCTTAATCAACTTCAGGTCGCTGTTTACGGTAGACACGGCGGCTTCCGCATCATGACTAAAAAAATGATGGTAAAGCTGCAGGTCATCAGCGTAGAGATGGAAGTTACAGGAGATTATCTAGCGATAACAAAGAAAGCTAAGTAATACCACACCGTATTACGTCTAGCCATGTCGGTCACATTGTTACGAGTCATTTGTCAACGTCAAACTCAATCAAAAGCTTTCAAATCGATGACAGCGAGCTGACACAGTGTTGCAACAAAACAAAAGGGAGCGAAACATTTCGTTCCGAACACTGACCTCTAACATACAAGTTGTAGAGGTCAGTGGTTCCGAACAAAAAAGGTTAATAAAAACCGGCCAAGTAAATAATAATAAAAAGTTTTTATTTATTTCAATTGTACAAGAAAACACTTATCTAAACACGTTGCGTTACAACTAGGGAAAAGGGTGTTTAAGATGAACTCTGGCACCCAATGTAAGATTTAACTTGTGTTTAGGGTGCCAGCGTCCTCGCCTACAATTTGAGCATGTAACAGCAGTTGTAAGACGAACACAGTACAATTATCATTATTCAATTATAATAAATTTACCAGCTAATGCAGCTATGATGTGCCCTAATTATGTACCTATGTATGGATGTGTGTATGTGTGTGAGGAGGAGGTAAATATTATGATGAAAACTTGTGTTTATGTAAGTCTGTATATGTGTGTGTGTTTATGTCTGAGTGTGTGTAAGTATAAACCTATTACCTTATTAACTACATTAGGGCGACCTGTCAAACGTCGATTGCACACCCTGTGATGAATGAAATAAAATTTAGCGATCGATACCTGTAGTAAATCTTCAGTCTCATTGTAATTCAATGTCAAGAGCCACTTCATGACCCTGGTTTTGCACCCGTTTAGACATTTGGGCGCAATGGAGCAGATTTTATTTATTTTATTATATAAGTGGCTTGACAGTACACCAAAATGACGCTGAGCAAGGGCCATTCTACATCCGTGTGTTGAGCATACTTCGAAATGTCTACGCTTTTTGGCAGCATTCGGGTCATATACTACAGAGGGATGTTTGCGCAGAATAGTGCCAAGGACAAAGATCTGTCTCACGGTAAGAACCTGACATTCGGTGTAGAGAGTCGCGGTGGGATACCCAAAAGGCTTCGAGGTCATAATCTTGAGAACAGCTCTCTGTGCTCGCTCCAAAGGCAGGAGGATTGTCTTGGAAGTCCCACCCTATACTGTGTGCAGTAGTTTATTATGCTTTGACACAGGGCATAATAAACCGTTTTAATAGTAAGGTAACCCGCAAGAGTGCCTTAGTTTTAAAAAAATAAATATACACTTGCGGACTCGGGATATAAGATTACTAAGGTGAGGTTTCCAGCTTAGAGAACTATCTACATAGACTCCGAGATATTTGCCAGACTCACACATTTTGAGCTGTGGACAGCCACATTGTGAAGAAGATAGACCAAGAAAGCAGGTATTAGCTCTGAGCTCCAATGAATCCGGTGAGGGAAGGTTGGTGGATCGTAAGGAGAAAGGTAAGTATACCGTTTTATTTAAATTTAAGGTTAGGATATTATTTGACAGCCATTTCATCACTGAGTTTAGAGAAAGTTCCGCGTATTTTACTGTTTCGGGCCAGTCAATACCATGAATTAATAGAGCCGTATCATCTGCGTAAGTGAAAATTGAACAATTCATTAGAGACATTTTGCATAAGTTGTTAATATCAATAAGAAATAGGGTAGGACCCAGAATTGAGCCCTGAGGAACGCCAAAACTCAATGAAATGGTGTCACTAATAACATCATTTATTTTGACACATTGAGTTCTATCACACAGATAATCCTGGAAAATCTTCAAGGTATGTCCGCGAATGCCCATAGCTTCCAGCTTAGATAAGAGGTGGGGAATGGACACAGTGTCGAATGCCTTAGAAAGATCCAAGAAGATAGCCAAGCATTTCATTTTACTATCTAATTTAGATACTACATGGTCTACCAAGGCAGCAACAGCGTTTTCAGTTGACCTGCCACGTCTAAAATCATATTGGTTATTGCTTAGTAATTTGTGTGACTCAAGATAGTCTATCAAACGTTTATTAAGGATCTTTTCTAATATTTTAGAGATGGCAGGCAAGACAGAGATCGGTCTATAATTATCCACACTGTGTCTGTCACCCTTTTTGAAGATTGGGTGAACAACAGCCCTTTTAAAAACCCTGGGAAAACAGCCTGTTGAAATAGAGCGATTGCAGATATGAGTAATGGCTGGGACAATCGCGGGGAGGCAGGATTTTAATATTCTCGATGAAATGCCATCCCAACCTACCGCAGCATCAGTTCGTAACCCAATAATGAGATTTGAGACCTCCACTTCATCTGTGGGTAAAAGAACTAGCGAGTTAGAGGGCACCGCACCGAAAGAATATGCCGAGGTATACGAGGTGGTTAAAAATTTATCAGCCAAGTTCTTGCCAACATTGCCAAAAAACTCGTTGACTTTATTGACCGAGGATTTTCATCCGAAGATATTCTTAGTAGCTCGTCGGGGGATTTCGCATCGCAACTAGTTCCAGTAACATTTTTAACGATCTTCCAAGTAGCCTTAGGGTTGTTCTTCGCCATTTGGAACTCCTTCCTCTCATATGCGTGCTTTAAATTTTTGAGAATTTTGTTACAAAAATTACGGTATAGTTTGTATGTAATCATAAGAATTAAGTTTTCGGGATCTGCCTTCAGCGTACGAGCCATGCAAAAGTACAGAGGATACAGCGGAGTAGTCCATTTGTAATCCAAGGTTTCAGGACTCGACGTTTAAGACATGTGCACCGATTTGGAGTGATTGGCGATGACGGAGCTATGCTGGAAACCAGACACTCTGCGGCATTGTTTGGGTCTTGAATAGACAATATTTCACTATAGTCCATCGATAAAATGTCAGTGATTGCAGCTGTATAATCAATAACTATGCGAGTGTGTTTAGAGGCAGGACGTGACATTACACGTTGGATGCTAATAATCGTAGGCCTATGATCAGTAATATAAGTATCGAGAACCAGAGTCGTATATTTATGGTCAGATCTTAACATTACGTAATCAATACAAGAGTTAATAGGGGTTGGAAATAGATGTGTTGGAAGAAGGCCGTGTGAGGCAATAAGGTTAAGGTACTGATTAGCTTCTTGGGAGATATCATTTGGAGTGATGTCAATATTGATATCACCCATAATCACACAATTTTTTTGGACTGATGTCTGAGTAAGGATAGTGTCTAGGCTATCGATAAATTCGTCAAGATTTCTTGTGGAGGGAGAGCGACATAACGCTAAAAGTAAGATATTGTGAGATTTTACATTGCAGATCAGACAACTAGCACCAGATATAGATGGTTCAGTTACGATGTGAGGTAATTCTGATTTTACATATATTATAACACCGTCATTCTGATTAGTAAGTTTGCTCGTGTGATAGGAAACATACCCATCCAGAGGAGGAACCGTATAAACCCTTAGCCAACACTCCGACAGAATCAAGACATCACATGAAATTTTTATTCTGGCCAGGAGCACAAGGAAGCTATCAAAGTTACAATTTACACTGCGTATATTAAGGTGTATTATATTAAGCGACTTTTTAGAGGCATTAATGAATCGACTGCAAGACTCAGGTACACAGATATATGAATCACTCATACCTAAGGAGTCAATATCATTTAAAGTGTCAGAATCGAATGTTGATGTTTGATATTAAGTGCATATGGATTTCAACCAAAGATATGCGGCATATGTATATTTTAGTTTTGTGGATATTAAATAATTCTGTTTTGAAAGTTGCAAGTAAATTAAGTACAAACAAATAATAAAGTGAATAGGATGTACATAAACGTAGGTATGTAAGTAAGTAAGTAATTCTTTATTTTGCAAATATGGGTACAGTACATGGTGATAAACAGATAAAAAGTAGGTTCGGCCATATTTTACCAAGAGGCATGCAAAAGTTATAGTTTGACGCTAAACATATAAATAAAGGCAATTAACTGACACACCGAATAGTTTTAAATTACAACTTACTATATCTAGGTCACCGCAACACAATTTATATGGATACAATTATACATTTAATTTAAGTTATTTATTCACAAACATTGTGTAGAATATTGGATACATTATTACAGGAATAGCTGGAACATAATTACAGTAAAATTATCGCTTGAAGATTAATTAAATTATTGTAGCAAATTGTATTTTATTTTTTCAATTATTATGTCAAATCAATCAATAGGTCACGAACAATTAGATTGTCAAAATAATCAATTATTAAGTCAAATTTATTAATATGTAACAAACATTAATGTCAAATAAATCCAATGTATTCCCCAAGAACTATAATGTCAAATAAATTCAAAAAATATGTCACAAACAAATTAGAATGTCAAATTAGAATGTCAAATTAGAATGTCAAATTAGAATGTCAAATTAGAATATCAAACTAGAATGTCAAATTAGAATGTCAAATTAGAATATCAAATTAATCCAATATTACAATTTATATAATAGACACAAATCATTATTACGAGTATATACAGTACTTGTTCAAAATTCTTTCTCAGTGAGGAATTCGCTGGTAGTATAGTATGCTTTATGTGCTAAAAAGCTTCGGAGTCTGTTTTTGAATAATGAAAGCGGCAATTCTTTCCATTGCTTAGGTAATTTATTATAAATGACCGGAGCCATGCAGTCACAGAACAGAGAAGACAGTAGAAATCGCATATAGCTTTATTAGTATCGGAACCAGCGTACCCAAACTCACACATACAGGGTGTCCCAGAAATCGACGTCAAGCCGTAAATGGGTGATAGACCAAGTTATAACAGTTCTCAGAAAAATACGAAAAAAAATCTATCTCATGTTTTTAAAAATTTATGGTCACTTTAAAAATTTACTAAAAAAATCAATCCCTGTAATGGTTCTTTAACTCCAATTGCTACAAATCCCATAATTTATCAATTTTTTTTATTATTATGTAATCTTGAATAATGCTTGTGTAGATTTTTGCCTAAAATTTAAAGCCAACTCCTCCTACTTAAAAGAAAATTAAACTTTTTCTAAACCAAATTATTCAAATTTACTGTTTCGCCCAACTTTAACTGACTGTACTGAAAAAAAAATTTACTACGCTAGTTTGGCAAGTAACATGAAAAATTGGCGCATTTAATAAGGATTCAAAAATGGTGTAACACTTGCTAGATTACGTTTTCAATAATTGGTCAAATTTTTTTTTGTAAATAGTATCGGTTTTTACCCAAAATGTCCATACTTCCTTAAAATGACTTTAGCTTACCTAAAGCTTTGGTAAACTCCGTTTCTAATTCGATAGAGACGGAGAGAGTCATTTTACGAAATACTTTACCAGATTTATTAGAAGACGTGCCACTGAACGTTTACAGGGAAATGTGGTTCCAGCAAGATGGCTGCCCAGCGCATTATGCCCGTTTAGTAAGAGAACATCTTGATGAAGAATACCCGCTCAGGTGGATAGGGCGCGGTGGGACAATCTTGTGGCCACCCCGTTCGCCTGATTTAAATCCCCTAGATTTTTTTTACTGGGGAGCGGTAAAAGAGAAAGTGTACTCAAAAACAATAGAGAATTTAGCCGAGCTGCGGGAAAGAATAACGGAAGCCGTTGTCTTTGTAAATAGGGGAAGATTTGCCCGGAAAATAACCAGATCTTTTTTAAGAAGATGTCGTGCTTGCATTGCCGTCGAAGGAAGGCAGTTTGAACATTTATTGTAATAAAAAAAATTAAATCTGATAATTTGTTTTTTTTTTCTAAGATGAGAAAACTGGTCCTGACTTAAAGTAAAAAGGTTGAGTCACTATCATAACTTTGCTCTTAAATAACGTAAATTTTCGATTTCTTATCTCGCTCACACTTCGTAAAATGACTCTCTCCGTCTCTATCGAATTAGAAACGGAGTTTAGCAAAGCTTTAGGTAAGCTAAAGTCATTTTAAGGAAGTATGGACATTTTGGGTAAAAACCGATACTATTTACAAAAAAAAATTTGACCAATTATTGAAAACTTAATCTAGCAAGTGTTACACCATTTTTGAATCCTTATTAAATGCGCCAATTTTTCATGTTACTTGCCAAACTAGCGTAGTACATTTTTTTTTTCAGTACAGTCAGTTAAAGTTGGGCGAAACAGTAAATTTGAATAATTTGGTTTAGAAAAAGTTTAATTTTCTTCTAAGTAGGAGGAGTTGGCTTTAAATTTTAGGCAAAAATCTACACAAGCATTATTCAAGATTACATAATAATAAAAAAAATGATAAATTATGGGATTTGTAGCAATTGGAGTTAAAGAACCATTACAGGGATTGATTTTTTTAGTAAATTTTTAAAGTGACCATAAATTTTTAAAAACATGAGATAGATTTTTTTTCGTATTTTTCTGAGAACTGTTATAACTTGGTCTATCACCCATTTACGGCTTGACGTCGATTTCTGGGACACCCAATAACACTAAGAAATCTTTGGTGTGATTGGTAGTTTAATTTTTAGATGAAAGTAGAAAATATGTCAGTCGTCGCTTATTTGAAAATAAACCACAGATTTATGATAATAGAGTTGGTTTATTGTCTACTCTTTTTAAGTATTTATTACTTTTTTCGTTTAAAGCGCACACGGAATAGTTTAATGAGCAAGTTACGCTACCCGCCGCTAGATGTCACTATATTAAATTCATTTAATTTAAAGCCGTAAATTAGTTACCGATAAGATTTATATTTGCGAAATGAGGTCATTACTACTCGTCCTCCTGTAGTGATGTACCACGGTCGTTGACTTATTTATCGACATTCCGTTTTATTTTCAAACAAAATGCAGTTTAGTTTTAAAAAAAAAACGTTGCCCCACACTAGGAATTTCTCCTGTATCGTGGGTGCGTTTACAAACATATAATTTCACATACACAAACACCCAGAGCCGGAACAACTATTTGTAGATCATACAAATATTTGTTCCGTGCGGGAATCGAACCCGCGACACGCAGCGCAGCAGTCAATCGCTCAACCACTGCGCCAACCATGCGCCAATAACTAGAGTCGATAAATATTATTATGTTTGTAATCAAGTTTTTATATAAATTTATTCCAATACTTACGATTTATAGAAAGTATAATTAAGATATTTTATGGTAAACTACTGATCCGATTTTGAAAATGATTCTATTGATACAAAGATGGGCGTATCTTTGTATGTGGTGTTTTTGTTCTACCAATAGAATTATAGAATACAATACTCTTTATTATGTACACCATATAAGTAACAGAAAGTATAGACGAAGAAAACATTACACTGGGTGGCACAATGGGCGGCCTTATCGCTAAAAGCGATCTTTTCAAGACAACCTTTGCATGGATTTAAAAAATGAAAGGAAAGACAGTACTGTAGGTAGTCTTTGGTGTACTATTATTAATTACTAGCTGTGCCCGCGGCTTCGCTCCCATCATCTGTTTGCCAACCCTAAGTAGGGTATACTTACCTTCCTGCCACCTTCTTCTTTACCTTCTTGCCTTCCTGCCTACCCTACTTACCTACCGACCATATTTGTTTCTATAGTCATCATTCTTTCGCGGAGAATCTTAACACCATGATTCAGAAAATGACTTCAAATACACAACGCCATCTATCAAATATCGAGTTCAACTCCCCGAGTATCTGAATTGCGTGTGTTGTGATAATTTTACTTCTTGAACACTTTAAATTCATCTAACTTTTGATAGAGTGAACCGATTGCGATGACACAAAAACTAAGTAATTCTTTAAGTTACGCACAATGTTTATGTATAAAAGTTATTTACATTGGTTTCGTACATTTCACGTGATGCGTGCACAAATAAACAGACAAAAATCCAAAAATGCCGGAAATAGGTTCTGTTGGTTATCCTTTAACACACTGGCTATTTTTTTTGGAAATATTTTCGATGTACAAAAAATACTTTTCTACAGATTTATTAAATGTATATTGATTGATGATGATGATGCGATAGACTACACTACAAACGCAATACGTCCTACTGATATGGGAAGCTTGTGGGGGAACTACCCTACAGAGTGCATGTGTGCAAGGAAACTCGAGAGTAAATTAAAATAGCATACAAAATTTATTTTGAGTACTTCTAAAAAGTAACACGTAAAACACCAAAACACTGTGGGGGAACTACCCTACAGAGTGCATGTGTGCAAGGAAACTCGACGTGTGAGTCCGAGTACATCAGTTTATCATCAGCGATGAAGGAAGCTTTATACCAGAACAGCTTGTTGACTGAAATCGGATTACGTAAGTTTGCATCAATTACCTTACATGTAGATAATACTGGAGCAATTAAATTAGCAAACGACTCGGTATTCCATTCCCGGAGCAAACACATAGATACAAGACACCATTTTATACGGAGTGTCTTGAAGGAGAATGGAAACATTCAGTTGGTATACTTGTCGACCAACCTTATGTTAGCTGACGTATTAACCAAGGCCTTGTCGAAAGCCAAGCACTATATGTGCATGACTGGATTAGGTATATGTTTATAGTTAGCGTATGTTGTTTGTAAATGCTTTGTTTTGCCTCTCTCTTGTAATATACACATTAAGGGGGCGTATTAGGTTTTAATGTGCATAATGTAGCTGGCTGCTAGAGCCTAGTCTATATTTGATTGAAATATGAAAATTCAACGTTCTGTTGAAGCTTGTCTTGATGACATAATTTTGGTGTTTTACGTGTTACTTTTTAGAAGTACTCAAAATAAATTTTGTATGCTATTTTAATTTACTCTCGAGTTTCCTTGCACACATGCACTCTGTAGGGTAGTTCCCCCACAAAGCTTACGCTTTCGCCTGCGGCTACACTCTTATTATGATTAGCTTGACTAACTCCTTAATGAACTGATGAAATTTAGGTCTATACACCAGTAGATCTTAAATTTCAGACTAACACATAAGCCACTTTTTAACTGACTTAAAAAAAGAAGGTGGTTCTATGTTCATGTGTTATTATTATTACACTTTGTTGATTTTGAAGGCTGTTGTCTTTTTAACCGATTTCAAAAAAAGGAGGAGGTTCTCAATTCGTCGTAATCTTTATTTTTACACGGCTGCAAGGAAAGGGTTATGTTTTTCGCGCGTAAGAAGATTTTTTCGAATATTGTAAGTTTAAAGTATCGATAACTCATTATCGATATTGGTAATCTCTAATTGAGTAGCTGAATGTGACATGTGCATAGTTGGAATCTTCGAGAACAATGTTTGAGTTTTAAAGAAAGTAGACCTTAAATTTAACATCATAAAATCAACTTTTACTTGTCTTGTTTAATAAAATATTGTTTTTACATTTTTATCGAAATAAAATAAATAAAGACTTGCCGATGGTAAGATATACCTACATTTGATACATTTTTAGTTCTGCTATCGTGTTTACATTCTAAAACAGCACAATAAGGCTTTTTTGTATTTTTTTCAAGTTTTTGTCACCGTGACGGTTGAACCAAGACTAATGTGCGTAGTGTGTGCGCGGAAGGAAACATATGCAGAACTGTGCAAAACTCGGGGTACGCGGGCCCCGCCCACTTGCGACTTCTATTGTAGAAGGCGTTTTTTTTGTTCTGTGCATGCAGTAGTCTTTCGCATTAGTGCCGTTTTGGCGGGATGGGAACACAGTAGGCTATTGTCGCGTCTGTTACGTGGAATTACGTCAGCCAGTTGCTTAAAACGATTTGGGTTGGGATTTTGATATCCTTCCATAATAAAGTGCTCTGTAATACACAAGACATCCACATTTATGTTTTTTTCAGAATGTTCATTTAAACATACAGTGAGAAAGTTAGATTTTGTTATTAAGCCTGCAATATTTTGATGCAGGATTTTAAGAAATTTATTGGCGAAATACAGTTCACCTACTTGATCACTATTACATTTACGTGCGTGTTGGGATGTCCCACTATGGTCTTCTTCAAGGAGGTGGATATCGTCGCTAAGTATAGTATAGTCTTGATTGTAGTCAATAAAAATGTTAGTTTTAATCTGGTCAAAAATGTCTCTCCATGCGTATTTGTTAATTTTCCCTGTACTGACAGAGAACATATCAATGTTCTATGATATGAGTTGTGTGTTTGTAATAACAAGTTCTTAAATGATTTTAATTTTTGCACGGTTTAAAAAGGTACGATGTATGATACAGAGGCTGATATATATAAGATGCATTATTTAAAGTTGACAATCTTAGTGATAATATTATAAGGTAAGAAGTAATATTGATAAAAAAGCAAAAAACTGATTTGTAAGAGGATAGTAGTACTCGAGTTTTAAGTAAATGAACATGTAAGTATCTAATATATTCTAAAAGCATGCGATAAGAATAGAAATGAGATGCCTTGCGTTTATTTTGCAGGGGTAAGCAATTTCCTAAGACTAGGAGTTGATTTGATAACAACGGAGTCCATTCCTTCACGTTCACGAAGAAAAATTTTACCATTTTGCGACCAACAAAAGTTGTACTTGTGGGTTTTAGCAAATGACCGTGCCTCGAAGAATAGTTGCCGCTGGGTGCGAGGGATGTGGTCGGTGATATAAACTGGTTTGACTTCACCGGGAACACCAATGTGTCCCGTGTTCAGTTTTTCAGTTGTTGGCAGACCCTTATTGAACGTACGGCAGGCATCCAGTATTTGATTCTTGGAGGGAACAGTCAGGAACTCTGCAACTATCGGTCTGTTTGAACCTTTTTGCCGGGCAAACGATATACGTCACGTAGTTGAGGTGGGTTATCAGATGGCTGGACAGTCTCACAGATTTTTAGAACAATCGAAGTTAAGTCTTTAGTTGTTTCTTTCTCAATTGCTGGGATATTCCTTATCTCGATACATGATGATCTCGAGTTCAACTGTAGATCTTGTACTTTATTTTCCAGATCCAGTATATAATTGCGCTGTTCACTGTTTTCTCTTTCTAATTTCTGCAGTGATTTCTTAATACAATCGTAATCCTGACTCAGAAATTCTACAGTTTTTAAGGTTTCAGCATTAGTTTTTTGCATTGCCGCATTTTGAAGTTTAATTTCCCTCAACTCCGATGTTAATTTCCCAAGCAGGGTGTCTTGGTCAGTTTTCCAAGAGGTAAATAGCGTCATGCGTCTGGTCGAAGCCGCTTGGACTGCGAGGTAATGTTGGAGGTTTCAGATTCATTAGGATAGCCAAAAATGTCTGGAGTTGAGAAAATAGGAGGATTATCCGTCTCTTGGGCAGGAGTAGCAGGGGGTGAGCGTGCTTTCCTCGGCATATTACCTGCACTTGTTTCGTCACAGCGTCAATTAAAGACTAGCAGGCCAGCCAAAAATAACCCGTTTAATAGCAGATCAACGCGCAGCGCGTAACACCGTTGTATGGTGTCACGTAGCACTCGTAGCTTATCCACCCGTAGCCGATAGTTGACGATGACGCGTACTATCGAGTATTGAAGCAAAAGGGCACACTAAAAACGGCCCGCGGTAGTTGTTGTGCACGGCTGCCACAGTGAGTTCGCGAGAAGAACGTCGTATGCGCCGTGCAATATGGGGCGCTTACGCGTTCTACCGCAGAGCACCGTTCGATTGTGACTGACGGTAGGTCAGATTCTTTTTCTATTTAATTTAGTACAGATTATTTAAAGTACACGTTAGAACACCAAATTATTGTTGCAAGTATATAGTTTCAAATACGCCCATGCGAACTACACTTATAACGGCACTTCCAAACACTTTTTGCACGGTTTCTTCAATTTTTTTGCTGAGCAGCAACAAACTGCGGTTACACGTACAAACGGCGAGAACAAATCCAAAAGCGAGTCGGACTCGCGCACGAAAGGTTCCGTACCATTAGCGCAAAAAAAAACGGCAAAAAAAAAACGTTTGTTGTATGGGAGCTCCACTTAAACATTTATTTTATTCTGTTTTTAGTATTTGTTGTTATAGCGGCAACAGACATACATCATCTGTGAAAATTTCAACTGTCTAGCTATCACGGTTCATGAGGTACAGCCTGGTGACAGACAGACAAACAGACAGACGGACCGCGGAGTCTTAGTAATAGGGTCCCGTTTTTACCCTTTGGGTACGGAAACCTAAAAATTATGCCAGTTAATGGTGATATAAACTCATTTGTTTTTCAGCACTGAAAAAGATATTTGAGGTAGGTGCGGTGTGGTGCGGTATCGGTGGCTACGGTGCAGTGAACTTGAAGTGAACTGGGGGATACATCCCCCTTAAACTTGCAAGGTATAATTTTCACCCTTACTCACCAGCGAACTCAGGGGTAGGTGTACAGCATGAGACAGTAGCAGGGATTGTTTAGAATGAAGTTGATTGGAGTAAAAGTCACACAGTTTAGTCAACTAATTTACTTTTCCGAGCACACAGTCCGTCATCACAATCTCTTGATGTTCAAAGTATAAGTATTAACAACTCACTTTCAGAAGGAATACATTTTACCATCAATTCCCAATACTGGAGACATGATATCTCAGACAGTACCGTTATCCTGTGTAGCTGTCCCCAAACTTCTTGTAAATCAAAACATCAGGCGTGTTCGAAACCTGTTGCAGGAAACCTCTGCTGTAGCTCTTATGGCTAGTTGACCATCGTTTGAGATAATATAATAAATGAAATTATGCTAAATTAATTCTAAGAGACATTTGGAGCCCTGCCAAGGAAAAAAATGCATGATAAAATCAAACGCACATGTGTCACGAACATGGAAATTCAGACAAATTCAACTAATACTCACAGCGCCTACTGAATCATTGATTCATATTGAATCTTTCATTTTGACGCTAGCCAGCTTTGTCCTTTCCAACATCCGGAATATTTATTTATATGCTTTCAGGTTAGATTATATTTTTTAGGCGCCAGTCCTCTGATGCAGCGTATAAAAAGAATGGGGATGTGAATTGCCAATTTTTCACGATAGGTGGCGCATCGTCGCTATGGCTATTAAAAGCTGTCAAATCCATACATTTTGTAACCTATAATTCAGTAAATTTAAATTTTCTCAATATATGTCTGTTTGCTGTACCAGGATTTACCAACCCCGGTGTTCATTTGTTGCCCAAAGATACAACGCTAAAAAAAACTGGAAAAAGGCTATACATAGTTATAAGTTATTGTTAGAGGTTGCAAACCTATGAGTTTAATATAAACTACATCTTGTCTACTGCTTAACGGGTCCTAGCAACCGTAGTAATAAAAGTCGGAAAATTATATTTTTCTGTTGCACTACAAATAAGTATTTTCTTTCTGCAACCGTATCCCATTCTCTAATATGGTAGCAGAGCGTGAGGAAGCAGAACGCGTATGATATAAATAATTATATTATCAAGTAAAAATTACGAAATCGCGAAAATGAGTAACCAGTCCGTCGCAATTGAAAAACTCTCCGGGGTAAATAATTACACCACCTGGAAATTTCAAATGAAGAAGTTGCTTATTCATGAAGACTTGTTTGAATGTGTCAACGAGGTCGATAAGAAAAATAAACCGGAATGCGAAGACAAGAAGAAACAGGAAAAAGCGCTAGCACGAATCTGCCTCAGTGTTCAGCCATCTGTTTACTCCGTTGTCAGGAATTGCAATACTGCGTTTGATGCCTGGAAGAATATACAGAAATCGTTCGAGGATAAAGGTCTGTGTAGACGATTAGGTCTCCTCAGAATGCTATTTAGCTTAAAATTAGAGCAGTTTGAGAGTATGGAGGCGTATGTTACAAAAATTCTAGATACTGCCCAACAACTACAAGACATAAATGCTTCTCTGGAAGACGAGTTCGTTGCTATAATAATGCTCAGTGGGCTTCCCAAGCAGTTTGACCCACTCATTATGACGTTAGAGCATAGCAGTAGCTGTTCAGTATAACAATGCCTTCAGGGTGCTGATGGGGCTGCCTCGCTTCTGTAGCGCATCAGGGATGTTTGCGGAAATGCGTGTCGATTGCTTTTATACACTGATGCGTAAAAGATGTGCATCCTTGGTGCGCAGGGTGCGGGCCAGCTCCAACGGCATTCTGGCCATGATTGCTGACAGGCTGGACTGTGTTCACATGAATCGTTGCTCCAGTATTTCAGCTGGAATGCTGAAGCAATGATCATTGAATATTTGTGAATTATTAAATGTTGATCAGATTGTATATTTTGTTATTGTGCTACTAACATAGGTTTAAGTTTGTATTGTTACTAAAACCATTATAATGTATGTTTAGATTTAAGTTATTTTATATGGGCCCTGTCGCCTGAAATAAATGTATTAATAATAATAATAATAATAGTAGCCTTTCTCTCTCAAGTGAACTGGTGAAAAGTAAACTACTCCAGGAGGCACAGAGACGAGGTGATGCAGAAGGTACGGAACAGAATGCCCTAACGACTTCGACTTCGATCTCGAAGCGTCCCAAGTGCTTTCGATGCAAAAAATTAGGTCATTACGCTAGAGCTTGCAGACAGAAAGCACCGCATAAGGATAAATCATCTAGTTCCAGTTGTCAAGAGGAGGAGAAGGTTCAGAAAACTCCTGGTAGGACTACTATGTTGTCGGCTCTGACGGTGAAGCTGGATCGAGATGTGTGGTACGTTGACAGTGGTGCAACTTGCCACATGACCAATAGTAGAGACATTTTGCATGATTTTGTGTGTGATACGCCAAAGGAAATAAGCGTTGCGGTGAAAAACTTTTTACATCGGGTCGTGGATATGTGAAACTTTTTTTACAAAACCAATGGGTAACTGTCAGTAATGTAGTTTTTATACCGGACTTGTCATGTAATCTGTTATCTGTCAGTATTTTGACACAAAAATGTTTTGAAGTAAAATTTACATCGATTTTTTGTAAAATTTACAAAAACGGTGAGGTAATAGCTGTAGCAAAACGGGATGCATGCGGTCTTTATAAATTAGAAACCGGGGATGCGTATATAAATTCTGTTTCGCGCGTACACAGTATGCCAGCAAGCGTCTCCTTGAGTACCCAGGTAGATCTTCCATCTCAGGGTTTATGGCATCGTCGGCTTGGACATCTGAATAGTCGCAGCATGAACCTACTCAAGAGTGGTATGGCGGCTGGTATCGACTATGATGTATCCACATACGAGCAATGTATCGCCTGTATTGAAGGTAAGGTTACTAATTTACCTTTCCCTAAGAAATCCTTTTCACGTGCAAGTGAGGTGTTAGGACTGGTTCACACGGACGTGTGCGGCCCTATGCCAGTGAAATCTATAGGCGGTGCGAGATATTTGCTAACATTTATTGACGATTTTTCTAGGAAGACGTTTTGCTATTTAATAGAATCGAAAGACAAAGTTTTTGAGTGTTTTTTGATTTTTAATGCTCTTGTAGAGAACGAGACTAATACAAAAATTAAAATCCTGAGAAGCGATAATGGTGGCGAGTACATCAATACGAGATTTAAGCAGTATTTGAGTAAGTGTGGAATCCGGCATCATACTACTGTTCCTCACTGTCCACAGCAAAATGCAGTTGCCGAACGTGCGAACCGAACGATTATTGAGGCGGTGCGCTGTATGCTTCTGGAAGCAGTTTTGGATCAACGATTCTGGGCTGAGGCTGCGAACACAGCGGTGTACATAAAAAATCGTTCACCTACAAAGGCAGTTAGAGGTGCAACTCCAGAAGAGATTTACACTGGACATAAGGTAAACTTAGATAACTTACGTGTATTTGGTTGTTTAGCATATGCTGTGCAAAATAATCGAAAAAAACTGGATCGCAAATCTAAACCTTACATATTTGCGGGATATTGTGAGAACACAAAGGGATACCGGCTCTTGGATCTTGAGAGCTATAAGCTAACAATAGCGAAAAATGTTAAGTTCATTGAGAATCAATTCCTCAAGCATCTGAATTTCACTAGAGTGGAATCAGATGTGATTACAGAACTTAAGACTTCTTATGTATCCGAGAATAGAACAGAGTCAGAACAAACTTCTGTGACTACTGATGATGCTAACGATAGCGAGGCTTCGACCAGTAGCTTGGTCACAGATCATCACTCAGATGCTACTTATGTTCCAGATGTTTCATTTGAGACAGATGACTCGAGAGCAGAATACGTGGAAGCTGATGAGAACTCCTTCCTGTGTTGTTTTTTGACGGGGGAAGCGTGTGGCAGTGATGATCCAAGAACAGTTGAAGTTTGTCGCTCGACTTTGACAGTTTGGTTTTTTTAGGGATGTGTCCGGTATATCTAAACGTAACTTATATCGGATATGTGTTAGATGTCATATCATATCGATATCAAAATAACCGATATTACAAAAGCTGTATCTAATAAAAACCTTACTAGCGTGCGAGAACGAATAATTCAAAACTTAAAACCGTAACAATGCGAAAACGTACGAACAAAACGCATACTTCACAAACGTTAGGAACCATATGCGCTACCTATCTTTCTAAGTATTATTTCGCAATCGTTGTTAGTTTGCTCTTCTAAATAACATTTTAACTTTTCCAAACTGTACTACTGATATCGATATCTGAAAACCGTTTTCGATATCGATATGAAAACACATACATAACCGTTTGCACATAAAACCGAAAACGCCCTTCTCTAGATTGTTTACGCAGAAACCTGTGGCGCCATCTGAGCGCAGCTTTGCGGATAGTTCCCTATTCCCAGCGTGTCCTCAGAAAAAGATTTAACAATTCTTCAATGTTGCTAACCCAGAAAAAAAAACTACCAAATTGCGTTTCATTTTACGCAATTCGCGATTATAAATTAAATGGAAGTTACGATCTTTAATCGTAACTTCCATTTCACATCCCGAGGTTCAAAGTAACCCCAGTTTACGGTACTTCACTTGTATCAAGCGCAAGTTCGATCATGCATGGAGTACTGTTCTCATCTCTGGGACGGATCTGCCAAATACCGGCTTGATGCACTAGTGCATCAAGCCGGTATTTGGTCCGTGGTCATCGGTAATGAGGCGCTGGTCAAGTGAAAGCTTGAATCTTGAACATCGTCGCCGAGTTGCTAGCTTGTCGGTTTTTTATCGGTTACATCGGAGTGTGCGATGGAAATGCACGATCTAATTTCACCTAACCCGTTTCATCATCGTACTACCAGACGTATGGCGATGCGCCATCCATATATGGTGGACATCCCACCCATACGCACAAAACGTTTTGGGAACACTTTTATTGTGCGTACAGCTAAGGAGTGGAATTCCCTGTCGGTGTCTGTGTTTAGGGTAGGTGTAGGGTAGGTGTAGGGTAGGTGTAGGGTAGGTGTAGGGTAGGTGTAGGGTAGGTGTAGGGTAGGTGTAGGGTAGGTGTAGGGTAGGTGTAGGGTAGGTGTAGGGTAGGTGTAGGGTAGGTGTAGGGTAGGTGTAGGGTAGGTGTAGGGTAGGTGTAGGGTAGGTGTAGGGTAGGTGTAGGGTAGGTGTAGGGTAGGTGTAGGGTAGGTGTAGGGTAGGTGTAGGGTAGGTGTAGGGTAGGTGTAGGGTAGGTGTAGGGTAGGTGTAGGGTAGGTGTAGGGTAGGTGTAGGGTAGGTGTAGGGTAGGTGTAGGGTAGGTGTAGGGTAGGTGTAGGGTAGGTGTAGGGTAGGTGTAGGGTAGGTGTAGGGTAGGTGTAGGGTAGGTGTAGGGTAGGTGTAGGGTAGGTGTAGGGTAGGTGTAGGGTAGGTGTAGGGTAGGAGTAGGGTAGGTGTAGGGTAGGTGTAGGGTAGGTGTAGGGTAGGTGTAGGGTAGGTGTAGGGTAGGTGTAGGGTAGGTGTAGGGTAGGTGTAGGGTAGGTGTAGGGTAGGTGTAGGGTAGGTGTAGGGTAGGTGTAGGGTAGGTGTAGGGTAGGTGTAGGGTAGGTGTAGGGTAGGTGTAGGGTAGGTGTAGGGTAGGTGTAGGGTAGGTGTAGGGTAGGTGTAGGGTAGGTGTAGGGTAGGTGTAGGGTAGGTGTAGGGTAGGTGTAGGGTAGGTGTAGGGTAGGTGTAGGGTAGGTGTAGGGTAGGTGTAGGGTAGGTGTAGGGTAGGTGTAGGGTAGGTGTAGGGTAGGTGTAGGGTAGGTGTAGGGTAGGTGTAGGGTAGGTGTAGGGTAGGTGTAGGGTAGGTGTAGGGTAGGTGTAGGGTAGGTGTAGGGTAGGTGTAGGGTAGGTGTAGGGTAGGTGTAGGGTAGGTGTAGGGTAGGTGTAGGGTAGGTGTAGGGTAGGTGTAGGGTAGGTGTAGGGTAGGTGTAGGGTAGGTGTAGGGTAGGTGTAGGGTAGGTGTAGGGTAGGTGTAGGGTAGGTGTAGGGTAGGTGTAGGGTAGGTGTAGGGTAGGTGTAGGGTAGGTGTAGGGTAGGTGTAGGGTAGGTGTAGGGTAGGTGTAGGGTAGGTGTAGGGTAGGTGTAGGGTAGGTGTAGGGTAGGTGTAGGGTAGATGAATGTTTGGTGTTTTTATGACAGAACAAAGTTTGCCGGGTCAGCTAGTCTACTTATAAGTATATTTAAACACCCTATGTAAGTTAATGCTCAATCCTGCTGAAGATTGACACCATTGTGTCTATATCCTCGCAGGTGAATATAGGCCCCCAGTCAATCATACCCGCATCAGCCCTCAAACGCTCCAAATCAATGTTTTTAAAACATCGAAAAAATAGAAATTTGGCCTTGCGTTTAGACATATTCGTATAGGACAGATAAATGAGGTCGTGATAAGAAAAAGGAGCAGGAAGCTGTCCATGTGAGGCTTCTTTGTGCGGGTCAGAAACCAGAATAAGAACTAAGAGAGAAGGAGTACAGTGAGGAGCCCTGTGAGTTTAATAAGTTTAATTTAGTGGAAGTAAGTGCATATTGACAGAAGAGAAAAGTGATTGGAGTTACGGCTGCGCGAATCTTCCTTGAGTAAACAAGTGTTGAAGTCTCCGAAGATAAGTGTATGCTTATAAAAAGTGGAATAGTTTTCCAATTTAGCTTCGAAGGAGGAAAAATAATCGATTTGGCAAGAGGGACTGTAATAGACACCCAAAAGTAGATTTGTGTGAATGAAGTTTATTTCGATAAATAGGTGTTCAGCAAACTTAGAGTAGCCACTCGGAGACTGGTCAACAATCTTGTAATTTATATCCCCACGCAGATAAATGGCAACCCCTCCACATCCCTTGCCCGTTCTGTCACTGCGGACAATCTTGTATCCAGGCAGAGAATACTGCGTGGAAGGAAGTGCAGGCTTGAGAAAAGTTTCTGATACAAGGTCAGCGTGAACAAGATCTGAGTCGAAGGACGACAGCAAATCAGAGTAGTGAGCGGGGACGCTTTGAGCATTTATGTGAACAGCGTTAAAGAATTTGCGACGGTTAGAAAAATTTAAGGAAAGGTGGTCTCGAAGATTTAGAGAGTTATCATCGCTTAAAGCACAAGACAAGCTCTCATCTGACGCACAAGAGGATGAGCATGAAAATAAATTTTCATCAATCATATCATCAGACATAATAAATATAAATACTATAAATTAAACCAAAAAATGCCACATAAAAAAAATCTCAGAGTATAATCGCTAAAAAGCCCATAGGCCAAACCAAACAATAAACAAATTGTTGTGTTTCCGAACGTAAGTGTCTTTGAGAAACCACACTGTCATAACGTCAAATGACAATTTGTAGTGACACTGACAGTCAGACAGTTTTATGATATCAAATTAATCAAAACACAACACGAAAATATTATTATTAATCGTTTTGTTGGAAGAAATTTTTTGTCCGTTTGTCAAAATGATGCACTACGTCTCCGTCCTTCAACTCCCTGTATAGACAGTATCGGTACTTATCACAATTGTTTTCTCTTGTATGTCGGTCACTCTATAATGTTTTATTTTTAAGCAATTTAAACGCAAATATATAACTTTAGCAAACCTTACCAAACTAACTGTCAAATGCTAGGGGTGACAGTCAAAATGACAGTCGATGTAATCCGTCTGTGTTGAAGAGTCAAGGCCGATATAGATCCAGAACACTAATTGATCTTCGTAATTTTAGTGGATTATAGCCGAAATTAAAAAGGACGTCTGTTTCATACGTCGTTCTTATTGTATAGAAGTTTCGCCAGACTGTTACCAACTTCATATCACAGACTACTTAGAGACACTACGTACTACGTACGTATATTTATGAATCGTGAAGACGTAAAGTTGTGATTGTTTACTTTCGACCGCCAAGAAATTGCAATAACATTAAATTAAGATATTTTTGTGTTCGAGGAGTGAAGGTCAGTATTTTGTCTTTAAGCAGTTTATACTTATTAATTTATTTATTTATGTATGATATGGGGACACTCTCGATGAGAAAAATAATCATCCTAGACGGATAATTAAGAAAGTATCTAAAATAAAAAACTAGCCAAGTGCGAGTTGGACTCGCGCACGAAGGATTCCGTACCATTATCGTAAAAAAACGGCAAAAAAATCACGTTTGTAGTAAATATCGAAGCCCCACTTAAATATTTATATTATTCAGATAATTTGAAATTTATTTTATTTAAAATTTCAACTGTCTAGCTATCACGGTTCATGAGATACAGCCTGGTGACAGGTGTAGTCTTAGTAATACGCAACGTTCAAAAGTAAGTAATACATAGTGATTAATACTCTACCTCCCACAGTGATTGGCCCCTTGGCCTAAGCTATTCATTAATTGATTTTTATTTAAACATAAAACAAACGGCTATCCGCAAATTACGAAGATAATTTGACAACATTTATAATATATACTTTGCTAACATATCCGAGTGTTTGCAAAAAGCATCTTAACCATAACGCTACTTGCTTGTTGATATTTCGAGCTTGCCCGCCAAAGTCATCTGTGCAATATGCGCCTAATAAAAAAATCTGGTCAGGTTTAATGCTGCTAAAACCCAGTCGTGTCTTTTTTCCGCTAAAAAGAGCCAATTTCAACCTTCTCTAACTTGCCGAGATGTGACCGTGCCAATAACGGACCATCTTGAGCTTCTTGGCGTTATTTTGACATCGACTCTCAATTTTGGCCCATACATTGAGGCAATCTTTTAAATTTGTGGGTGTAAAAAATACAAAAAATATCTTGTAATCGGTTTTTTTATTACTCTCGATTCCTGTAATAATAAGTGAAAAAATGTGGCTTGTTTTTGAGAAAAAAAATTATTGGCTGATCAAATTTATACGTAAAATTACTTTGATACCTATTTTACTTTTTACTTTGCGTAACTACAAAGTTACCTCAATTATAATACCAATAAAAACTTTAAAAATCAGATTTTGATTTTTAAATAAAAATTTAAAAACCAAAATCTGCCAGCGGGAAAAATAAATATTGTTATTTTTATCAAATGGGGTTACTATGATTTAATAAAACACATCACATCACATCATCAGCCTATTAATGTTCCCACTGCTGGGACACAGGCCTCCTCTCTGTGTGAGGGATTTAATAAAAATCATCAAATAATGAACATACCTTTATCGAAAACGTTGGTAACAAAGTTTTAGCTAAAAATGAGTAATTCTTATTTATTTTCATTAAAACTAAACAAGAATTTAGAAATAATAATTAGTCTTCATAAAATCGACAAGATTAAATCTATGATAGGTATAAAAACATTAAGGAAAGTTTCACAAAAATCTAAGTTTATTTTTATATATTCATGGCATCTTCCTGAATAATTTAATATTTATTTATTTAGCAAAACAACAATAAAAGCTTGTAAAAAAAGCATATAAAAAAGACTCTCTCTGGGATTAATTTGATCATTTGATCAATCTCACACCATATACCCTATCAATGACACCCCGCATTAAACAAACTCATGTCAATGCATTCATTTTGAGGTTAGAAAAACAATAACCACTGTATTGGTTAATCGATCATAGGCCATATAATAGAGTTTATCTAGAAATTTCATAATACCTTCACATGATTATGTACACATGAAGTTTTGCAGCACAATTATTTAGCCATAAATAGAGATTAACAATATATTTAGCTTTTTAATTAAAATTGTTGTTGAATTCCCAGCGTGTCCTCTATGTTGCTAAACCAGAAAAAAAAAACTACAAAATTGCGTTTTGTTTTACGCAATTCGCGATTATAAATTAAATGGAAGTTACGATCAAAGTCATCCCGTGGTTCAAAGTAACCCCAGTTTACGGTACTTCACTTGTATCAAGCGCAAGTTCGATCATGCATGGAGTACTGTTCTCATCTCTGGGACGGATCTGCCAAATACCGGCTTGATGCACTAGAGTCGATCGAAAAGCGGGCCTAGAGGCTCATCGGTAATGAGGCGAGGTCAAGTGAAAGCTTAAATCTTGAACATCGTCGCCGAGTTGCTAGCTTGTCGGTTTTTTATCGGTTACATTTCGGGGAGTGTGCGATGGAATTGCACGATCTAATTCCACCTAACCCGTTTCATCATCGTACTACCAGACGTATGGCGATGCGCCATCGATACATGGTGGACATCCCACCCATACGCACAAAACGTTTTGGGAACACTTTTATTGTGCGTACAGCTAAGGAGTGGAATTCCCTGCCGGTGTCTGTGTTTCCCGACAGCTACAATCTGGGGGTCATTAAGTCAAGAGTGAATAGGTTATTTCTAGGCAAGCGTGTTTCACTGTCGACCACATCATCGCTTAGGTACCATCAGGTGAGATAGTGGTCAAGCGCGAACCTATAAAATATTAAAAAAAATACATACAAAAAATCTCTGAAAGGCAAATTTTTAAGCCAATTATTTGAGTTTTGTTTGTTAATTTTGGAATACCCGGTATAGCCAGACTAAGAATATATATACCTACTTAGCATCACATCAAGTTAGTGCTAATGCAAATTAAATGAAAAACAAAACAGTTTGGAACACAAAGAAATAATTAATCAGTTAGGGTCATTAAACGATGTTATAGGTGTTATTGAATTTGATAAGGAGGCCTTTTCATTCGACAATAAAAAAGGAGGAGGTTCTCAATTGGACTGGTAGATAATATTATATTTTTTATGAATGACCACGCATAGCTTTTTAAAGAGGGAGCCGATTTCAAAAATTCTTCTTTTTGGTCCTAAACAGAATTGTAGAATAGGTCAAAACTTTTTTTATTTCAACTAAACCTTATATATAAAGGTACTTTTGAATTTTCAAACAAAATATGAATCTACTAGCTGTTACCCGCAGCTTCGCCCACGTTAATATACATTTGGTCAATAAATTCTGGTTTTCGACACAGTCAGTGCCGGATTAAGCCAGCGCGGGGCCTGTAACAAATTCGGCCAAGGGGCCCTTGGTTTGCTTTAGGTTCTCAAGTTTACAATAATATGGTGGAATGTAAACTGATGCAACTAAAATACAAAGGAAAAAAAACAAACGAGTTTTAGATTGTCAGGTGGGAGTGAAGCATAGCCTAAATATGGTGGAATGTAAACTAATGCAACTAAAATACAAAGAAAAATAAAAAAACGGGTTTTAGATTTTCAGGTGGGAGTGAAGCATAGCCTAAATATGGTGGAATGTAAACTAATGCAACTAAAATACAAAGAAAAATAAATAAAACGGGTTTTAGATTTTCAGGTGGGAGTGAAGCATAGCCTAAGCGCTTCGCGTTTACAGCGTGCAAGATATTTTACGCTTATCTAAACTTATTTTTTTTTACGGTCGGACTGGCATTGGAGCGAGGGGCCCTCCAATTCGCGGGGCCCGTAGCATTTGCTACTCTTGCTACGTGGCTAATCCGGCACTGCATACAGTGTAACGTTACGTGTAGTTCAGGTGAGCTAAACGTAAGCCACGTTAATTAAAAGCCCTAACGAGTGGCTCCTCCTCGGGTTCCTCTTCGCTTCACCGTGGGTGACCAAGCCACTGGTTACTGAGTCTCCCCGCCTCGACAATGCGGGAACTCACCGCGGGGCCCCAGCTCTTGGTGGCCCTGGATTGTAGGATTGGCAGATTGAAAGTTCTGTGAGATACAGCACAAACAAAAACACACACACACACACATAAAGAAAAATAATAAAAATTTACAAACAAAAGCAAAAATTACTTTTAAAATTGTAATAACATTTAGGTTAAAAAACAACGCATTCTGATGTCGTTGTTTTGTTTTATCAGTTTCTTGAAAAGTAAGTTTCTTAAACGTCTGTCACGCTTTCGGTTATACTTACCTACTTATCTCAATCTGTATAGTTTGTTCCTTCATACAATATTAAGTCTTTCTTCAAGTCTGTTTAACATTCCATAATGCCGCAATAGTATTAAATAATAAGGTCAATATATTTGTTTAACTTACGTATAATATTTTGTCCGAGTTACTCCTTCATAACATTACCTAATTGGATATTCTTGTTGGTACCTAAGTAGTTACATAATAATGATTATATAATTTTGTTTATACCTAACCTATTCTGTGGGTGTCAGTCAGTGATTAAGCAAACACAAACAGGAAAGTATTGTATTATTTATTATTATCTGTCATAATTATTTGCCTTGGGTTTGCGGCTAATTTAAATACGTCTTTGTGGCTCCTGTCATGTATCATGTATTGCAACAGATAAGAAAATAAACGAAGTAGCTACATAATAATGATTATATATTTTTGTTTATACCTAACCTATTCTGTGTGAGTCAGTCTGTGAGTAAGCGGACACAAACAGGAAAATATTGTATTATCATACTTTTACATTTTTAATATTATTCTATAAAAAATAAAATAAAAATAGTACATTATGGTACAAGTGTGCAATGTTGGTGATTACCGCTGAGGCGCCATTGAGACCCGAGCCGTAAGTGAGGGTTTTAAGAGAGCCGAGGTCGGTAATCATCAATACACACGTGTATCATACGACGTTTTTCAACACACTTGTGAAGAAAATAATACAAAAAAATCATTTTCAACAGTAAAAACGAGTTGTGAATTTTTTTTCACAATGGCGGGCAAAATTAATCAGTTTTCCTATACATTTAACAATGGCGATCGGCCATAGACTAAAAGAATGAGGTTTCTTTTTTTTTGGCTTTTCGTGGATAGTGTTTTAGCCACGTACAAAATAGGGAATTTCAATTTATCTTAATTACAGAGCAAATAAAATTTATATTTGAGTGAAAGTTTTATATATTAAGCACGTACAAGTTGAAATTATCTATTTAAATACGAAGTTAATTGAAATGAGCAAGCAATAGGTGCATTAATTTATTTGTGCTATTGATCACGATCTTTTTTGTATCGAAACTTTTTTAAGAACAAAGCAACACAACCAATAAATTAAAAGAAAAACTCTATAACTCACTTGTGAATAATAGCAATGAAAAAGTCACAGTTTGATAACAGGTATCATTATGTGCCTAATTGCGGTGAAATTAGAGCCACTTTATGAGCAAGTGTGTTGAAAAACATTTAAAAATACAAAAATAGTAAACCACCGGTATCGGGAACAGGATCCAAGCTACCGGTGGTCAGGATTCCTGAGAGAGGAACCTCTTTACTAAACGTGCCGTGTGAGTCCAGGAGTACCGCTTTCTGGATCAAGCCGTTGATCCAGCTGCCCAACGAGAGCCTCCTCAGATGTTCGTCGAGGCTCTTGGCTATTATGCCATTGGCCGTCACGACTATCGGCACAATGACTGCTGTATTCACATCCCACATGTCGACAACCTCGCGAGCCAGATCAAGATACTTACTTTTCTTACGAGGTTCTCGTCATGGGGGACCGCTATGTCAACAATCATTGCGCGACGCTCTAGTCGGTCTATCACCACTATTTCAGGCTTATTGGCAACAATAGAACCTACTGTCAGTGATGATAGACCGATCCTAATACAATTAATCGATCTTCCTACGCACCATATACGTTTCCCTAATTCAAGGAAACTTATTTCGATATAAACTGGCAACACCAACCAATTACTGCCAATATTTTGTGTTCCAAGTGAGCCGTAAATCATCATCATCATATCAGCCGAAAGACGTCCACTGCTTGACATAGGCCTCCCCCAAGCGTCGCCACATTGACCGGTCCCGTGCGTCCCGCAACCAGCGGATTCCTGCAACTTTCACCAGGTCATCGGTCCACCTGGTGGGAGGCCTTCCAACGCAACGTCTTCCGGTTCGCGGTCGCCACTCCAGAACCTTTCTGCCCCATCGGCCATCCGTTCTGCGAGCAATGTGCCCTGCCCACTATCACTTAAGTTTGGCAATTCTTCGGGCTATGTCGGTAACCCTAGTTCTCTTACGGATCTCAACATTTCTGATTCGATCACGCAAGGAAACGCCGAGCATAGCAATCTCCATTGCCCTTTGAGTGACTGTAAGCTTTCTGATAAGGCCCATTGTTAGCGACCACGTCTCAGAGCCATATGTCATCACTGGCAACACACACTGGTCATAGACTTTTGTCTTGAGACACTGTGGTAAGTTGGACGAGAAGACACCGCGCAACTTCCCAAACGCTGCCCAGCCGAGTCGGATTCGACGGTTGACCTCTTTCTCGAAATTGGCCCTACCCAACTGGATCGTTTGTCCCAGGTAGACATAGTTGTCCACAACTTCGAGTGTAGAGTCTCCAACCTTGATAGGAATGGGTGTAACATGGGCATTCAACATCACCTTGGTTTTGTCCATGTTCATTTTCAGACCCACTCTTTCGGACGCTCTACTGAGGTCATCGAGCATTGTACTGAGGCTCTCCATGGTCTCAGCCATGACCACTATGTCGTCGGCAAACCGCAGGTGAGTGATGTACTCGCCATTAACGTTGATGCCTAGGCCGCTCCAGTCCAGAACCTTGAATACATCCTCCAGCGCAGCAGTGAACAGTTTCGGAGAAATGACGTCTCCCTGTCTCACACCACGCTGGAGAAGGACTGGTTCCGACGTCTGATCCTGAAGACGGACTGACATGGTGGCGTTTCTGTACAGACACTTCAACACCTCAATGTACCGGTAGTCGATCTGGCACCGTTGGAGAGACTGCAGTACAGCCCAAGTCTCGATCGAATCGAAGGCTTTCTCGTAGTCCACAAACGCTAAACAGAGAGGCAGGTTGTACTCTTCGGTCTTCTGTATAACCTGCCGCAGCGTATGTATGTGAGCTACGGTGCTAAAGCCTTTTCGGAATCCGGCTTGTTCGGGAGGCTGGAAGTCGTCAAACCTGCGCGCGAGACGATTCGTGATGACTCTTGAAAACAACTTGTAGACATGGCTAAGTAGTGAGATGGACCTATAGTTCTTCAGCCGGGCATTGTCGCCCTTCTTGAAGAAGAGTACCACCACACCCCTGCACCATGCCTGTGGCGTTTTGCCCTCGAGTATGACGGAATCAAACAGCTTCTGAAGGGCCTTAAGGACCGGTTTTCCACCCGCCTTCAGGAGTTCAGCAGTGATTCCGTCATCACCCGGCGCCTTGTTGTTTTTAAGCTGTTTCAGAGCCATCCTAATCTCGTACAGGCTGACATCCGGGATATCTTCGGTATAGTGTCGGGTCAATCTAGCTCTTGGGTCGTTTGCTAGATTCGCAATGGGTTTACTGGTTGACGTGTACAACTGCCCATAGAATCTCTCGATCTCCCTCAGAAGCTCCGGTTTGGTGGAAACGATCCTGCCATCATCGGTCTTCAGTTTTGTGAGCTGGCTCTGCCCAATAGACAGATCGCTATATCAACAATCATTGCGCGACGCTCTAGTCGGTCTATCACCACTATTTCAGGCTTATTGGCAACAATAGAACCTACTGTCAGTGATGATAGACCGATCCTAATACAATTAATCGATCTTCCTACGCACCATGTACGTTTCCCTAATTCAAGGAAACTTATTTCGAAGTAAACTGGCAACACCAACCAATTACTGCCAATATTTTGTGTTCCAAGTGAGCCGTAAATATTAGTGGGTAAATCAATATCAAAACTATAAAATAATCAATTGTTACCTGTGGAAAGGTATTCCATCTTCTTTTTTTGTTTTTGGGAATATGTTAAAAGATACAAGACGGCATTTTATACATAAAATAAAAAATTACTTGTGACGTGTGAGCAGTGCGACGCGTAGTTTCGTACTAACGCGAGATTGCATTAGTTTTTCAATTTGTATTTGTATTGGTGGTTGCGCTCTCTTGTTCCGTACGTCCTATCTGAAAACAAATTGCACAAACTGTCACTCGAAAGGGCTTACCGTGTCGATTGCGGGCGTTCCAGAAAAGTATTTACTGAGCTCGACTACTCAATGCTTGCGCCAGCGGCCTCGCCCGCATGATAGTCGAAAATGTTGGGATTTATAAGGTGGACACCAAAGAGAAGAACGGTTTAAGGGTTTGAATAATAACAGTTTAATTACCCTGTCAAAGTCAAAGATTTATTTGCAGATAAATATGGTTACAAAAGTTCTTACAATGGTAGTATAATAGTAGCTTAACATATTTAATCATAGCATAATGACATGCAAATTTTTGTAAGTATACAATTAGGTCATTTAAATTTAAACTGAAAGAATTATTTTAAAGTATAGAAGGAATTCTCTATTAACCACCTGCGCAAAGCCTTTTTGAAGCGGACCATTAGAAGTTCTTTTATTTCTTTAGGAATCTTGTTATAAATCTGAATACACATAGTATACACCTCTTCTGCGCGATAAAAGCTCTTTCGAGATGCACCGAGTTGCCCCATACCAGTATACCATAACGCAGAATTGACCCAACATATGCATGATAAGCCTGTAATGTGGCTTGTCTACTTATTAGGTTAGATATACGCCATAGAACATAAGCAGACTTACTGAGTTTACCACATATCTTATCAATATGATTAATCCAGGAACACCTCTCGTCTAGATCTATCCCAAGAAAAGTCATAGTGTCTGATTGCTGTATTTGTTTATCTTTATAAGTAATGTTTAAATCGATTTTATTCCAGTTCTTGTTACGAAATTGTACAAATTTGGTTTTATCTATGTTAGGTTTAAGGTTATTCTTTTCCATCCAAGTTATGACTTTGCTTACGGTACTATTTATTTCCTCATTATAGTTTTCTTTATTTTTAGGGATAATTACGGCCACATCGTCTACAAAGAGTATGCAGGGATGATCAGTCACTTCAGGTCATTGATATAAATCATAAAAAGTGGGGGGCCTAAAATACTGCCCTGGGGAACGCCTGTGCAATTGTAGCCTTATTTGGATTTAAATGTCAGTTCACCGTTTTGATTTGGTTTATCCGCAGTAATTTCTACAAATTGCGATCTGTTTGCAAGGTAGCTTTTTAACCAGGTATTTGCTTTACCGCGTATTCCATATTTATCTCCTTCTTAGGTTGATGGAATAGTGACCAGCTAGCATTTTAGTTTCAAGTGTTGACAAGGGCTCAAATAATAAACTGTATAATTAATGGTTAGACAGAGAAGGCTATAGTGTTGAATAGTAGTGATTTATTTTTGATAAACTAAAACACGCCCCTCAAAAATAAATCCCTTTCTCCTTATTCGTAATAAGACATATCTCAAACTATATTTATACAATGATAAAACACACACACCTTTCTTTCTGGGAAAACAATATCATCATGGTCCAACATTAATTGCGCAGGATTAGGGAAACCCAGAAAAACTTAATCAGACCAATCAATAATTGATTAGTCTGATTAGGTTTTTCTGGGTTTTCTGGGTTCATCTATTGTAATTAATGAAATATTAAAGTTAAACATATACTTGTTACCAAGCTCTTATAATTAAATATCCGTATAATTATTACCAAGCTTTCATTATTAACGCATTATGTAATCATCCTTGTAACCAAACTTTTTATAATTAACTTATCCTTTTTATTCTAACCAAGCCTTTTAATAATAGAATCTTTATTTATATAAAAATAGATTGCAGTACATGTAACAGTTTTACAAAGTAGGTAGTTGTAAATCTCTGACAATCAAGTGGGTGAACTGCTGTCCTCCTTGCTAGAGTGCGCGCAAGATAAGTCTGCGCGCGACGGGTGGCGTGCTTAATGTTGCCAGCATAATTGATATTTTTAGGGTTCCGTACCCAAAGGGTAAAAACGGGACCCTATTACTAAGACTCCGCGATCCGTCTGTCTGTCTGTCCGTCTGTCACCAGGCTGTATCTCATGAACCGTGATAACTAGATAGCTGAAATGTTCGCAGATGATGTATTTCTGTTGCTGCTATAACAACAAATAGTAAAAATAGAATCAAATTAATATTTAAGTGGGGCTCCCATACAACAAACGTGATTTTTTTGCCGTTTTTTGCGACAATGGTACGGAACCCTTCGTGCGCGAGTCCGACTCGCTCTTGTTTTTGTTTCCTTCATTTAATCAAAAATCATTTTTCATTACTCGCTTAACTTAAATTACTTTAAGTTTTAAAGTAATTTAAGTAAAGCATAATTAATTACTAGCTTTTTCTACTTGCATAGAATGATGAAAAAAACTTCATGAACTTATTATAAATCTTTTATTGAATACTTAGTAGTACCTATTGTTAAATTTGGTCTACCAATGGTCCTGCAGTGGGTAATACCGTCCATTTCAATTTCAAGTCTTTTTTAATTCCTTCTTCAACAATTTTTGAACAAGCTGCTGCCACATAATCCTCTCGAGTTATTTGGGTGTCGGTGCGTTCAGAAACGCCTAAAACAAAATAAAAATGATTCATTATATTACATGATGCCGGTTCTGTCCCGCTGGTATATTTATGTACCACCCAAAAACCAATACTGTCAGGCACCGGTAGTACGAAAATTTTGGGAAATTTTAGTATAATGGGGTCCCTAAAAGTTACCCGTCTAATAAGCAACGCGGGCTCTAATTTTGTAAAACGGTACCGTAGGCCCGTTACTGTCTTGTTCACTTCAAGAAAACATCTCTGCCAGCACTTAAAGTTACTTTTGGCATAATGATAGCGATTATTTACTTCGGAAACGAATAAAAACACGGAATACAACACACTCT
Source organism: Orthosia incerta (assembly GCA_948252205.1). Lineage (NCBI taxonomy): Eukaryota > Metazoa > Arthropoda > Insecta > Lepidoptera > Noctuidae > Orthosia > Orthosia incerta. The sequence goes on from OX411759.1 coordinate 6,438,806, forward strand.
CTTGACACCTTTTTTTTTTTTTTCGGGTTGGAAAATCCTCATTGGAGGTCCTCCGCCCTGGGGAGGGCGGAGGGGTCTGTCAGATTCGTACAGACTAAAAACCACCCCGGTGTTCTCACACCTACGCTGGGGGTCGCGGGAACAACGATACTTCCGCAACCCCCAGCTAGTGCCGGCCCGCCACTGCGGGCCTCGATCTCGGGTTGGGGGGGAGTGAGGTGTTTGCACCCCCCGCAGCGTCTAAGAGGGGCGCGCGTGGAACACTACGCGCCACCACCTCGGGTCCAGATGTGTGGGGGGCGACGGACTCGGGGACGTACTAGGACCCATTTAGGGGGGCCGGAAGAGGGCGTTGTCTGCCCTCCGCCGACGCCCAGCGCGTCTGTTGCGGATCGGGTTAGCGGATGAAATCTCCCTCTCCCTCTCCGCAGCCTCCTTCTGCGAGACGACTGTTTCGCAGAAGGATACCACCGCGTCCCAGGACTCCTCGCTGCCGACCAAAGACTCGACTACGGCCGGAAGCGACAGGTCACTGCCCACTTCAGAGATGAGGGCACGGCGTGGCTCCTCCCAAGCGGCACACTCTGCCAGCGTATGCCGCGCCGTGTCCTCCCGGCAGTCGACGCAGTGGTGACACCGGGCGTCCGGCTCCCTGTTTATGCGACACAGGTACTTCCCGAAGCAACCATGCCCCGAGAGCACCTGCGCCACCCGAAACGACAGGGAGCCGTGCCTCCTCCCGAGCCAGCGCTCGAGCACTGGCCGGACCGCCTCGATGGTATTGAGGCCGGCGTTAGGGCGTGAAAGCCTGTCCCGCCATTCCGCCACCAGGACCTCGCGAAGCTGGGACTGACGCAACTCCATATGTCGCTGCATCAGCCCTTCGCCCCGCGCCCGCACTTCCTCGCGCCACCGATACAGTGACGCGAGTACCTTCGCCTCCAGGTCCTAGGGCGGGGATCCGGCCAGTACACAAGCCGCCTCGTAGGAGATCGTGCGATACCCCCTGATGACTCTGACGGCCATCGCTCTCTGCGGCTTCCGCAAAACAGCGATGCTGCCGGCCGTCAGGTCATTCGCCCAGATCGGGGCCCCATACAGGGCCATCGATGGCACGATCCCCACGTAGAGCCGCCTACAGGCGGCGCTCGGGCCCCCCAGATTGGGAAGCAGCGTTGACAGCGCCCCAGCCGCGCCCAACAACTTGGGCGCCAGCCGCCGGAAGTGGGTGCCGAAATCCCATTGGCTGTCGAGCACCAATCCTAGGTACTTCATGGTAGACTCGACAGCGATTCGAGCCCCCCCGACGACGATATGGGAATCGGGCGGTGGCGCCCGCCGGGGGCCATGAAAGACCATGGCCGCCGACTTGTTGAGGTCCTCCTCCAAGCCAAGGCGCCGTATGCGGCTCACCACCTGTGAGACCGCAGCCGTCGCCAGCAACGCTGCCTCCATGTACGAACTCCCCCGGGCGGTGACCAGTGTATCGTCCGCGTAACACGTCAGGTCTACGCCCGGTTGGAGTTCGCCCCTCAGCACCCAGTCGTAGCCGATGTTCCACAGGGGCGGGCTGAGAGGGAGATGTCAATGTAACCATATAAACTTGTGTTCTTTTATAATAAAGGGCAGTATAGCAACAGCATTCGTTGTATCACTTACTCCTAATATCAACCATCCGTACATGGCGACCGTGACAGCGTAAACGCTAGCAGCGTACCTATGTTTACATTTCTTTGACCAAAACGGGTGTCGCAATGTATTGCAACGAGACCAATCTCGTACTGGGACTTAGCGTGGTCACTATTCTATTTTGTGAATATTTACCACGACAATCACAAAATGGGTACAACTAATACGAAGGAAGAAGTTATAGTTCCACAAAACGCAGCAGGTGGAAGTAACAGCGCTGACATCACGCAGCTGACGATACATGCCAGCACAACAAACATCATTTTAATCGTGTTACTTCTTATAGCATCGTTGGCGTTTTTGTATGGTATCTTCAGAATCTACAAGAATTGCCATCAGAAATGGATGGGTAATGAGATCAGGAAGGACAGATTACGATGTTCTATATGGAGACGTAGAGCTGACGCAGAGGAAATGCGGACGAATGCCAGAGGCTACAAGAAGGACACTGAGGACGTCATCTGAAGAGTTAAAAACCCAGGGTTTACGAAGAAAAGTGCGCGAAAATTATATTCGTAATGTGTCAGTGCGTGGTTATATATAAGGTGTTGTCTATTCTCTATTAGTAGTAAACGTGTAATAGCATAAAATATACATGACATTATTTTAGTGGACTAAAATAAGTGACAAATGAAAATAAAATGAACGCTGGAGTGTATGCAGTATAAAATAATGGTATGTAATTCAGTACCTACTAAGAAAATAGAAATAAGTATTTATGTTAAATGGCAGAAAACTTAAAAACATTGTACGACAAGTTATTTGAAATCAGAAAATATTTGATAAAGATAGGTCCAGATAGAAGAAAAGGTAACATTATAGTCGTAAAATTAGCAGAGGCAGACAACTTAGTAAAAGAGTACAACTTATTTTTAGAATATTATTCAAAATCGAAAAGCACCGTATGTGAGAGTGAATGTTCGCATATTCACGAGCTTTGCGCAAATTTTGATCATTTATATGAACAAATATTAGAATTGTGCTCACAGAAACCTAGTACGGCAGATAAAATGGCAACTACTTGTAAATTTGATTTAAAAATTGCTTTAAGTTTATTACCAGTTTGTACAGACGATGAGGCTAGCGTAAAGCAACTAATAGATGGCATAGAGTATTACAAAACAGAGTTAGACGAAAATTCACAAGGAAAACTGTTAAATTTCGTATTAAAAAATAGACTCTCACAGACCGCAAAAATGAAATTAGCGACTTCATATGTCAATATTGACGACTTTATAGCTGACTTGAAGATTCAGTTATTGCCTAAAAAATCGGCTACAGCAATTCAACGAAAGCTGCAAAGTCTTAGGCAAAACGATTTATCAATCGATGATTTCGGCAAAAAAATTACGGAATTGTTTGTTGATTTGACGATCTCTCAATCGGGGGCCAACGAGGCCAGTTTGAAAGTTTTAAAGCCAATTAATGAGAAGCAAGCTATCAAATGTTTCTCAGATGGATTGAGAAATCGACGACTTAGTACAATAATTTCAGCCAGAAATTTTACATCATTGAAAGATGCAGTACAGGCGGCCATCGATGAAGATATAACAAGTCCATCAACATCTTCCGATATTTTAACGATGAATTATAGAGGGAGATCGTCTTATAACTGGTCACAGCGGAGAGGCCGCTTCTCATACGCAGGTAGAGGACGCGCACGTGGCAATCAACAGGTTATCCAAAACCAAGACGAACAGCAGGATCAGGTTCGGAGAGGATCGCAGGCAAGCTGGCGCCGGTCCACCCGACCATTTCATGGAAACAGAGGTAGGTCCAATTATAGCACCTCCAGGGATCAACACATACATACATTGGATGACTCAGAAACGCAGGAAAATACAGAAACAGAACAGCGGAATGAGGACCAGTTTTTTCGGGACTAAAAATATAATTTTATCATGCAATAACGTAGGCTACGTAAATATAAAATCGCATAACCATTATTCATACCAATTATTAGTAGACACCGGTGCATCCATATCTGTCATAAAGTATAAACAAATTCTCGACCAAAACATTCCAATCCATATCGAGAAGACACTTGTAAACGGCATCGGGGGCAAAGTACAGGCTATAGGATATGCTTATTTGCGCCTAGTTATTGGAAATCAGACCATACAACATAAGTTCTATGTTTTTAAAACATTGCCTTGTAAAGGTAGTGGCATACTGGGACAAGACTTTTTAAGCAAGTATAAATCAGTATTAAATTACGGTAACCAAACTTTGTTACTATGGAATAACAACTCAAAGGTATCATTACCATTAATAATGACAAACAATCATTTTAATATACCGGCAAGATCAGAGTCTATTCACTTTATTCGAACGTGTGAGATGGAAGAATGTGTAGTTAATGGAACAGAACTGCGAAAGGGGATCTTTGTTGCAAATACTTTAGTTAAGCCCACGAATGGGAAAATACCAATTAGGATTTTAAACACCACGGAGACAGATTTAGTCTTGACAACAATTAGTCCAACACTTTACAAAGCAAGCGAGTATGATGTATGTTCATTTCAAGAAACCAATAATAATGCTGATCGTGTCAGAAAGGTATTCGCTTCGCTATCGCTGAAACATTTAAATAAAGAGGAGCAATTGTCCATAGAGTCCATTTGCGCAAAATATGCAGATATTTTCTTCCTACCAGGTGATAAATTAGGAACAACTAAATTATATGAACACTCAATAACATTGAAACCAAACGTGGCACCAGTGTACGTTAAGCCCTACAGAATGCCGCATTCACAGAAAGCCGAATTAAAAAAACAAGTGGACAACTTATTGGAACAAGAAATTATTGAACCTTGTTCCAGTGAGTGGTCCAGCCCAGTACTCCTAGTGCCTAAAAAATCAGACGCAAACGGGGAAAAAAAATGGCGGTTAGTAATAGATTACCGTAAGCTCAACACTTGTATTCAGGATGATAAGTTTCCACTGCCAAACATCACGGATATACTAGATTCCTTGTGTGGATGTATTTATTTCACACATTTAGATTTAAACCAAGGATTTTTTAACGTAGCGTTAAACAAACACAGTAGGAAATATACTTCATTTAGTGCAGACGGTGGTCAGTATCAAATGACAAGAATGCCTATGGGACTCAAAACTAGTCCCAGCTCATTTTCGCGTATGATGACCATGGCAATGACCGGGCTATCCTACGACAAGTGCTTAGTGTACCTAGACGATCTTATTTGTATGGGACGGAACTTAACTGACCATAACAAAAATTTAATAGAAGTATTCGAAAAGATGCGCAGTGCCAACTTAAAATTAAATCCCACTAAATGCGATTTCCTTAAGAAAGAGATGCTTTATTTAGGCCACGTGGTGACAGGCAATGGTATATTGCCGGACCCAGATAAGATTAAAATAATTAAAGAGTATCCAGTTCCTAAAAGTACGGACGAAGTGAAACGCTTCGTTGCTTTTGCAAACTACTATAGAAAATTTATAGACCACTTTGCCGACAAAGCCTATCATTTAAACCTTTTAAGTAAGAAAAACACTAAATTCAACTGGGATAGCAACTGTCAAACGTCATTTGAAACTCTAAAACAGAGTATGATGTCACCGCCAATCCTACAGTACCCAGATTTCTCAGAACTAAATCAATTCATAGTACAAACCGATGCATCTGGGTACGCAATTGGGGCAGTACTATCAAATTCAAATGGCAGACCAATAGCTTACGCTAGTAGGAGCCTTAACAAAGCGGAAAAGAACTATCCCACTATAGAGAAAGAACTCTTAGCTGTAGTTTGGGCTGTCAAATATTTCAGACCCTATTTATACGGTCGTACATTTAAAATACTAACCGACCACAAACCCCTTGTATACTTATTTAATTTAAAAGACCCATCTAGCAGGCTCTTTAAATTTAGACTAGCTCTAGAAGAATACAATTACGAAATAGAATACGTAAAAGGGAGTGAGAACTGCGTAGCAGACGCATTATCTAGAATAAAAATTACGTCAAAAGAACTTAAAGAAATGAATGAGAGTCTGTGTGCAGTAATGACTCGCGCTCAAAAACGAAAATTAGATGCTGTCGCCCCGGAAGATGAGTTGCCCACCGACAACTTGCCAGTTCAACCACATGTAGTGGAAACTCATATCAAACCAAGAGGCGCAGTAGAGTTAAGATTTGCACCCAGTAGCAGTCTTAAGAAGCTAAAGAGCGATAGCTCAGTAGTGTTACAAACACACATAATATTATTGTATAATGCCCAAATGAAAACTATATTCATAAACTCGGCATCTCAATCACAAACTACGCGAGCCGAGTTTGCGAGAGAGCTGAGTGATCTATGTAACAAGCTAAATATAGAAGAAGTATACTTCATTAAAAATTCGAATAATAAAATTTTTGTAGAGAAATTAACTAGTGAGATAAGAAAACAAAGCAACTGGAAAGGGCCCAGATTATGTATATTAAAAGATGTCGAAAGAATAGAGGACAAAGATGATAGGAAAGTGATACTCAACGACTTTCATCTTTTGCCCACTAGTGGGCACGCGGGCATGAGAAGAATGCTGACTAATATAAAAAAATACTATTTTTGGCCAGGCTTAGAAAGTGATGTCAAAAATTATGTCAAAAAATGTGTTCAATGTCAGAAGCATAAGTATACAGTTCAGGTGAAAGAGCCAATGGCAATCACCACAACTGCTCATTCGGCTTTCGATAAAATCTTCTTAGACTTGGTAGGACCATTAGACAAAGACAGCAACAATTTTTCATATATATTGACATTGCAATGCGAGCTGTCCAAGTATGTATGTGCGTATCCCCTCGTCACTAAAACCTCTACAGAAGTAGCACGCACCTTCGTGGATAACTTCATACTTCAACATGGCATCCCGAGGGAGATAGCTACCGACAGAGGCACAGAGTTCATGTCCGAGACCGTGACACAGGTTTGTGAATTACTACATATTAAAAAGTTAAACTCAACTGCGTATCATCACCAAAGCATCGGAGCGCTAGAGAACTCGCATAAAAATCTAGGTGCATTTTTGCGAATCCAAGCAGAAGGAAAACCCGAATTATGGAGTACTTGGTTACCATTCTGGTGCTTTGCTTATAATACGACAGTTCACTCGTCAACAAAATTTACACCATTCGAACTCGTATACGGTAGAAAGTGTAACTTGCCCAATAATTTGGAAAAGTGTGTAGAGCCTCTATATAATTACGACAGTTACCCGCTTGAACTTAAGTACCGCCTACAGGTTTCTCAAACCGAAGCGCGGGAAAATTTGATAGCCAATAAAATAGGCAGAAAAAGTAGATACGACCAGCATGTAAATCCAATACGCTACAAGCCAAACGATCAAGTTTTAATTAAAAATGAAACTGGCAATAAACTTCAACAATTATATTCTGGACCTTACAAGGTGATTAGAGATTTGTCACCAAATGTTGAGGTCAATTATAAGGGAAAACCCGACATTATTCACAAAAACAGAACGAAACCGTATCATGTTTAAGATAAAAACAATAAGACAATTAATTACCAATGCTATAAGCACTTAACAATAGCTATTATACAGGTCAGCAGAAAACAGAGACGAATAATAAGCGCCAGCTGTGCGCTCATAGGTACTCAGGGATTGATTGTTATTATAAGTATGTAACCACTTATTATTGTATAACTTTGTATACCAAACATAACGAACATATGTACTACGATTATGTTATAACTATATTTTATACGTGTTAGCCTAAGAGTATCAATGTTTAATTTGTGCTTATATTGTATCCATGCAATAAAATAAAAGTAAACTTTTATTTTATTTTAGTTTTAGGGAGGAGATGAGAGGGAGATGTCAATGTAACCATATAAACTTGTGTTCTTTTATAATAAAGGGCAGTATAGCAACAGCATTCGTTGTATCACTTACTCCTAATATCAACCATCCGTACAGGCCCAAGACCGAGCCCTGTGGAACACCGCACGACATGCGGTGCTGGTTTCCGACGCCATCACGTCCCACGTAGGTGACACACCTCTCCGCCAAGTAAGCCCCGACGATGCGGCGGAGGTAGGGAGGCACTCGGTGATACCGAAGTGCCTCCCGAACACAACTCCAGGGCAGGGTGTTGAAGGCGTTGGAAATGTCCAAAGACACCGCCAACATCACCCCACCACGGGACACAGCTTCCTCCGCCAGGACTCTCACCTGCGATATTGCGTGGATGGTGGAGCGCCCATGCCGAAAGCCGAACTGGCTTTCGTCCAGGTCCGGCCCCTCTCTGTACAAGTGGCTGACGAGGCGGGCAGCGATTATCCGCTCGAACAGCTTACCCACCTCGTCAAGCAGCACTATAGGCTGGTACGCGGACGGCGAGTCCGCAGGGCGCCCCGCCTTCCTGAGCAGGACCAGACGACCAGTTTTCCATAAAGTGGGAAACTGGCCCCGCTCAAGGCACGCTGTGAAGAGTCCTCTCAGCCAGGGCTCTAGCTCCTTCAGAGCGAGGGCTAATACGTGACCGTGGATCCCACCTCCACGGCGACACGCCAGTCGCGGACACGGCTCGCGACAGCAGGGCTAGCGAACGAGACGTCCACTATTGAACCGCCCCGCTGCCGCACGCACGTGTGGACCGAACCCCGGTTTAGGACGACCAGGCCAGTGGTGACTGCCCACTCTTCCAGCACCTCACCCCTAGCATCGGTTACCGGAGATCCCCACGCCGAAGACTTGGCGTTGAGATCCCCCAACAACAGCACAGGGCGAGGGTGGAGTCGGCCTACGAAGGCGCCCAACTCGACAAGGAAACTCTCGAAGTCGGCGAGACTCTTGTTGGGCGAAAAATACGTACCAACTATGCCAACGCCGTCCGCGAGGGCGGCCACCCAGCCGTGACCTCGGGACGGGCTGGCAAGAGCCCCGCCAATGATGGCCACCAAACCGTCGAGGTCTCCAACCCAGTTTTCTCTGGTTGGGACGAAATACGGCTCGGCGACCACAGCCACGTGAATCGACCACTCTGCCATGCTCTGGAGCAAGAGATCCTGAGCTCTGGCAGAGTGGTTGATATTGCCCTGGAGGAAATGGTAGAGCGCCATTAGGCACAATCCATTCCCTCCACTCCATTCCTAGGCCGGGAGTCGGCCGATGAGCAGCCAGATTGACGGGGGGTAAAGAGCCCCCAGCAACCTTGGCCCTCCTTCTCCTCTTCTGCTGCGCGGGTACGCCACAGGCCTTTCCGCCCGCTCTGTGCCCAGCGGGCCTCCCTGCAGCTATACAGAGGCTGCAGTTTGGCGCCGCGGAGCACTGGGCCGCCTTGTGGCCAGGCTGACCGCAACGATAGCACTGCTCGCTGCGGTCTGTTTCGGCGGTGCATCGTGCCCTGACATGCCCAATGTCCAGGCAACGATAGCACCGCAATGCCCTGGGTTGCACCCCACCAGCAGTCGTCCACCGATAGCGACTTTTTGCGCCGCCGCCACCGGACACCGCACCCAAATCATGCCGAGCCCGGTAGCGTCGGCGCGGATCTCGCCCGTCCGCACGTCTTAGGATGGACATCCGCCGGCTCGGGCAATGGCCGCAACGACCTCAGCTGGGGTCGTCGAGTCGTCCAGACCGTCGACACGTAACTCAGACGTCTTCATCGGCCTGGACACCCGGATGTCCTCAGGGTTGAGGACCTCCCTCAGCTTGGCGGCCAAAATGTCCGCTTTTTCGGCTCTAGAGGCACCCGACACCTCGAGCAGCCGCGCCCCCGTAATCGCCGGCCTCATTTTGAAGCCGGACGGTGTTCCAAGGTCGGGGAACGCGACTTTGGCCCTCGCCTCTGTCAAGACCGCCTTGTAAGAGACGCCCCTTTCGACGGCTCCGGGCTGCAGCGTGATCACTACAGCCGCGGAGCGTGGGGCTCTGACCTTAGGCGGTCCCGCGGCCTTATTCGATGTGGGTATTCCAGCGGTTGCCGACGGTGCCGTCTTCTTTTTTCGGCGGCGGCCCTTCTTGACCACCGTTCGTCCAGGCCTCCGTGAGGGGGCCAGGTTGTGTCGGCGGGATCACAGCCCCCGACTGGGAGGTGGGCGTGGACCTATCCTCCGCGGACTTACCAGTATCCTGCCCGGCCCTTCTTGGCTCAACCGCTGCGGCCACCGGGCCCGGCTTTGCGGGTGCCTCCTTTCTCCGCTTATCCCCAGAGAGCGGTGGGCGGAGGGTTTCGACCGGCAGTCTCGCCTCTATCGCCTACAACCGGGCACCCACCATTTGACCGCACTGCATCATGCAGATGCGTACGATCTTTTCGACCTCTGCATCCGCAAGTGCTGAGGCCGACGATGGGGCCGGAGATTGAACTGACGATGGCGCCGGAGATTGAACCGACGAGGGGGCCAGCGATGGAGCCGTGACGGACGAACCGGCAGCTGTCTTCTGGGCAGCAAACTGCCGCTTGAGGTCCTCCAACTCGGATCGGAGACGGCTGTTCTCCTCCCACAACTTCGCCGTCTCCTCCGTGGTTGTGCGGCTACTGAGCACCTCAACGGCCTCCTGGATGCTGTCCACCGCGTCCTTCAAGGCACGCGTGAACGTGCCCTTCAGGTTGCCCGATTTGGTGGCAACCTTCAGAACGACATCCAGGCCGTCCGTCACTTGGCGGCTGAGCGCCACCGCCAATGCATCCGCCGTCCGAGCAGAGCGCCGCTCTCGGACTTGTCGGGCCAGCTCGCTGACCTCGTCAGCCGCGACAGCCCGTCGCTGCGCCCGCTTTGCAGCATTCGCCTCCGCCTTATTACTTCCCAGCAGGGACCTAGTGGAGCCACCGCTCTGGTCCGCACTCATGTGCCCAGGGTCACTCTCCACGAACTCTGCAGGAGCAGGCGTATCGGGCCGAGGCACGAAGCGACCCCGCACGTCTCGCTCCTGTAACCGAGTGGTGGCTATACCTCCCACCGCACGACCCCGCCCTCTCCTTCCCGTTGACACCTTCGGGGCCGACAGGTTCTCCTCACTCGAGGAGAGACCCAGCGTGCCCGAGTCCTTGCTGCGCAGACGCTTCCTCCAAGATTTGGAGGTGCACCCGCGCGAGTCCTGGTCGGACAAGTTGTCCACAGGTCTTGAGCCTCCTCGGCTTTTGTTGCCGACGGCGACGGCAAGTGGTTCTTGGTCATCATGTAGTGTTATCATCGTAGTTGTCCGTTTAGCATGCGTGTGGTCGTCATTTTTGTCCGAAGACACAGAAGCAAGACAGTTGTTGCCCACCCCAGAGTACGGAGGGCTGCCCGCCGAAGCGGGGTGTGATTCCCCGACCGCTGAGCAGTCGGGACCCACCTGGGGACCTTTTTCGCAAGTGTCTTTTTCCATTGGTTATTGTTTTTCCTCTTTAAAGGGCGAGGTCCCTATTTCTTATCCTCCTACTCTACGCCAACTCGTCCTACCCTCTGTAAGCAGAGGGGGGAGTAGGCGTTAAAATGCCACCTATCACTAGCCCGGTTCCCTTCACAGACCATCATGGCTGATGATCTGTGTTTGGAACCGTGACCTTACCTCGTGTGTTGAAATTAGCCGCCCGCCCCAACTGTCCGCCCAACGTGGGTGGGCAGTTGGAGCCGACGTTGCCCAGGGTGCGCCGCGTGGAGGTTCTTGACACCTGACAAAACCTTTTTCATTCCCGCATAAACGGTGTCAGCCATTTTGGTGACACGAGGGTGCCGGATGTTGATACACATACGGCCAATTGCTTGGATCTTCTGCTGACAACAGATCCAGACCGATACTCAGTGTCGATTTCATCACCTTTGGGTAGTTCTGACTAATGTCTGGTGAAGTCTGTATCCGTCTACTCCCCGCCCGATCCCAGCCCGAGAGGCACCCGGCGGGTTTGACGGTACAGGTCAGCAGATTGGGATGGTATGCGATCCTTCATCGCATATTATCCATGGCAGCCCACTTGCTTCTCTTCGGACGCGCATGACGATGGATCTTCCATCGTCATGCGCTGACGCCGTGACTGATGTGTTGCGCCAGGGGATGGAATACTACATTCCATTCTCTGACGTAGCGCTGTCCGGCGTTAACCGACCATGGTTTGGTGCTGAGTGCAACCGCGCAAATGCGGTTAAACACAAGGCTTACCTGGCATGGGTTGACGCTCGAGTGCACAAAGCGAATGACGTAACTCAGAAGAAGAGAGCCTTCAACAGGGCTGCCAAGTCCTGCAAAAAGGCGATGCGAAGGGCACGTTTTGACCATATTAGCAGAATCGGGAACAAACTAGCTTCATACCCTGCTGGTAGCAAAGCGTTTTGGTCCCTGGCTAAGTCGGTTGAATCAAACTTCTGCCGCCCCTCACTACCACCACTGCTGAGACCCGATGGGTCACTGGCCCACTCCGCCGAGGACAAGGCAAACTGGTTTGCCTCCCTTTTTGCGGAATCTTCGCGTCTGAACTCTGATGGCGCGCGGCCCCCTCCGTCTCCTGTTGGATGTGGGACGAGTATGTCGGATATTCGCATCCATCAAAGGGAGGTCTGTAGGGTGTTGCGTAACCTTGACGTGAATAAAGCTAGTGGCCCCGAAGGGATACCGGCAATTGTACTGAAAACTTGTGCGCCTGAATTTTCTCCGATCCTGACACGCCTATACCGCCTTTCGTTAGTGACCGGAAAGGTGCCGAGGGCTCGGAAGCAAGCTAACGTTCAGCCAGTCCCCAAAAAGGGTAGTCGGGCTGACCCGGCCAACTAGAGACACATCTCGGTAACGTCCATCCTCTGTAAGAGTATGGAACGTGTGCTGAACAATAAGCTCCTGGCATACCTAGAAGACAACGACATCCTAAGTGACCGCCAATACGGCTTCCGCCGAAATCGGTCAACTTGGGATCTTCTAGCGCATGCCATTCATGTCTGGAGTGAGGCCATCGAGAGGTACGGGGAAGCGCTTGCTGTCTCCCTTGAAATCTCGAAGGCTTTCGACAGGGTCTGGCATGAGAGCCTTATTGGTAAACTTCCTTCCTTCGGTCTGCCTAGTGGTCTGTGTGACTGGATTGCTGACTTCCTGAGGGAGAGGTCCATCCGAGTGGTTATCGATGGCTACTCGTCCGGTCAGTTAGATATTAACGCCGGAGTCCCTCAGGGGTCGGTGCTCTCGGCTACACTGTTTTTGCTGCACATTAATGAACTGCTAAAACCCGGAACCTTTGGGTACGCAGACGACAGCACGGTTGCTGAGAGATACGTGTCCGGCGCACGGGCTACTGGGATTGAGAGCCGGTCTCTCCGGGAGGCCATGGTTGAGCGCTTGAACCTGTCTTTGGAGGCAGTCTCCGAATGGGGCGATGCCAATCTAGTCAGTTACAATACAGCTGAGACCCAGGCGTGTCTTTTTTCATTTTGGAAAATTCATTGAGGCAAAGGCTCTGTTGGCTGCAAAAAAGTTGGGGATCCTTGCAAAGGTGAGACGGTACTTCACGCCTGAACAGCTGCTCAATTTGTACAAAACGCAAGTTCGGTCATGCATGGTTTACTGCTCTCACCTCTGGGACGGATCTGCCAAATATCAACTTGATGCACTTGAGTCGATTGACAAACGGGCCAAGAGGCTTAACGGCCACGATGCACTGGTCGCCTCAAAGCTCCAGAGCCTTGAACATCGACGCCAAGTGGCCAGTCTGTCGGTTTTTTATCGGTTACATTTCGGGGAGTGTGCGATGGAACTGCACAATTTGATTCCGCCTAGCCCTTTCCATCACCGGACAACAAGACGTACGGCAATGCGCCACCGGTACATGGTGGACATCCCACCCATACGTACAAAGGACTTGGGGTCTTCAAGTCAAGAGTGAATAGGTTACTTCTAGGCAAGCGTGTTTCACCGTCGACCACATCATCGCTTACCATCAGACGAGATAGTGGTCAAACGCGAGCCTATCGATAAATAAAAAAAAGACTAAAAAAAAAACAAATATGGTGGACTATGGGCGCCATGGCAAATATCTTTCTCAAAATCAAGACACCGTGACGAATTAAAGAGACGTATTAAAATGACATGGAACAAGTTCTGGAGCCACAAAGAAGTCCTAAAATCTGACCTACCTTTAAGATTAAAAAAGAAAGTACTAGACTCATGTCTTTTACCTTGCCTCTCATATGCAAGTCAAACCTGGATTTATATGTTTTGAGATTAGTGATGATGATATAATTTACACAAAATAAAGAGCCTGCATGGGTTCGAACTCACGACGTACAACAACTTGTAAGTCACGGCCGCGAGGATCTTGTCGCTTTCCTCAAACCGACATAGAAAATTAATACCTTGCAAGATACAATTGGTACTCAGAATTTCAAATTACTACTCCAATAGTTTACGCGATATACGATGCGATTGGTGAGGTGGCGGTAGTCAAGGTGTTAAATTTTCATATTAAGATTAACCTATTAAAAACTTTTTGATTTCTGCCCAAATTTATTCAAAAATTAGTACTCCTAAAGAAATTATAGTTACCCAAAATTCAGAAATTCCTAAGTGTTGTATTTAAAGAGAAAGTAGCTTTCATTACTTTTCCATACTAAATCTTCGCGTATAACCCGACCAAATTAAGTTGTCAATGGTATTGAGCTGTTTAGGAGATGTACACTCGTGCACATAAAATGGATGTCGGAATGGTAATAACAACAGTTCAATAATATCTAAAAATTTTATACAAACTGTGTACCTAGGAAAAAAAATCTTATCGTTACCCATTGCCTGTGATACCTTTGTTAATGATGTGAGTACTCAAATAATTATTTTTCTGTATTGTAAGTACCTACCTTCTGTATTGTTATATGAATATCATTAAAGAGCGATAGGTATTTTTCTTTCTTATTAATTTACCGTTGTTGCAAGCTGTGCCTAAGTATTAAAAACCTAATTTACTGCAGTAACAATATGATGCTAATAACGTAAGTAGGTAGATAAAAAGGTTACTCATTTTATCTTTTCTATTATGGTCCAAAACTTTTTCAAGTCATACACAAAGTATTTTTTTTCTAAAACTAACTAAGGTTACAATTTTGTTGATAGTAAGGTATCAAATATGGAAGTGATTGGTGTTGGTGGTTCGGCGGTAGTCACGGACATCATTTTTATTTGTTGATAGCTGTTTAGACTGAACTGACAGATGACAACTAACAGTTTTGACGACACACCATGGCGGCTCGTGTTTTAGGTCACGTGATATATAGATTAAAAATATCGATTTTTAATTTTAATACATTAAAACAAAAATGTGGTTATACGACTCAAAATCAGAATATTTAAGTATATTGCCACATACAATTTAAATTTTATCACATTTCATCATTTATTTTTCACCAACGAAAGTACCTTATTGTATTGCTACAATTTATTTTTCACAAGTAATTTTTTTCAATTCTTAAAATCTATAGATATTAGAGCGCGAGCACATTTGTGTGTTTGTGAGTGTGCTTGTGTGTGTGTGCTGTATGTGCATGTATGGGTCTGTGTGTGTATGTATGAGCGTGCAGCTGTATAAGTCAGTGTGAGCGTTTGTAAGTAAGGGGATTGGATTTGTGTGGGTCTATGTTTTGGGTGAGTGGTACAATATACAAACTTATCATAATTAAATTAAATTAAATATTTTTCTGTTTCGTCGTAGGTTTTAATTTGAAGGAATGTGCGGACGGTCTTTTCACAATTATGATAAGTCAATTTATATATTGGACCATTTCTGTTTATTATATTATAAAGAGACGGACCTAAATAATAAAAAAATCTTCTAGTATACAACAAGCGAGTTTTTGGAGGAGTACATATTTTATGTTTTCGGCGTTTGATAATTTCAATGTAAGGGGGATATGCGGTGTTGCAACAGAATTAATAATTTTAAAATAAAGTGTTGCCGCACTTTGCAGTTTTTATATAACTGATCAGTTGGATAAATTTGTGGACGGAAGGTACACACGTATGGCGCGATGTGCATCTTCCAACGATTTAAGGTTACACTAGTCGAAAATTCTTCCATACAAACGTAGTCTAGGGATTATTCCACTGCTTGACGATGTACGTTCAAAATAAAAAGTGATATCAATTTGTCTCATCATTATCTAGCCCTGTATGGAAGCAAAAAAGTAAAAAAAGGAATTATTTGAAAGTTATGAGCGTCGAAAGTTCCACGTTTCGACACTAATTTTAGCGCATTTTTGGGCGCGAATAAATACCATAAGAAGACGGAAAATTGCAAAACGGCCTCCATACAGGGATAGATTCAGTTCAGTTCAACAATGCAAATAATTTTATTTTGAACAGATAGATTTAGTCGTTTTTTCATGATATCTAGACTGCCAAAGGTCTGTTTATAAAATTTCGCGCGCTTGGTTTCGTCCTAAATCATTATCCATATCGCTACAAATTTGCAAAAGCGTACGACAACTAGTTTCCTACTGCTCATTACAGCATCTATCTCTTCCGCATTGTTGTCGGTTGATATAAAATGCATTTTAAACCCGCGCACAAAATAGTTCGTGCCGTTGACTAGTGTACCCTTAAGTATAGTTTTTGCAGCACCACCCCAACAGGGAATACAAGAGGACCTATTGCCTATCTATTATAAGGCAAAATACACATTACGTATAATTATAGGATTAGCAATATTTTTTAAGATTTTGAAGATATATATAAGTTTGCGAACTCTGCCATTAAGGACATTAACATGAGATTTAAATTTAAAATTCTTATCTATGTTTACACCTAGATATTTGATTGCATCCGTAGAGGATAAAGGTGCACAGTGGCATGCAACTTGAGTTTGCAAATTGCATGTTTGAGCTTTAAGTGATATTGGTGGGTTTGGTTGGGTGGCAGAACTGATCGAGTAGGTAATGAACTTGGTTTTAGAGGTATTAAATGTAAGAACATGGAAATAAAACCAGTTTAGCGCTACATTAAAGCCATGCTGTGGCTTGTCTTCGAGTTCAGACCATGTGTTAGCGACGATAGCAGTGTCATCTGCAAAGGATGTTATCTTGGCATTTGGAATATTTATATTGCATAAGTCATTTATAATAGTAGAAATAAAGTGGTTCCCAATATGCTTCTTTGCGGAACGCCATAAATGGGGAGCTCATTGCTGCTGTGACAATCAATCTTGAATTCTTGACTATCTGGGAGCGATTTGTGAGGTAATTTTGCAATAGATCAAGTTTCAATCCCCTGACATTTCATTTCAAGTTTGAGTATGAGAGAACGGACGGGAACGGTGTCAAATGCCTTCGAAAGGTCTAAGAATATCGTAAGGACCTTTTTATTAGTGTTCATGCTGTGTACGATATTGTTAGTTAATTCCTGAACTGCGTCACAGGTGAACTTGTTTTTACGAAATCCAAATTGTTGTGGTGATACTAGTTTGTAATGGTAGTATACAAGTCTATTATTGATAAGCCCTTCTTATTCGTCAGTAGGGTCGAGGACGAACGATGAAGTCGATGTGATATCAGAAGTGGGTTGAGTAACTGACAATGGCTGTGTAGTGCTGGTGTGAATTATATCATTGCCTTTCGCCAATGTTAATGAGGTATGAGTTTATAGTGTTGCAAGGCTCAATAGGTGAAGATGACAAAATTAGTAATTGAGCAGATGTATTCTTAGTTTAAGTAGTGTTAGTTACCCGTTTAAAAGTGTCCCATAGTGTTTTTGGGTTTTTACTAGTTTTATTTAGTTCCTCTATATCATAAATTCTCTTTTCTTACTTTAAAATACTAATACAAAAATTTCTGTATCGAAGTTAAGTCGTTTTTAGAACTTCATTTCCTGGGAAAAATGTATTTCTTGTGTTGAGAATACCTGTTTCTTATGCACCGTAATAAACTAGATGTGATCCACGGTTTGAAGATTTTCTTTTTGAAGAAACTTTTTAACTGTAGTATTTTCAGAAATTAATACAGTCATTAAGTTCAGTAATTTATCGGTAGCCATATTTGCGTGCGTTTTAATCAACCTATCCTTATTACCATGGTATAATAATATACTCCGTATACTTACAGGATGGCCCAAGACTACGTCACGATAAGTGTTACTATTGATTGTCCTTTTCAGAAAATGTTGGTACTTTCTCATTTAGTTAATGAAAATAAAATAAATTACTTACTGGCTTAACTATTTAGTTACTCGTTTGATTCGTCTATTTAGTGTTAAATTAATCTATATATTGAATGAATAGTTCATTATTGCTTATGTTAAAAAATGTATTTTGCTCGATAATTCAATGACACACAGTGGCAACACATCGAATTGACAAGTGTGACACTGACAACTCGCCATTTTATCGCTATTGTCGTATCGCTCACTAGCGTTGTTTCGCTCGGTGAGCAAAATACTGTGGCTCTCAAACATTTGTGGTGAACTTATGAACTATGAAAGATACACAAGGAAAATTGTTCCGTAATAAACTGTAAAAACAGATGTATAAAATATAAAAAACGGCATAAAAATATTTGGAATCAATGATCTCTGAAGATGGATCGATATCCAATGACATCATTCACAGAACGACGTCAGGATGGATTAAATGGCGTACATTAACGGGGGTTCTGTGCGATCCAAAAATGCCAATTAGAACAAAAGGCAAGGTCTATAAAACAGCGGTAAGACCAGTTTTACTCTACGGTAGCGAAACCTGGGCTACCAAAAAGAGTGACGAGTGAGAGTTGCACCCACCGAAAAACTTACCGAATCCAGGCTTCGATGGTACGGCCATGTAGTGCGGAGACCCGATGACCACGTCGTGAAAAAGTGCCTTTCCATGACGACACAAAAGAGAGGGAGAGGTAGGCCGTTGACATCTTGGATGACGAGTGTCCAGAAGGACATGAAGAAGTGCAGCCTATCTACTGACGATGCTTGTCAGCGGAACAAGTGGCGCCTCATGACCAGGAAAGCCGACCCCGAGTAACGGGAAGTGGCGAGTTGGAAGAAGAAGAAGCATAAAAAGTTTTTTTTTTTTCTTTTCCCAACGGCGAGACGCTATCATATGCGTGGCTTCAATATTGTAACTAACTTCAACTAAAAGAACTGGTATGTGCCTTTCTACATATTATTTAATTTATCTACGCGTTGTAAATTCCATAATTTAAGGCATAGTTGTGTCAATACGGCTGTACGCCCGAACTTAACCTAACCTAATTAGAGAGAAGGTTGCGATGCCGCTTGGCAATAGGTGAAATTGAGCATCTGAGGCGAGCCGCGATGTTATACGGAGCGTCCCATACGATATCGAGGCTGAGGGTTAGAGACCGTAGCGGGAGAGGAGTGCCATTATTACGGTGCGCCGCTCTCCCTACCTTCCGCGGCCTGGACGAGGTCGCCACCGTCTGATTGCGGACGCGGCGGGCCGAAAAGTGGTAGGTGACGGGGCCACTGACCTGACCCGTCGCAGGGGGACCAAGGGTGCCATACACGGTCAGGTCGTCTGACGCCCATGTGTTGGTTTGGTCCCTGGGGTGGTCACGGTGTGCAATGTGTTATGGTGCACCGGTGATCCCACCACAGGCCGGTGTCGGATAGCCGCGGCGGGTTCGCGGTGAGCGCTAACGCGTACCCGTGTTTTCGCTATATGTGGCACAGGAGGACACCGTGAAGGATAGCATGCATGAGAATTTCCCCAGGCTAAAAAAATAAAATTAGTAGCGGTGCCTGTGATTGTTTTTTTTTTTGTGTCGAGGGGTAAACTGATTAACCCTTTGCAAAGAATTGATCAGGGTTGATGATATAAAAGAATGATGGTGAATTATAGACCGATTTCGCTCATTCCTGTAATTTCCAAAATGTTTGAAAAATATATTTAAAAACAACTTAACTCATATTTAGAACGCAATAACATCCTCTTTAATGAAAAAAAAAATCAGAGAAAAAAGACTATAAACATGGCAATTTATGATTTTTACACACTGTGATGACAAATATGGATAAAAATAAACCAGTTTGCAGTATATTCTGTGATATGACTGAGGCGTTTGATTATGTTCAACACAGTATTTTACTTAAAAAACTCGAAGCATATGGCATTAGAGGTAACATACTAAAGCTTTTTGAGTCTTGTCTTCAGCACAGGAAGAAAATTACAGAAGTCAGTAGGGTAAACATAACTACTCAGCGAGAAGAGTCACATCGGTCGCAAGAGCGTGAAATCATGTACGGTGTCCCTCAGGGCAGTGTTTTGAGACCTTCCCTGTTTACAATATATATAAATGACTTGCCTAAATCCACAGTGCAGCCGATGAGCCTCTTTGTCGATGATAGTGTAGTGACAATTGAGTGTAAAAATAGAGAGACATATAAATGTGACATTAATAATTCACTGACTGCAATAATAGAATGGCTAAATAGTAATAACTTAAAAATAAATTTGACAAAGACTAAAATTATGCACTTTACTCAACTATCCATGACATTTTTAAATAATCTTGACATACTTTACAATAATAATAACATTGACGAAGTTGATACAATCAAATTTTAGGACTAATTATTGACAAAAAGTGAAACTGGAAGGCACACGTGGAGACTGTCAGTAAGAAAATGAGTAGCACAGCGTATGCTCTGTACACACTTGCTGCAGTAGTTGGGGTTGATGCTTAGCTCACCGCATACTACGGCCTCGTGGAATCTATTTTAAGATACGGCATCATTTTTTGGGGCAACTCGACTGACAGGGAACTAGTCTTAAAAACCCAAAAGAGGTGCATTCGGTCGATGTTTTAACTTGAATCCATTCAGAGCAGTAAACCTTATTTGAACCTCGTTAATAAATAAAGATTTAAAAAAAAACCTTATTTAAAAAAAAAACAAAATTTTGACATTATCATGCCAAACCATACATATTAGAAAATGCCATGTTCTTGCGAGCTAATTCGCATTTATTTTCTCGCATGGCAGATCAATTCCCCAGAAACAGACGTGACAATACTCAAATTTATCAACATCAGCACAAAACGGCACTTATGCTTAAAAGTGTCTTTTGCATGGCGCCAGAAATGATCTAGCATTCAAAAAAAAAGTTAAAGATTTCTTAGCAGATAAGGCTTATTATAATATAAATGAGTTTTTAAATGAAAAATATTAATTATTGCATGGCGCCAGAAATGATCTAGCATTCAAAAAAAAAGTTAAAGATTTCTTAGCAGATAAGGCTTATTATAATATAAATGAGTTTTTAAATGAAAAATATTAATTATTTTTATACTAATTTATATTTTTGACATTTTTAATAATTTAAGGCTGGACTTGTAATTTTTTTAATTTGGTTTGTTATTTTTTATGTTGACATTTTATTGTTTTATTCTGAAATTCTAGAACAAAAATTTATTATTATAATTGTTACATATTTTATTTAATAATTTGGCTCAATGTGACAAACTTGTGTATTTTATTATTATGATTTAATTTAATATCTTGACATTTTTAATATTTCTATTTTGATATTCTAGAATGTCACATTTACAGTCGAGGGTCAAAATTGCAGTCGCACCTCAATGTTCATAATCGGCTGCACGCGGCGTACGCGACCCTATTCAAACGTAGTCCTCACATTCGTCACTGACATTGAACCAGTCGTAGCTGAGTTGTGAGGCTGTGTTTCTTTAAAACCGGTGGCATGGGTTCAAATTACGACAGTCCAAACTACTTTTTGTTTTTTTATGTGTATCCTATACTCATACAAACAAACAATATAAAACAATGCAAAAAGGTTGCGCGATAATGATGCAACTTAAAGATAGGTATGAAATAAAAATTAAACTTTTTTAAGTATCGTTTATTAATACCAATAATAAAGGTGGTATATCTTTGGTTTAAATACTAGGGTAAATTGATTTTCACCTAAATAATGCCTGTCATGATAGTTTTTATATAATAAGATAATTTATTTTAATTATAATATTATTGACTTTTTTATTTTTTTTAATTATAGATAGGCTCGCGCTTGACCACTATCTCACCTGATGGTAAGCGATGATGTGGTCAACGGTGTAACACGCTTGCCTAGAAGTAATTAACCTATTCACTCTTGACTTAAAGACCCCGAGGTTGTAGCTATCTGGAAACACAGACTCCGGCAGGGAATTCCACTCCTTAGCTGTACGCATAATGAAAGTATTTCCAAAACGTTTAGTGCGTATGGGTGGGATGTCCACCATGTACCGATAGCGCATCGCCGTACGTCTTGTAGTCCGATGATGAAACGGGCTAGGCGGAATTAGATCATGCAATTCCATCGCACACTCCCCGAAATGCAACCGATAAAAAACCGACAAGCAGGCAACTCGACGACGATGTTCAAGGCTTTGGAGCTTTGACTGGACCAATGCCTCATTGCCGATGAGCATCTTGGCCCGATTTTCGATCGACTCTAGTGCATCTAGCTGGTATTTGGCCGATCCGTCCCAGAGATGAGAACAGTACTCCATGCAAGACCGAACTTGCGCTTGATACAACTTAAGCAGCTGCTCTGGCGTGAAGTACCGTCTCACCTTCGCAAGGATCCCCAATTTTTTGGCAGCCAGTTGAGCCTTTGCCTCAATGTATGGTTCAAAATTGAGTGTCGATGTCAACGTTACGCCAAGAAGCTCAAGATGGTCCGTTATCGGTACGGTTACACCTGGGAAAGATGGAGCCGGGTGAAATTGGCTCTTTTTCGCGGAGAAGAGACACACCTGTGTTTTTGCGGCATTGAACTTGACCAGATTGGCATCGCCCCATTCGGAGACTGCCTCCAAGGACAAGCTCAAGCGCTCCACCATGGCCTCACGGAGAGACTGGACCTGATCCCCAGTGGCCCGTGCGTTGGACAAGTATCTCTCAGCAACAGTGCTGTCATCTGCAAACCCAAAGGTGCCGGGTTTTAGCAGTTCATTTATGTGCAGCAAGAACAATGTCGCGGACAGTACCGACCCCTGAGGGACCCCGGCATTAATATCCAATAGGTCCGAAGAGCAGCCATCGATAACTACTCGAATGGACCGACCCCTCAGGAAGTCTGCAATCCAGTCACACAGACCACCGGGCTGACCAAATGAAGGAAGCTTACCAATAAGGCTTTCGTGCCAGACCCTATCAAAGCCTTCGAGATGTCGAGGGAGACGGCAAGCGCTTCCCCATGTCTCTCGATGGCCTCACTCCAGATGTGAATGGCATACGC
Source organism: Orthosia incerta (assembly GCA_948252205.1). Classification (NCBI taxonomy): domain Eukaryota; kingdom Metazoa; phylum Arthropoda; class Insecta; order Lepidoptera; family Noctuidae; genus Orthosia; species Orthosia incerta. The sequence goes on from OX411759.1 coordinate 6,461,667, forward strand.
TAGAAGATTTGATGGATGCGAATGTCCGATATACTCAGCCCGCATCCATCAGGAGAAGAAGGGGGGCGTGCGCCACCAGGATTCAGATGCGAAGATTCCGCAAAAAGAGAGGCAAACAAGTTTTCTTTCTCCTCAGTAGAGTGGGCCAGCGACCCGTCGGGTTTCAGCAGTGGTAGTGAGGGACGGCAGAAGTTCGATTCAACCGATTTAGCCAGGGACCAGAATGCTTTACTACCTGCTGGGTAGGATGCAAGTTTTATCCCTATCCGGCTAATGTGGTCGAACCGAGCCCTTCGCAACACTTTCTTGCAGGACTTGGCAGCCCTATTGTAGGCTTTCTTCCTCTGACCAACGTCACTAGCCTTGCGCGTTCGAGCGTCGACCCAGGCATGGTACGCCTCATGTTTACGCGTATCGGCGCGATTACACTCGGCGCCAAACCAAGGTCGGTCTTGGCTAGACATTGTTACGTCAGAGAACGGAATATAGTACTCCATTCCCTGACGCAACAAATCCGTCACGGCGTCCGCGCACGACGTAGGATCAGACGAAGAAAAGCAAAGCTGCCAAGGATAGCATGCGAAGAAAGATCGCATGCCATCCCAATCCGCTGACTTGTACCGCCATACCCGCCGGGTGCCTCTTGGGCTGGGATCGGGAGGGGAGTAGACGGATACAGACTTCACCAGACAGTGGTCGGAACTACCCAAAGGTGGAGATACCGACACCGAGAAACGGTCTGGATCTGTGGTCAGAAGAAGGTCCAAGCAATTAACCGTATGCGAATCAACATCCGGCACCCTCGTTGCCCCCTGGACCAGCTGAGTGAGATTTAACGCTAGCGCAAGCTTTCGCGTCTCTCGCCCAGCATGGTCAGTGTACTGGTACGGGAAGAGCTACTCCTGGTGGTGGACATTAAAGTCCCCCAGTATCACCAGTTGGGCGGACGGGTACCGCTGCTGAGCCTCGTCAGCCGCCTCACTAAGGTATTGTGTTAGCCCGGTTGTCTCCAGATCGCCGCTGTGCGACCTGTAGACACAGGCATAGATAATCTTATCCAGACCTGTGTCCACCAGGGCCTTTGGGCCCTGGTGGACAGTATCCCGATACTGCACTGAGTATCCCGATACTCAGTGCTTTGGCACTGAGTATCGGGAGTCTTCAAGGTTTCGGAGACGCCGATAACAGATGTCGTCACAGGCGTACATGCATACACCCGCACGTGGCTTGAACCTGTGCTCCAGGGTAAACCCTGGGTAAGAAAGATACGCCACGTCTGACGGACATCCGATCTGCGTCTCCAAAAGGAACAAAAGCGCTGGTTTATCAGTCTCCAGATAATGGTGCACTGCATCAAGGTTAGAGTGTAGACCTCTGATGTTACAGAGGTGAACCTTATGTGACAGTGAGTGCTGCCGCTGTACAGCTTTTATCTTTTGTTCCTTATTGCCATAGTTGAGAGGATAGGAGAGGAGAAAGAAGTAAGATGAGGTTCCACGCTGGCATCCCACAGACACGCGAAGGCAGGACACCATCATTGGGGGACTGGTCTGGAGACTGCGGGGACGCCCGAGCGTCCCCGTAAATGTCCATCGGGCACTGTCTTCTGGTCGCCAACCAGGACGATGGCGCATTCCGGGATTTTTCGACAGTTGGCGGGGCAGCCTTTCATGTGTGGCTGGCACACTATTTGGGCCCCCAACTACCTGCGGTCGGCCAGCGGCGCACCGTGCCTCGGATCCCGCTATCCTCCGCGACCAGTCTCCCAATACATACCTAACAGCGCGCATCAGGCCGGTCTGCCTGCAGTGGAAAAGCTATCTCGACCCAACTCCTCTAGTTGGCTGCACCAAGCATCGTACCGGAACACGGCTAGGCCGCTTGGCGGTACGTCTTTGCCCGGTGGGTGGTCACAAGCCTTCGGCCAGAGCCTACCACCAGTTAGTGTCACCTGATTTGCACCAACCGGGGACCACGTGTAGGGAATCGACTGGGGTACACTCCTACGGACGCGGGTGACTCAGCCCCCTAGTTGACTATCTTTTATTGAGGTTATAGCTAAATTATGCATTTTCACAAGGAAAAGAGGATTGAAGCTTGACCTCAATACAATATTAAATATTTGCTATTGTTTTTAAATTCTATAACCATTGATTTAAATAGTATGATATAATGTTTTTTTATCGCACAGGGCAATCTCTTCCAGACAACCTACTTGACTACTTACCTACTTGACAAGAGAAATTATGCACTTATTAAATTATTCCTCCTCATTTTCTTCTCTAAATATATTTTAAAAACAAACACAAAAAAACTAACAATTTACATTATGTTATGAAAATTACACATTATCCAGTTTCCTCGGTTTGATATAATATATTAAGCCCATTCAATTCAAGGCTACATAATTATGTTTACCCTCGGTTTACAGGTTATGTTTGCTTGTATTTCGATATTCAAAAAAACCAACACCACAAACAAAACAACTCTAACGCTCGTATCAAAATTAACCGTGTCAAACTAACAAGTTATTCATATTGTTTCATAACCGCCCTCACTTTCCGTATTTATAACGAAGATAAGAACAAGTTTGATAGAAATGTTAAAAATTTACCCACATTTACTGTAGTTTTATATTATTTGTGCCCCATTCAAATTCAATGCATTTGTTCAAGACCCAATTAGCTAAATACTTAAACGTAAATGTTTCTGCTAGATGTATTCTATAATTATTAGAAAAAAAACGGTCTATGATTTAAAATATTTAAATGGAGAAATAGATATACATATTCTTAAATTAAGTGTATTATATTTTTATTTTTTTATTATGTTTTTATTTTTCACCATCGGAAAGTAGAGATTTCAACAAACAGAAAACATACCAACTTTTTAAAAAAGCCATAATTTTGACGTGAGAATTTTCGATTGAAAAGTAGGGTGTTTTTCCGATATTAATTCAAAATAAGGTGAAAAAATAAATATTTTTAATCAAATAAATTACAGCGTATTTGGGACATAAAAAGGTAAGTTTTAACCAAATTTCGTTAAAAAAAAAAAAATTGTAAAAGATAAAAATAAAAAACCAATAACTTGGTTTTTTGAATTTTTCACATAAATTTTGAGGTTATGTGAAAAAAGTGTAAATACAAAAGTTTTAGATCTTTTTATCACCTACAACTTTGCCATTTGACTTTTTTCGATAGGACTTTTAGTTTTGCCGGAAATCGAGAAAAACCGTTTTTTACCCTTAAAAACTCACCCCCATCCCCTTCCCGACCTCAGATCGCCCGTAAATTATTTTTCCTTTCATTTTTATAATATTCCTCTCTTTTTCTAATGTGTTTCATCCTACTATTATTTTTTTGGTTTTAAAAATTATCGACCCTGGTCTATATGTTAAGTATTGAAATTAAACATCTCATTCTAATCAAAGTAACTTAAAGGTAAATGATTAGCTACCGCGCTCTTTCTGATTCTTGATGAATAGCAATATACGGGAGTAAGTGCGATCGATGTCGGCGACAATACGTGTGGGTATTGTGTTTGAAATCTACGCACAATGTTATAAAGTTTAGGTGATCGTTTATATTATATTGTAATATTTGTAATATCTACAGAAGAGGATGGATTTGAAACACCATCAGTATGACGTTGCGGCCATGTCGCATTCTCATTGGTTTATGTCTATAGTAGAAGGTCGTAAGTGCGACTGGTTGGCTATGCTATAACTTCGTGGCGTTGTGACTGCACTACACAACCTGATAGTACAATCTGATATAATCTTATCAGATCCACACCACTTTTCCAGGATGTACCAAGTCAGAATTATCAACAGAGTTATTCTACTTATAGTAATAATCCGTTCAGGCTCAGGTTTCACTGGCTATATGATAAGATATTAATCTCAACCATTATTACATCACTGTCTCTCACAAACCAATTGCCTACCACAACTTACACCTTAGGGATATTATTTCGTTTATAACCAACGAATTATTTCCCTTTTTGACAACACATTGTCAAATTTAGTTTTCTACTACTTATTACAAAGTAAACAGGTAAACAGTGAAACCATAAACATTTAAATACTTTGGTTGTGGCTGCATATTATGTCATAACTCATAAGGTGTATTATATAACCTCAGTGCTCCCCATAACAATCTTTTACCTAAATGAATTGACACATTTAGACCCAGATAGTACAACCTATTACATGTACGACTCCGTTCTATATTATTCATTGGTCTTATCATTCATTCGGCAATTCCATCCCAATATCAAATCAACATCCGCATCCAAATCTAATCCCGGCAATACAAAGCTCTGTAGTGGTAACTAATACCATTTCGAGTTCAGAATTCTTTCATTTAATTGGATACAACATCCTCGCCATTATTACAAAATAATTTAGGAATAATTCTTAGATCAAAATGAGCTTTACAACAAACTCAATCCCGGAACATAACAAAAACATCTGGTCTATCACAAAAAACAAAACTCAGTTTTTGTTTTCAAGTGACGAAGAAGTGTAAGAAGGGTTTTGAAAGAGTAGCAAACATCCATCCATCCTCACAAACTTGTAGTAGTTAACTAGTCGTAGGATTTTCGCCAATAAAATGTGCAAATGGCATCACATGAGGTTTTAAAATCTCCGTAACATATAATTATGCATTCACACCACCTCTATCAAAAATAACCAAGTCCATATGAGCCTCGTATGTGATGCAACCCCATATTGAGCAACTTTGTTACCATCAATTTCCACAACTGCATTTGGGGCAAAATTTCATTTTTGCGCCTGTAGTCACGCTGGACTATAAGGACAACTTAATGATATTCAAAATTTGTCTGAAAAGAGCAAATTCTTCTACATTTCCATTGTAAACTGCCTGTTCTCACCGGTGAAAGAAACTCTTTCGTTTCGGTGGCTTGCGAGAAGCTATAGTATCCTAGCAGGTTTGTGATGATAAAACAGTCTTCACCACCCGCAGGCTTAATACATATCTTTTGCAAGAGCAAAACGATAGCGATTTTTGCGCAATAATTTCTCTTCAATACAAAAGTTTTTGAATTGTTGGCGGTTTTTTTTTAAATAAGTGCATTTGACAAACAGCGAGCGATTAGCAAACGCTTGTGTAGGACCTACCATACCTACACTGCAGGTAATTCCGACTTTTATGACATAAAGCGTTTGATTGCTATCGTTTTGCCTTTGCAAAAGATACGTAATAAGCCTAACGAAGGACATTGTTTACGACCTTGACCTGTTCTCCGTACGGTTGAACCTGTCCCCAGAAACAACTTAACTGCATCTCTCGTAGTCCGAATCGCACTTGGCTGGTATTTTTTTAACAATATAACGCGGGTAGGTAATAAAAGTCTTTCATTATTGTTTCAGAAACTTCAGTTTATTTGATAAAAAAAAGCAAATGGAAAATAGTTGGGATGATTTTGAAATTGAAGAAAAGCTACTTAACAACAGTTTACTGTTTACTAATATTCGAAAAAACAAAACTACAGAAAGTAAAATTAAGAAGATTCAAAAATATTTGGATCGAGGGGCAGACATAAATGCTACTGATGCCAATGACAAAAACAATACACCGTTGCATGTCGCGGTAACAAAAGGAGACCCAGAAGTTGTCAGCTTTCTCTTGGAACGAGGAGCTCTCATCAACAAAAAAAACAATGAAAATCAAACTGCTTTAAACATTGCCCGTTTATTAGATAAGTCAACTAAAAAAATAAAAGACATTGAAACTACATTGGAGGCAAGTAATAATCAACAAAACGTTGTTACTGATTCAGGCAGAGGTCATCCTGAATTCACAAAAAAATCAGAGAAAAAGATAAACGTCCAACCTAGTGCTTGTCATATCGACAATCAAACACAATTTGAAGATGAAACTAACAGTTCAGTAAAAATTAAGAACAACGTTCAAAATAAACGAAAAGAGGAAATGCATAAAACAAAAGGAAAAAAAATATTTCATTATCAAAAAAGAACCGGAACTTCGGGACTTAGTGGACAATTGTATGAAACCAAACTGTTGAGTCTGATTTTGTTTAGAGCTTTATATGTGCAAGAGATTAAAACATTTTTAATAGCCACCAACGTTGAAAGCTTGGGAGCTTTTGATGACATTATCTTTAGGTTCTATTCAAATAAAGGTGATAAACCAAAAATGATGTTTATGCAAGCGAAACACAGAGATAATCCTGCAAAAGACAGAATTACCGTCGAGGAAATTATGAACTTAAACGGAGATTTCAGTCTTCATAAGTATTTAGAGAGTTACATTAAAATAAGTCAGATGTTCGTCTCTGAAAATAGCGATGATATGTTCAGGGGTGAGTTTAAAAATATGGACTGTGAATTTATTATTTATACATCTGGTTTTGAAAAATTTGCTAAAATGAAAGCCGTGAAACAATCTGAAAGCAAACGATTTATAAGCACAACTGAAGGCAAGGTTTTCCAGTTTGATTATGATGAACATGATGTAGATCATCTAGTGCAAACTGTAGCCAAATCACGTGCGGTGCTTTTAGCAAAACGATTATCAAAGTTTATTTTTAAAGACAATTACAGTAATATGATGCATGATGATTTGATAAAAACATATCATGTTTTTCTTGTGCGACACGTTCTGGCAGTCGATATTCAAGAGGAAGAAATTCATAATAATTTCCGTAACGCTAAATTCCGAGAAACGTTTTTTTCAAGCAATGACAATTTGCTGTTGGCATTTAAAGCTACGATATGTAAAGAAGTATTACAATTAATGAAAATTATATCCTCTGAAAAATTGGACGAGGTAGAGAGCATCTTAATGTCATTGACTTTTAGGGTACCAATGAATTTTGGAAATCTGATTTTTTGTCTTAGTGGCAGTAAAAAAAAGAAGGAAATGAAACTTGAGTACCTGTGTTCAAAATTTAAACAACTCTTTGAAAAAGAAAGACAGATAGGAATCGCTAATGTATCAGAAACTATCGTGATGAAAGTAGACAATAATATGGTTGGACCGAATGAGATTTTACAAAGTACAGATTTAGAATCCCATAGACTGGGAGGTTTAGTTGGTAACTTATTAGTAATCGATCATGAATCCCAAACATTAAAATTTAATTCTAATATGAATACATTGTCCATGGACAATTTGCAACTATATGAGAAATTAAAGAAAGAAGTTTACACAGAAATAGATATTGACAAGTGCAGATTTGATATAAACGTACATCGCTTCCCCAGACTTTCTTTAATTCATAACGAATACGACAGAAATTTGATTTACGACTTTTTAGGTAAACTTATTTTTTATACAAATCAGGCAACAGAGGACGAAGTAGAAAGGATTTTAAAGAAAGAGATAGATAAGTACTTTGTTTTCAGTATACCGAGGCAGAATAATGCGCTGTTTAGTGTAAAAAGTGATGCAATTTTCTTAAAAATACACGATCGTGTACAAAAGTGGTGGAAACAGCCAATTAACGCTCCCTATTTAACAGATTCTTGCGAATACTTTTTCGAAGCTGAACATGATATCCTTAATAGTCCGTTACTGAGCGTTCTTAATTTCACTTATACCAATACAATAAAGAACGCGTTGTCGGGATTAAAATTCAAAAATGCGGCACTAGAATTATTGCATTTAGATGATTTTTTTGCCGGGCCTGATAAATTTTTGAGCATAATTACTGAAGAGAATTCTTTTTCTAGTATCAAATTAATCCAATATTTCAAAGAACAAAATATAAACGATTATACTTTTATTGATTTGGATTATGTTGGAATCGGACATTTTTTTGTTGATGTTAAGATCGAGATAAATGAGTCCAAAATAAATACTGTCATTGTTGTTTGCAAAGGTCAGGATTTAGTTGTTGAAATACAATTGCTGATTAAATATTTTAAAGGCAAAATAATTACTATCTGTAACCGGGATTTGACAAACCAGATCAATGGATTGGTGACTGAGGGTACTGTCGAAAGAGTGGACAGTCAAATAGGTTTTAATGATCTAACAGTAGAAATGCAGACGATTTTGTTAGAAAAGAGACATATTATGTTCCAAGGAAAAGAAATACCGCTGGGCATTCTATTTGAAGATAAATCGTACCATCTTATAAATTCAAATGTGTTATACCAGATTATAAAGAATGAAAAGATCGCAATAGGTCGATGTTTTAATAACCCAGCCTATGATGAAATGTCTGATGTTTATTTAAATTCAAGTGTAAGCCGTTTCGTCACTTTGGATCCTAATATTCGAGAAACCCATGACATAACCATATTGGTATATAACAAATTGGAAGCTGATTTTAAGCCTGATATGAGAGAAATCATTTTGATTACAGATAAAGACAAAGATTTCGCTGAATTCATTGATAAGCATGAAAATTGTAATGTGCATTGGTTCATTAGCTATAAGAATAATTATATAGAATATCTTGTCTGGCAAAAATCTCGGGGAAATTTACTTAACCTTTTTAAACACATAAACAGGGGTGCACACAATGCATTTACATTACAACCCGTGACATTGAAAGATTTGAAAGAAAGAGTAGTCATAATAAGTGGTGAACCCGGTATGGGCAAATCTTTTTTACTTACTCATTTAGCAATTAATACGAAACATGATCACCCAGCACTGTGGATTTCAAAAATCAATTTGCTGGATATTACAGATGAATTAAGAAAAATTAAAAATTATAATATTAATATTGACTTAAAAGAAGCTGTGCAATTTTTGTTTCGAGTGATTGGATTCAAAGCTTATAAGGAAAATAAAGCAGGTTTAGAGATCATTATAGATGAAGTTTCTGTTGCAAGTAGCGACATTAGTTTCAAGAAAAACTTAGGGGAAACAAACTTAACGGGATCAAACTTATTCGAAATAGAGTTATTTATTCATTGTTATAATAACGACCGGGTTGTCTTACTATTCGACGGTTTTGATGAAATCTGTCCTGACTTCGCAAATGAGTTTATAAAATTAGTAAATATTCTTGAAAAGTCGAAAGTTGTGCATATGTGGATAACAAGTCGTTTGTACAACGTTCTTCATCAGCTAGAAAATACTTTGGAAACTTTTTCTTATACCATACAGCCCTTGTATCATAGCAAACAGATTACGTTTTTAAGGAAATTGTTGTTAAGAAAAATTGCCACAAAACTGGACAATGATCGTGTTCGGGAATTTCATAGTGCGATTAAACGAATAGTAAAGGATACTAATATTCTTGGTGTACCATTGCATCTATACATGATATCAGAGTTTTTGCAAGATTCTTTTTTTAAATATTCCATAGGAAACATTTTCCGTTTGGACATAAGTTTAAGTAAAGTATATGAGCGATTCGTAGATGTAAAATTTTTTAAGATACGTTTTGGAGAAAAAAAACCACTTTTATGTATGAATGACCCTGATGTGAGGAAATTAGTAGATGATGAGCGAGCAGCATTTTTATATGTTCATAAAATTATGGCCGCTTATGTAATTTTTGGTCAATCGGATGAGTTATTTGATAATCACGAGATAAACGCCATATGTGATATTATTGAAAAGATAAAAATTGGGGAAGAGAAAACAGGCATTATTGAACAAATAATTCAGAATAAACCTAAGTTTATGCAGTACACATTTGCTGAATATTTTGCAGCAGAGTTTCTTTGCGATAAATTGAAATCGTTACACTGTAAAATATCTGTTTGGAAATATTTAATTGACTTCTTATCTCAATATGAAAAAACCCAACTTCTTCAATTTTTAAATACGAAACTAGAAAACCACCTCATGTTTAATGACATCTATAAAACAGATTTGAATGAATTATTTGAGAATTTGCTTTTGGAGCATCAAAAACTGTCAAAGGCGCTTTTTAAAATGATTTGTAATAGGGTGGAAAAATTTGCAATCATTATATTCAAAATCATCAAAGCTGTGCTCAATAAAGGAAATCTAAATGATTTTGTAAAAGTGCTTACAAGCAGATATTATGAAAGATGTTTAGTATGCAATTTAGTGACTTACGGCGCAAAAGATGTTATCTCTATTATCATTAAGCTGGTTAAAAATATTGATGATAAAAGGTTAATTGACTTATTTAATTGCTATGATCTTCCAAAATCTAATCCATTGGCGGTTCCAGACGGATTCCGAAAAAATCTGTGTAGGGATGTAGTGTTATTAAATGTTCTTTTGTCAGATTTAACTCCTCATAATCTTGTAGATTTGTTTACTCAACAACTTATATTTTACGAAAAATACCCCGATAGAGAGGTTTTAAAATCAAAGAAAATTATAATTTATTTAGTAGAGTCGTGGTTGCTAGGTGATATAGATGTCGAATGGTTTGATAAAATTTTAGAAAAATTTAATCGGGAACAGCTCATGACCATTTTTAGCGCAAAAGATGACGTAAAGAGGTCAGTACTTCATATAGCAGCAATAGAAACCTCTTACACGTTTTTCGACAAACTAGATTCTCTTTTAGATAGAAGTCAATTTAAGGAACTTTGTATGGCTCGTGACAGTTATGGGCTAACACCGATTCATTGTTTTCGCCATGGTAAAAATATTTGTGAAAATCTAAAAAACCTTCTAGCCAAAGTTTATGATAGTTATACCAAAGAAAAATTTGTTTCTCGTGATGAACTCATGAATGATGAAGTATTTAAAAAAAACTATTACGAACAATTAAAAAAAAATACACCTTCTTTAACTTGGACATAATAGTGCCCTCGGAAGCCAAAAACCCTTTTAGTAGTATCGTATTTTACCACTAACGTATATTTTGCGGACTTCAAAAAGGTGGGGATGTTGGGGTAGGGTTCTATGTTCGACTGTAGGTATGTACTTTTTCTTAATTCATATATATGTCGGGTTTAGTCAATAGTACGGACGTCAAAACAAATCACAAGCACGCCACCTGTCGGCAAATCAAGTAAAACTACGCTTTGGCGCGCTTTCTCTAACCACTTGCGAGGTGGGGACAGCAGAAAATGGCATTTTGAGTACTGACTGCCTTGGTGCTAAGAAGTCGTAGAATCAGTGTCGAGCCGTAATATTAGTAAACAAGAATGTAACTTGTGTATATTTGAATATACTCAGTGTATCGAATAATTTGTGTGATTTCATTATCACGATTGACCCACCTACCTGCCCACACACGACGTTTTAAACTAAGGGAATACATCATGACTTCCCGATGGTTTGCATCTATTAGCCAGCCTTGATGCGACATATATTAGTAAAAATATGTTTCCAAAATAACACAAAAAAACCTTAAAAAACCTAATGTATGCAGGTTCTAAAAGTACTAAATAAAAAATTTAAAAACATTAAGATATAACATATTAGAGATCTCCAAAGTTTATTGTAAATTTGATTTATAACTTTAATGTGCAAGTATAAAATATATTTGAAAACAAAACTTTATTGGTATTAGTGGTAAATTTGTTTGTGCCTTGCAGCATATAGTTGTACAACATTTTCGTAAATATCACTATATTCCACTACATTGTACCTATGTGTGCCAAGTAGAAATCATAAAGCTTGACGTAATTCTGGTTGTTTAGTATATTGTATGCACCACTTAGGGTAGTGTGAATCCAAATTTGCAAGTTTGAAAACCGTATGCACAAGTCTTTTTTAAATGTTACCACGTTAAAATTATTCAAACCTATTCTACTTTTAGAGAAATCCTTTCTTGAGCTAAGGGCCACTTTTTGAATTGAGTAGGTATTAAGAAAGTATCAACTCCTAATTTATAGAATAGGCTTTATAGAATAGGCACCGCCCATGTATTTCTTTTTCATTTTAAATAATTAATAAAAATCAGTTATATAAACCCAAGAAAATAACAGGGTAAACTCGGACGTATACAACTTTAAATTAATTGTTATTAAACACTAAAGGCTAGATATTTTTTCCATGAATGTAATTATTGTTTATGCTTTACAGTTTTGTTTAATACTAGCTGTCCCACGCGGCTTCGCTCCCGTCAACTGGCTACGTACCTACCCTACCTAGACCCGTCTTCGTCGTCGTTCTTTCCCGTTTTTGCAACATTTTTCATTTATGCTCTGCTCCTATTGGTCGTAGCGTGATGTTATATAGCACTCGGGAATAATGTAGCTTTCTACCAGTGAAAAAAATTTTAGAATTGGATCATTAGTTCCAGAGATTACCCCCTACATACAAACTTACAAACATACAAACTTACAAATTTTACCTCTTTATAATATTAGTATAGATATAGACAAGATCCCCAAAGCCCCAAGACATTTCTGCCCTCTGTCCACACAGAATGTAATGGAGTATTGTTACTATGTTGGTACTTGTAACGTACGCATGCTAGCTAGATTGGCACAGCCAATTTACAGGTAGGGTACGCAACATTACTGACTTGCCCAAATTCTGAGTGCTGATTTTTATTTGTGATTTACAGAATATGTATTCTTCAAGCAAAAATTGTACTTACTTAAACACTCCAAGCAGTTATAGGTAAAAAGTGATCTGTTTACAAGTGGAATTTAAGTCTAGTGGCTTGGCATTATCGAGGACGGACGTCTAATTTTAGTTAATAAATTACATTAAAAATATAGATATTTGTGTAATGTTTTGTGAATAATTTAATGATTTACTTATTGTATGTTTATATAGTGTAGTTTTTTTATATTATATAACTAATAAAGAATTATCTTATTACAATGTAAAAAAAATGTTTACTTGTACAATGTATATACCTATACATTATACAAGAAAACATATATTTTTTAAACTCACGCCTCATACCCACGGGTAGGAGGCGTGAGTTTTAACTAATATGTAGTTGTTGAATCTAAGCTTATATTTCAGGATGCTGCTAGGGCTGTCCCGCTTTTGTAGCGCTTCGGGTATGTTTGCAGAGGTTCGGGTTTCATGCAATAATGCGCAAGCGATCCGCTTTCTATAAGCAGAGTACGGGGCAGCACTAACAGTTTCCTTCAAGTAATTGCAAAAAAATATGTTTCGGCCATCATAAATGCTTTCGTTCTAGTCAGATGGCTTGTCAGTATTTACCAGTACTAGTGTTTCTGTTTTTTTCTTCTTTTCACTAGCGTGAAAAAGCGTATCTTAAACTCAAACGAAAAGTCTTTTGTCTGCATACGTTTTATGCCCGTACCACTTTTTTGTTATGTTTCTATACTTACATTGTTTGTACGCTGTTTTTTCTTTACTATCAGTTTTGAACTTTGTTTAAGTAAATAAATAAAATAAAATAAAGGATTTTTTTATTTATGATTTATAGATTCTTCTACAGATATTTTCAGGGTTTTGTTTTACCTAAAAACTATATTTAACGTTAAAAATACTTGAATAACATGAAGGATTGGAAGTCATGGCTTATTTTAAAATAATGTTTGTACTTAAAAATTGTACCGAGATTAAGTAAACCTTATCTCGAAAATACATTTTATTTATCGAACCTTTAAGGTTGTTTAAACTGTTTTAAGTTTAAATTTTATTTTATATAAATTATGACGAATGCAGTCTTATGATCTGTCTCGGCCGCAATGGTGCGGAACCATAGCGAAGGAAATAGGTGAGGGATACAAGTTTTCTACTGTGAATATGACGGAAAAAGAAATGGTGTGGAAATAGTGTTAAAAAGAAAGCGTGATGGATAAAAAAAGGATTAATGATACATTAATAGTTGTGAAAGTTATGTTAGGGAATATAATTTTGAATATAGTTAGTGTGTATGCACCGCAGGTAGGATGTCATGAAAGGGTGAAAGAGAAGTTTTGTGAGAATTTTGGACAGCCTTTATGACCATCCCAGTGCATGAGGAATTGATAGTAAGGGGCATAATAATGAACATGCGGGAAGAATGAATGGGATTTATGAAAGAATTCACGGGGTATGGATTTTTTGAAGTACCAACAACCAGGGAGAGTCGATGCTACAATCCGCTACAGCATTCGATCTGGCACTAGCTAATAATCAGTTCCAAAAAAGGGACGAAAATCTAATAAATTACAAATGCGGTAACCATAAAACCCAAATCGATTACTTTCTTGTCAGACGCAAGAAAGACTTTGTCTCCCAGCATAGACTCCTGGATAGGGTACAAGAGGTAAAATACAGACCATAAAAAGAAAAGAGCGTCCGAGAGCGAAGAAAAATCGAAGTGTGAACGAAAGAGATTGCTGGGTGTATTAGGTGTGCATCCTACCTAACCTACCTACCCAACCCTACCGACCCTACCCTGCCTACCCTACCTACCCTACCTACCCTACCTACCCTATCATTTACATATCATATTCGACATTTTACGTGTACTGTAAGGTTTGAAACTTCCATAAGTTGCGAGCAAAATCCAACATCTCTTCTTCGGCTTGATTGTCGAGTCTTTTGAAGTCCCTTTTATGTCACTTTAACAAACCCCACTATTAAAGGTTTTTTACACAGCACACACATTTTTAAACAAACGTTCCTTGCACAAGTACAAAGAGTAAAATAATAAATATGCACAAGTAGGTAGGTACACAACTGCCCGGCGAGCATGGGCGTACCCAAGACATTTGTGACAAGACATGATAAATTATGTCAAGTCTTGCAATTTGTCTTAAATGCTAGCACGGGTCAAACATGTGACGTGGCACGGCGCGACATGTCTTTCTAGTTGCTGCCCGGCGAGCACGGCCTACTGTGACATGGCTTGAGTCACACATTTCACCACAGTTTGGGCGATAAAGCCATTTTGACATAATAGCATCGGGTCTTAATTGCTAATACGGGCGCACCCACTTTGTCACAAATGTCACATTTTGACAGATGATTCAGAAAAATGTATCACTTTCTCTCTTTATAATTATTTTCTTTTATTCCATATTCTTCTTACTTTCTATATTTTTTAATATTTCTTAAATAAAACCCCCAAAAAACATTTAAAATAAAAAAATTGGGACCCACCGGTATCGGGAACAGGGTCCAAACTTTTATATTTTTAAGTTATTATTAAAAGTTTTCACAATAATTATATCTTTCTAACAAACACTTACTATGTTATCAAACAAACAAATATTCAAATATTAATTTGTTCCCAACAAAATTAAGAAGTTGTTTATCTGTATGAACGGTACACTTTTATACTTATTATTTTATTTGGTCGCCTATTCAATTTATGTCGCACTGTGAAGTCAGCAACAAGAAAGGCATGTCGCGCCTTTAAACTGTGTCACATGGTTGCTGGCTTTCATAAATTCATGTTGGGATGCTGCTAGTATGGGTGTGACAAAGGGGGGGGGGGGTAAATTTTGGTTATTTTTTGCCTAGGACATACCGTTTTCGAGATACCATTTTAGAAATATAGAGCGTTTTATGCAAAATAAAATAAGATTCGAAGGCCCATAATTAGGAAACAGTCCGTCGTAGGGCTATGCTTCTCAGAACGTAAATGGTTTTTATGGCCAAGGTAAAACCGAAACTGCAATAAAATTTCAGAAAAGGATAAAAAATAAACGTCAAGAAGTTATACCACAAGTCAAGAAAATATCTCACGCCGCCGTGCTAGCATTTAAGACAAAATGGCTTTATCGCCCAAACTGTGATAAAAAGTGTGACTTAAGCCATGTCACAGTAGGCCGAGCTCGCCGGGCTGCTCCGTTTCATACTTCGAGCGAGACACGCTGCCCGTCGCCACACCACTGCGCGAGCGCCCCGCACCCCTCTTCACTCCCGCGACCGGTCGTTGCTAACCGACGGCAATGCTTGTACTTAACAATTATTGAGTTTGTAAAAGCTTTGGTATTAGGCCGAATTTCCATTGGATTATTGAAAAACCTATTAAAATACAGCGACTCATAACTAATAAACGTATTAAATTAACCTGAGCAATTATTCACATGATGTAATTAAGTAAAAATGAAAAAAGAAATGTTTTAAAGGCAAATCTTTTGGATAACTTAACAAAGCTATTTATTTAAGAAAATAAAACCATATTAAAAAATAAAAATTACCAGACCAATTTTTCAGTAGAAGTTATAGCGCAAAATGTAATAAGTTAAATTTACAGTGTTTCTCAAATCGAAAAAATGTTGGATGCCTATACTTGCCTATTCTAACTAATACATTCGTACGTATACAGAAATTATTTCAGACTGAGGAATTTTTCACAGAGAGTTATAAGCAATTTTCATGTTTAGGTAAAAATACCTAACTTCTCTTATCAAAATCTTTTGGATAATTTGTTATCTGTAATCTGTATTACCTTACTTTATCACACTACCTACTCTCACTGGCAGGAGAATTTTTCGGGTTACTTATGCCCCGTTGACTGGGATATTTATCGCGGCGGCGCACGCAGCGTTGCGGCCATCCATGTCCGCAATCGTCCGTTCACGATAAAACGTAGCGACACACGCGGTGGGGCTTGCGACTTATCACGCCGCGCATCTTCATAAACAACATCAACACCGTGCGCGACGCGGTATATTGTCTGTGGTGTAATATTTCGAGCAAAATTGTTGAAATGAAACGTAAAATAAGACGCCATTTGCGTTATGTGTGACATGTGGCTTTAGTTTTCGTTCATTCCGTTTCTCCCCGAGTTGCGTGAATATGCTATTTGTGTGTTCTTGGTGTTTTATTTGTTTTTATAACAACCTAAAAATCCAGCTCAGAAAGGAGTTAGTATGGGGGTACATTACATGGTTAAAATAAGTCGAATCTGTTCCAAAACCGAATCGGGGCACCCCAACTTCACGTATTCTTTTGGCTGCGACCCCCGACCTCTGTAACAAAACATAGGCACCCGTGCGAGCCGTAGCGGTTGAGGCTGCAAGCCGAAGCTGCTTACGTGAGCATGGGTGCGTATCCTTTGTTACGTAAGGGCGAAGGGTTTGCACTTGCCGCAGCGCCGGAGACTATGCAGAAGCAACTTTAAAGTGTTTTGAGGTTAGGTTACAATAATTTGTTTTTCTCAAGAATGGTGCGTTACCTTTTCATGGGATTGGTGCCATCTTCCTCCTGCCAATCGATACTAGATTTATACTCAACTTTTTTCTACCATTCGGAATCACAGGGTACTGATTTTCTATCATCATGGTAATGCAATCGCTTCTTCAAAGAATACCCAATAACCTTATTACCTATATAGTTATATTAGTAACCGGCTGATCATATTGCCCTCACGCACCTTATTATCACGAAGCGACAACTTTCAAATGCAAATCCCATTATATGGCTTCGAAGGGGTTTAGTTCCGAAGCAGCATAGTCGGAATAGCCACTTTCATAGCGATGTTAAGATAGGAAACTCCGGATGCAGAAAGTGAGTGAAGAAACTCTACCAGATAAGTGGTAGTATCTGCCCGGTCCAAAACTGGATTAATAGGGACCTACATAGATATTAATTTTCCTCATAGACTCAAATTTCAATTGGTCCATGGAGCACTGACGTATAATTATTTTGTTAGAAATAAAATCAAATGTATTAAAAACTATAATTTATTATGTTATTTTAAAACTTTTACATAGATGTTATGTATAAACATTAGTATAAAAGAGTGGCAAGTCATGACTAGAAAATAATACAGTTGTATGTGAAACACCGGTTACCGAAAATCAAATCATGTTCATGATCAGGTAAATTATTGACTGCAATTATAAAAGAAGCTGAAATCGATTAGGTGTTCAGAGATCGGGTGGTTTGCTTCAACCTGCAGTGTTCGCGCCTCAAAAAATTAAGCATTTCATGTCGATTACATTATTTTATCTACTTTAAAATGAGAATCAAACTAGAATGAGTCTAACAATCAGGTTTTTTTTGCCTTTATATTCAAGACAATTTAGTATTCTTTATATTAAATAAAAATAACACAAAAAAAGTCTGCCAAATACTACAAAAAAAATGCTTATTTTGTGACAAAAATATACATTTATTTCAACTTGTGATCAAATGATTAGAATCTAGTTTGTTAACTAATAATTCGTTTCTAATTGTGAGAAACACATTCACTCTGATTGATTATGACAATGTACAAAAATGAGAAAAAACCGTAAAGTTCGGCAAAAACACTTCGCGGTCGCGTGGATATTGTAATCCGCACGACCCATGCAGGGTTAAATAGTAACTTTACAGTTTTGTTTCGTAAAACTTGCGATGACTGCTATCATTCACCATTTTATTTGAAAGCAGTGATGATCACAGGACATCAGTATATCGACGTCAATGATTATGAAAAAGTTGTTTTATTCAATCGATCATTGTAGCGGATATTAATTATATCTCGCGTACCTTACAAAATAAAATAATAGAGGCTATAAAGAACAGTTAGCAATTACTTCATAAATAAAAAGGCACCTACAAAACACATTACCCTATTTTCTTAAATCTTGATGGTTTATTAATATTATATAAGAAGCCCACACTACATAATCTAAATAATTAACGTGTCCGAACACCAGGATTTCCAATAAAATAAATTAAGAAAGATAAGGATAAAACATTGATTGGTCAAATATCAGCTCTTTTTTAGTAAATCCTATTGGTATTTGTAATATGTTAGTTTTTTAAAATCTGAAACTTATTTACAATAAATTACAATGTACATAATTATAATGTAGGTGTATATGGGACCCGTTCAGATGCTTACAATTAATAATGAGTTCTTATATTTTTGTTATTACAGTATATTTACAATGTAATGTTGTGATGTATTTGTGCAAAATAATTCCATTCGCATTTTTTTTTTTTAATACACATTGTAGGCTTTACAGTAATGCCCGGGTGTCACCATTGTTTGCATCGCCCAGAGGACACGGTAGAGCATACGGTGGAGGTCTGCCCCGCTTGGGCCGAGCAACGCCGCGCCGTGTTGTCATGGAGGCGATCGGCGGTGGCGACCACTCGCGTGCGGCCCTGGTTCAGGCCATGGTTCGGAGCGAGAGGGCAGCTGTCGTGAGGGAGACGCAACGGAGACACTCGCACGCCCCAAGCCACCGCAGGAGACGCCCTGGGACGTCGGGAGTCGCCCGTAGGCGCGGGCTTGCGGACGATGAGTAATGGGTAGCGAGTTGACGGCGCGTCCGTGCGGAACACCGCGCGCGCCTCAAAGAGTTGTCAGCAAAAACTGACGAGGTCCACTAGGGCCGATGCCCGTCTGGATCGCGGGTGAATTTGAAAAAGAGTTACCGCGGCCCTGGCTCAAGCAACTGAAGGAACACGGGTGGGTTTTAGTCAGTAAAAATCTGATACGCCCAGCCGCTTCACCCAGAGCGGGAGAAGTCATTGGATGATTTCCAACCCAAAAATAAAAGAAGGCTGTACTGTAATAATTAATTATTATGAAAAGATTTCAGATTGATTTTGGAACATAGCAACGTCAAATCATCGACATCATCTTCCTGCCCTTACCAAAGTTACTTGGAGTTGGCGTAACACGTTATTTCTTCTATTTTCCGTCAACCGCCCTCCATCATACTAACATTTGCTGCTTTTTTAACACGCTTTTATTAGCTTGGTATGTATGTATCTATGTATCTATGTATCAATGTAACAATGTATCAATGTAACGGAATCTTTGAACGTGATTTTCACCCACTTCAAAACGTTGGATTGATTTGAAACTTTGCACACTTATCAAGGACCGATGACAATGCAATAATTTAAACAGTTTGTCCCATTATCCTGACCATTAAAGCGTGTTTTTTAGTTTTTAGAACTACAATTTATTCTTTCATACCTTCAATGTCACTCAGAATTTGAAGTAACAAAACAAATAAGCAATGTCAAATATTTATTTCTATAACATTTTGCTTCGGCGTAATACTTTGTTTGTAAACATTGTATCTTCAAAATGGCTGGTGTATTGATTTTATTGAGGGTTACTGTCCACGGAGGCGTACCTTCATAGACGCGTATTCGTCATCATACACTTGGTGTTCGCTTGCTTGTAGCTTACATACAAAACTATAAACGCCTGTCAGCGTCACGCTCGGGTTGCTGCATGCAGGCTTCATGACGCCTGCCGCACTGTATTTACCATACGCTGGGGCGTACATCGACTGGAAGCATGGTTACTTTTTTTTTTTAAAGGCCGCTACTGCAGCGGAATTTGTTGAAATTATTGAAAACGTACGCGTGCAATACGCCTGGTTGCCAGAGTTATGCGTATTTTGAAGCCTCTATGAAGCTACGCGTCCGGGGACAGGCCTTAGTTGCCACGACTTCAGTTTGCTAGGGCACAGTAGCGTCAAGTGTATGGCGCCTCTGAAGTACTCACTTGCGGTTCAGTACCCGCCGCCCCTCACTCCTCGCAATGACTTAGTCTCGTGTTCAGAGCTGCCATAAACTTAGCATCGGACAGTGAAGCCGTGTTTGTGCACGTCAGTCATATACTGGATCGCACAGATGCGGCTTCAACAACCAAGTTAACAGATTCTACTTTTCGCTTTTCTCTGTATTTCTTAGGTCTAACGACCTTTACAAAATAGGTTAACAGGAGCTAAAATTATCTACAGGTAGGAAGAAGCTTTCAGTGCTGCTAGCATCCTTGCCATCAAAATTAGTTTCTAGAAGTTTCACTCCGTTCTCATTCTCACAACACTTGGGAAAAGGCGCTAAACAGTCAGTTTTATAGACAAACGATTTGCTATAGTTCTCTTTGGACCGCTCTTGGTTGTTGTTAGCCGTGGACCTGTGGCCACGACCCCTGCCTCAGAGTTTTGAAGAACCGTTGTTGAGCAGCCTGATACTGCTTTCGCGTCCAACGCTGGTCCTGTAAAATAAATAAATATAAATGGTTGGCAAGCTTTAATTAAGATTGATGCAAGACTTGGGTTTTTTGACCATGTTGAGATCAGAAAGTTATTTTATTGCGATTTGTCTCTGGGATGGTAATGATAGGCGTCTGGAATGCCTTTGGTTTTGGCGATATGCATAGACTGCGGTGACCGCTTACCAAGTTACCATCTAGTGGAGGGATTATTTGTTTGCGTCCCAATGATATAAATACTTACGTTCTAGGCACCATGCTGATGTTGGTTTTCCTGCTAGAGTGTAGTCTTCTCGACGTGGACAGGGAGAGTGAACCCCGCGGCCCGTGCGTTGAACTGCTTCGGCATAAGAGGTACCTGGAAACACAGTCCAAACTATGAAGCCTAATTATATATATAAAAATGGTTGTTATAGTAAAAACATAGGATTATTATAACATGCATTATTTATAAGCTAGTGAAACTCAACTAAGTGAGGCTATACCTAACTAACTATATTTCGGATAAATTATCAAAAGATTAAAAACGCTAGGTAAGTATTCCCTTTTTACGCACTATGACAAAATCTTGGCTAGATTTGAGCTAAACCTTTGTAAATTAGGAAAGGACAAAATTGTTTGCAATATAGCATGCCAGAACCTTATGTAACACCCTGTTCTATCAAGATCGGAGACTCTACACTCGAAGTTGTAGACGATTATGTCTACCTGGGACAAATGTTCCAGTTAGGTAGGTCTAACTTCAAGAAAGAGCTAATCCGTCGAATCCGACTCGGCTGGGCAGCGTTCGTGAAGTTGCGCGGTATCTTCTCGCTCAATTTACCGCAGTGTCTCAAAACGAAAGTGTATTGCCATTGATTAAATATGGGACTGAAACGTGGTCTTAAAGTCACCCAAAGGGCAATGGAGAGAGCTATGCTCGGAGTTTCCTTGCGTGATCGAAGGTAACCGATATAACCCAAAGAATTGCCAAACTTAAATGGCAAATTGCGCGCAGAACAGATGGGGCCGAATAGTTCTGAATTATTGGAAGCCCTCCCATTAGGTGGACGGATGACCTGGTGAAGGCTGAGGGGATCCGCTGGATGCGAGACAAACGGGACCGGTCAATGTGGAGGCGCTTGCTTGGGGGAGGCAGATCGACAGATTACCGTCACAATATGAGAGAAAATTGAAATGGTGAACTTAAGAGTTACGAGAGGCTCTAGACAAAGCTTCATTCTATCAGAGATGGTGATCGTCGGAATGCCACAATGTATAGGATAGCTTACGTAACATTTTGATAGCGCTTGGCATTCTCATACATTTTTGGGGGTAGGTGGAACAGGGTGTAAAGTCCCACAAACCTCTATAGAAAATGGAGGATCCTCCGACCAGACGGGAGTTGTGTCTGGTCCGGGCAACTGCCCAACAGTTATTGTATGTGTTCAAATCGCGCCGAAAACTTTGCTTGCGCGATGCAGGATTTGTGTGACGTCATGTCATTAGTTAGTAATTTATTTATTTCATAAAAAAGTGCTACAGTCTGTTACAAAGTAGGATGACAACATAGGAAGTGTTTACATCTGTGATGAGTAGGTAACAATACAATTTCACGATCTGATGTCCTAGCTAGGTTACTGAGTAGCCTGTATTAAGGACAATTAGCCCTCATTTCCTGAACATAGGACAAATAGTATTTCTTAGACTGTTACATAATTATTACAATGATTTTCTAGCCGATTAATAAAAGTTCAATACAATAATGTGAGTGCGAGTGCGTGTGTGTGTTAGTGAATGTGTGTGCGCATGCGAGTTTGTGTGTGAAAGTGTGAGTGAGTGTGTGTGTTTATTACGAGTTACTTTATTTTTGTAAGAAGGGATTCAGTATCATCATAATTTTATTGTAGTAAGAAATTCAGTAACCCGTTTTTTGCATGTTAGCTTACTACATGTTTGCAGTGGAATTATTGCGTTTATTGTATTATATAGAAGTGGTCTTTGATAAAAAACCGGCCAAGTGCGAGTCGGACTCGCACACGAAGGATTCCGTGCCATTATCGCAAAAACGGCCAAAAAATCACGTTGGTTGTATGGGAGCCCCACTTAAATATTTATTTTATTCTCGTTTATTTTCTTCCCGTTTTTACCCTTTGGGTACGGAACCCTAAAATAGAATCTTTTTGTAAAAGTAAACCATGGATGAGGCACAGTACATACCCTATAGAAAATGCTTGTTTGTTGTTATCATTTTGAGATCAGAAATGTGTATAGATATTTTTATTGTTTACCTATTAAAGTGTTTCCTGAAGATACCGCTGGTACAGTACAGCGCTATAGGATTGACGCAGCTGTTGAGGAACGACAGGCAGAAGCCGATGATTCGTAGAGCGTGCCACCAGCCGTTGTAGTCTTCCTGTGCCGTTGGGCTGGGGAAATAAAGAATAATTAAAGTTTTATTTGTAGCGGCATCTATTCCGCCACCTACGAACTAATGATCTGACGTCACACAAATTCTGCATCGCGTAAGTATAGTTTTCAGCGCGATTTGAATGTCTACAACAGTCCAACAACAAACGTGGGGCAGTTGCCCGAACTAGACACAACACTCGTCTAGGTCTATACGGCACTACCAACCGTGCGGTTGTTATTATTTAGCAAAAAGCTCTTCACTAGGTTCATATTTATGGTCATGATTTGGTAAAAAAATGAAGAAATGCCTTAGGTACTTCTTACTTACAATAAGGTTTTAACATTTTGCGTTATGGCACTACGTTTATTTCATTATCCTGTGAGTGCTCCACTGCTCTATGACGTCACCCGTCACGTCGCACGATATGACGGCTATCGGTCACGTAACCGTCTCTGTTTCGACTATACACGTGAGCTTTCTAGTAAGTACATTACGTGACTGCTTGGGAGACCCTTAACTGCTGCTACCTTCCACCCACGTGAAAAGTGTTTTCTTATTCCAAGGGAACATTTTACCGGGATGAAAAGTGCTTATTGCCTATTTCAGACTATAATCTATCTCTGTGCTAAATTGCATCAACATCCGTTCAGCCGTTCTGGCATGATAGAGTAACAAACATGCATCCATTCATCTAACCTAAATACCTGAGGGTCTCGGAGCTTACCAGTAATAAAACCACATCATAAAGACATGGGAGGGAAGAAAACACGCGGCGAACACGAGAACAAATGCCAACACCGTTACAGCAACCTTTCTTCTAGCTCGCATCTGAAAAAAATAATGCACAAAATGAGCATCACATATATTTTTTTTATTATTGATAGACTCGCGCTTGACCACTATCACTTGATGATAAACGATGATATAAAGATAAAGATAAAAATAATTTATATGTCCAAACATGAGTTTACATGTAGTAGGCATGCAGGATGTTCTATTTTTTTTTTGTACTGACATGTTTTGCCTAATGAGGCGTACAAATATATTCTACAATATTTAAAAATTAAAGAATTAAATGGTAAAAAAACGAAATTAAAAAAAATACAATGGATCATAAACAAATACCAGATTCATATATATTAAAACAATGTCAAAACGTACAAAAATAAAGTCAGAAATCATAAAATGTCAGGTAAGTAAAAAACTAATGTCAGATATAAAACTTAAGTCATAAAATATCATACCAAATTAATAAAATAAACCAATGTCAAACGAAAAACAAAACACATGGCTATAAAAAAAAACAATTTCATAATGATGAAGATATGGTCACGCTTGCCGGTGTAACCTATTTACTCTTGACTTAGAGATCCCTAGGTTGTAGCTATCGGGAAACACAGACTCCGGCAGGGAATGCCACTCTTTAGCTGCGCGCATCGTGAAATTAAAGTGTACGTTACTCCAGCAGGAAAGTGGCTCCTAGAGTGATATGAGTGGAACATATAATTAATGTGTAATCTGCTGTGTACATAAAAAATTGTGCGTGTTGTCGTTTTAGAAAAAAAACGGAAAAAACTATTTCTGCTGGAGTAACATTGTTCCAGCAGGAAAATTGTAAACGAATAATCGGAGAAAGAAATATTGTGCATGGGCAGAGAGCTTATATTTGTGCATAAATGTTCGCCAAAAATATAATTAGTGCGTCTTCAAGTTTTTGAGATATTGCGTTTCCTGCTGGAGTAAGGTTGTTTCAGCAGGCAATTCTAAACGAATGATCGGAGAGAGTTATATTGTGCATGGGCAAAGAGCTTATATTTGTGCATAAATGTACGCCGAAAATATAATTAGTGCGTCTTCAGGTTTTCGAGATATTGCGTTCTGTTTATCGCTTTTCCGTTTTTATCCAAAACGATAACATGCACATTTTTTTATGTGGTGCATATTCACAGTTCTTTATGTGGCGCACATTCACAGCAGATTATGCACTAATTATTCGCTCCCCTCATATCACTCTAGGAAACACTTTCCTGCTGGTACCCCAGCAGAAAATTACATGTACGTGAAAATTTACGTGTACATGAAATTAAAGTATACATAATTCCTCAATCTATCATTAGATGAGGATTTATTATTTAGCCTGTGCTATCCCACTGTGGGCAAAGGCGTCCTCAGTATTCTTCAAGCCAACTTTGTGCCCTGCCTACAAAAAGAAAAAAAAAAGAAAAAAATACCTGTCTTTGCGTCCCCTGCATCTCCCCTGGCACGTTCTGTGTGCTAAGGACCAGATGCCGCGCCATCAGGATGTAGAACAGAGCAATGACAGCCAGAGGCAAGGAGTAGTACACCAGGAACCTCATCAGCACGATACCTCGGGGATACCCTTCACCCCACTCCACTGGGTATGGGTAACATACTAAGAACTGGAAAAGACATGAAAAATTACGTTTATTAGTTATAATGTCAAAGTTTGTTACAATACCCATGTTATGAAAAAAAACCTGTAATTTAAAAAACATTTAATATCCCCTTTGGCCCTGAGCAAGTGCTAGTGTTTGTAATTATTAATTGAATGAAGTATTTTTACTTTCTGTTGTTCATGTTCAGTAAGGCCCACTTGCGCGAATAACTTAACTCAGATTTAGTTGATAACATGAGGTTAAATTGACAGTTTGTCATAAAATATTGTAGTAACTGGGCGACCGAGCTCTGCTCGGGTGAAAATAGAGAAAACGTCGTTTTCTAAAAATAAAACCTAGCTAGATCGATTTATTGCCCCCGAAAGGTTCTGCAAACTAAATTTAATGACATCTTTGGAGCCGTTTCCGAGATTCAGATTACATATATACTAGAATTGCTCGTTTAAAGGTATTAGATATATATATATATATATTGAGTATATATTGAGTGGCTTAAGTGATAATCCCTGGCAAGACTGGTGACAGATTGCCTGGCTTCTGTCTCCGTAACGACTCCGTAAAGATCTAGAAATGTCAGCCAGGACCACAGCATGACGTGCTTTCCGAGGGACGGAGGAATCTCGCTTAGTAAAGATGGTAACCCATTCACGGACTGACATCGGCAAATGATGACTTGAAGATTAACTCGATTGTTTAGCCACGAGCTCCTTACACCCGGTTTACCCGCACTTGATTATCGGGCTGTTAACGTAATCGACGAATAATCGCCGGTTAATTCTACTTTCAGTTTCTCAAAACCCAGATGTGACAAGCGTTTAACAATTTGTCATACTTGACAAAAATCACGAATTAACCACATTTAAAAACACACAATTTTCAATGTTGATCTCTTGTCAACGAGCCTAATTTATAATTATTGGATATTGGTCGATTATTCACAGATTAAAATTAATATTATGATTTTAAAGGCTTATAATGCGATAAAAAAATAATAGGGATCGGCGAAAACTATGATATGGGTTCAGTTATAAAAAATATGTTATATAATTAAATAGTTGATTACCAAAATTCAAAAAATTTATTACATTATAACTTGACATCATCATCATCTGCCTAGCCTTTTACCAATTATATTGGGGTCGGCTTCCAGTCTTACCGGATTCAGCTAAGTAACAGTGTTTTACAAGGAGCGAAAGTTATAGTTACTGTTACTGTTTTACATTTTTACAATTTTTAAATTATAAAAACTTGACATAAATATCAAAAATTTATATTTTTTATGTTGATAAAAATAAAAATAAACAAAAACTATTACTGACCTGGGAATCGAACCTTCCTCACGCGCATTAATGTTGACTGTACCCTGTACTTAGTACTTACCAAGGTCAGATTCTGATAGGTTTGCGTTTAACTTGAAGCGGCCGGGGTGTTAATCCAGCCAGGGTAAATAGCCAAGTTTTGTTTTAAGCGCTTGTTTTTGATAGGTGGCCCCACACAGGTTAAGCAACACTTACCAAGGTTAGTCTTTGGATGGGTTACCACTTTTTTTAATTGTTGCTCACCCTGGTGGGTTCACTCGTCTAAAAACACGCGAACCAAAAAAAGGTGGTCACCCATCCAAAGACTGACCTTGGTAAGTGTTGCTTACCCTGGTGGGGTCAGCCATCCAAAAACACGCGAACCAAAAAAGGTGGTCACCCATCCAAAGACTGACCTTGGTAAATGTTGCTTACCCTGGTGGGGTCAGCCATCCAAAAACAAACCAAGCAAAAAAAAGTGGTCACCCATCCAAAGACTAACCTGGTAAGTGTTGCTTAACCTATGTGGGGTCACCTATCCAAAAACAAGCGGACCAAAAAAAATGGTCACCCATCCAAAGACTGACCTTGGTTAGTGCTATTTACCCTGGCGGGATTAACACCCCGGCCGCAAAAAATGTGGTTACCCATCCAAAAACCGTCCTTGGTATGGTTTGCTTGGTAAGCCGCAAAGGCTTCACCAACCCAGCCGCTAATTACTGTCTAAAGTTACTGATTACGTTATAGTAGTGAATGAACTGAATGAATACCAGCTAGGATAGCCAACCGAAATAAATTGATGCCGAATATTCAATGTAACAAGCGAATATGTATTTTTTTTAAATTACATAATCGTAAAGCCCTCAGTTGTCAGTGCAGTTTTGAGAAACCCACTGACAACTGAGGGCTGGCTAATTTGTGACAAATTGTCAACGGATTCGAGATGTGACCTCGACTTCAGAAACCGGCCCTTAGACACTCCAGAAACAAAATATAATATTGTTTGTGCAAATATTTAATAATTCCGCCATTTATTCCCGACGAGTAGCGGTTCCATTCTAACCTAATAATACGGGCTGGCAAGACTTTTGGGACTCACTCGCGAGATGATTGATGAACAAAGTTTTATGGACAGTTTTCTTAAATAAAATGTCACTCCTTTTGGTCTCTGTCGCAGTCTGTGCCTTTGCCCGGCGGCACTCTTTCCGAGGACAACATATTTTGTGTGGTTTATGGCACAAATCACGATTAAACCGTAAGTATCGTATAAAAACTAATAAAACGTCATTTCGGTAACTCATTCAGGTCTCATTTTTTTATTCCCATATCAATAATAATATTATTTGTTTCTATTAAGCGCTACCAAAATTTATGGCCTAATTAATTAAGTACTAGAAACCAATGAAGACACCGAATCGAATTTGGTTTTCTAATTACTCGGGGTGAAGTGTTGTAACTCGTGTTATAACCCAATTTGAAGCCCAAACTAACCCCAACTGGGATTAGATGGCTTCACAAAACTATTATTAAATGTAACGATTTGTAATTAATTGCTATATATCTAAGGAAAAGTTTGTTTATTACTCTAACTTTGATCGTTAACACTGTTTGATTGATAGAGTGTAAGATATAGTAGCTTTTGCCAGAGGCTTCGCCCGCGTGAAATGGGATTTCTTATCCCAAAGGAACATTATAACAGGATGAAAAGTAACCTTTGTGCTATTCCAGACTGTAATCTATCACTGTGCTAAATTTCATCGAGATCTGTTCAGCTGTCCTGGCGTGATTGAGTAACAAACATCCATCCATTCAAACTTTTGCATTTATAATGTGGAGAGTATTTAAACGAGCGCAAAAAAAAACATATTACAGGTGTCTAAAAGACTGATTAAGGGGGCAAACACTAATGTTTAAAATAGCGACTTGAAAATAAAATTTGTTGACGCAGTTCTGTCTGCAGGGTCTAAAGTAACCTACCCATAGGGGTACCCTAAGATCCCGAGCTTGCTTCGCTCGCTCTTAATCTAATTCGTTGAAAATAGCAGCACCGCTTCCAAATATTATTTTATGCACAGCGATGTTGCCTCGTCGGTTGTTCTGCTATTTTCAAAAGAATAATATGCTAAAATATGAAAATAGAATCCCAAATACAATTACAGTATGTAACAATATTATTACCGCAGCTCACAAAAACTTTCTAAAAGGTATTACTCAAACCGGATAAATAGTTACTAATAATAGTCTCATTCAGTATATTTTTAGCCCGGTTAATAATTTTCCTTATAATATTAGTAAAAATAGGTTATGAGCTATGAGATGTATTTGCTTTGTATCAACATAAACCATTTAACTGTTTACCACTTTTGCACGGCACGGCTGGCGCAGTGGCAGAACGATTGGGTGCTGCACTGCGTTGATTCTCGGCCAACAATTTGTATAGCCTACAAATAGTTGTTCTGGGTCTGATTGTTTGCGTATGTGAACTTATATGTTTGTAAATGCACTCACGATACAGGAGAAATTCCTTGTTAGCAAGCGTTTTTCTTTCCACTTGGCTTTCTGTAGTCAACAACGACCTGAAGCAAGCCCAACTGAATGACTCGAAGACCCAGAACCGAAACATCTGGCAAAGAATGAGAAGGAGAGAAGACCCCAAATGAAATAGGATAAGGCTAGGCAAAGAGAGAGAAACAAACATTACACAAATTCCCAGTAAATTTGACCATCACTAAGATTGAAAATTTGCCTAAGCTGCGATGTCGCACAAGCGGCATCGCAACCTACTTGTTGGCCGCTACGTCGTCAGCTTTACGGCAAAAGCCCTGACTGGGTTCCTTTTCGCTTCACCATGGGTATCCAAGACACGGCTACTGAGCCCCCCACATCGATAATGCGGGAACTCACCGGGGGGACATTTTTTTTTTTTTTTTTTTTTTATTTGTGATGGGTTTGCTCTTGACTCTAGTCTAGGTCAAAGGTGACAGAGACAGAGTCTACGATGGAGTGAGCTTACCCAGAAGAAGCCTGTTCACTCTAACTTTGAAGAGATTCGGGTTGAATGCGTTCGGAAACACTGACGCAGGTAGCGAGTTCCATTCATTCGCTGTGCGCATTATGAAGGATGTTTGGAAGCGTTTGGTGCGAATTGGTGGAATGGCAACAAGGTAAGGATGATAACTTGCAGTACGTCTAGATGTCCGATGGTAGAAGGGGGCTGGTGGGATGAGGTCGTGGAGTTCTTCAGCACACTCACCGAAGTACAGTCTGTAGAAGACCGACAAGCAGGCAACCTTGCGGCGATGAGCCAAGCTGTGAAGCCTGGCACCCGCCAGGTCAACGTCGCCAATGAGCCTCCTGGCTCTGCGTTCCACCGAGTCAAGCGTGGCAAGCTGATATTTAGCTGAGCCATCCCAAAGGTGGCTGCAATACTCCATGCAGGATCGGACTTGCGCTTTGTATAGGGTTAAAAGCTGTCCAGGCGTAAAGTATCGCTTCACTTTATTTAGGATGCCTAGTTTTTTGGCCGCAATTTGGGCTTTGTACTCAATGGAGGCGCCAAAGTTGAGACTGGATGTCAACTCCATGCCTAGGAGCTCGAGCCGATCAGTCACAGGAACAGACGCACCCAGAAAAGTAGGAGTTTGATCGAAAAGACTCCTTTTAGCGGTAAAAAGACACGCCTGTGTTTTGGAGGCGTTAAAGGAGACCAGATTGTCATCACCCCACCGGGAGACAAGGCTTAAGGTCAAATCTGTCCGCTCCACCATAGCCTCTCTCAAGGAACGAACTTCATCCACGCTGGTTTTTGCGCTGGACAAGTATCTCTCTGAAACAGTACTGTCATCTGCGTACCCAACAATACCAGGCTGAAGAAGGTCATTGATGTGCAGCAGGAAAAGAGTTGCAGAAAGAACAGACCCCTGAGGAACGCCGGCATCAATAGCCATAAGGTCAGAGGAGCAGCCGTCAACGACTACTCGGATCGACCGTTCACTGAGGAAGTCTGATATGCAGCTACAAAAACCAGCAGGGATGCCATAAGCAGGAAGCTTACTAAGTAGACTCGCGTGCCAGACCCTGTCAAAGGCCTTCGAGATATCAAGCGATACAGCAAGTGCTTCGCCGTGTCTCTCGATGGCTTCGCCCCAGCAGTGCGTGACATACACAAGAAGATCGCCAGTTGACCGTCCCCGGCGAAAGCCATATTGACGGTCACTGAGGAGATTATTGTCTTCAAGGTAGGTCAGCAACTTGCTGTTCAGTACCCTTTCCATAACTTTGCACAGAATGGAGGTAATGGCGATCGGACGGTAATGGGCAGGGTCTGCACGGTTGCCTTTTTTGGGCACATTCAACATACCTTACTCTTACTTATCGAAACTATCATGGTTCTACTGAGAGAGAGAAACGGAGTTATATAGGACGACGAGAACTTTCTTTTTTTCACAGCGGGATCATGATGGCGTTGATACAGGTGATAAAGCAATGACGAAGTCAACTGTTATTCGGGTCAGCCTGTATTACAGTTGACTTGTTTCCCAAGTGGGCGTGGATGGTCAAATCAGAACCTATGAGGGATAACGAAAAACACACGATTTTAATGAAAACTAAAACTGCATCATTGTATTTTTATTTATTTTTTTGTTTTTTTCTCATTGCTTTTTTTTTTTAAATTTTTTCCAAGCCTGGAACCGAACCCGTTGATTTTGGTAAAAAAACACACGGTGTAATATTATATTATTTGGTAATAACGATCCAAACGACGCTTTTGTTACTAGAAGTTTCGTCAATTATCTAGAGCCTCAGGTTCTAGCTGTTAAAACCAGCGTTAACTTGCGAAAAGGCGTGATTAGCTAAAATCACAGAAAGTTTAAATGTTGCTAAAGTCGAGGTTCTGCAGTTAAACATTTGAACTGATATTAGCGAAACCCGTTAAAAGTAAGAGTTTGGTTCAACAACATGTTTGTTGATTTTCAGCACTTACGGGTAGCGTCAGCTGCATGGAAGCACAAAGTATGGAAGTGTTGTAGCGAGACAAACGCTAAGCACCTTGACAAAGTACGTAGCTAATATTAGGTCCGAGCGATTAGTGACTGCTAAAATCACTATGTGTAACATAATGTTCAGTGTATTCCTCGTAAATTTATGTACAGCCTTAACTGCTTAATTCCAAAGAATGTGTGCTTTGCTTAAATTCATTGCTCCATATGTTTAAAACCCATCTTAGTATAGCGTAAAACACGCAATGAAAACTATTGTATTGTCAAAATGAATGAGTTTTTTTTAAACTTTGCCACACACTAGGATTTTCTTCCTGTATCGTGGGTGCGTTTACAAACATATAAACTCACATACACAACACCCACAATAGTTTGCGATCGATACCATGAATTTTTATGTTAAGCAGTTACCCTGCAGGTGTACCTACCAACAGTTTACCCATGATTTACCAGTGTTAAGTTTAAATCCCATATTTTCTATAGTTGGCAAGCTTATGGCCATCAACCAGGTCCAGATAAAGACTAAGTGCTGCTTGTGAGAAGTTTTAAATGATAAAAATGCAATAACACTGCCCAGGCCTGGAATCGTGTCAAAGACGTTATGCTCCAGAGTGACGTACTTTTGCCACTATTTACGGGACCGTACCTAAAAACCCCGATTATTATATCTTTAGGTCTTTAGGGTCTACGGGAGAAGTCATTGGATTATTACCAACCCAACAAAAATGTCTGCAGGTAGGCAGAAATGTCTACGCCACATGTCTCTCTGACGAGGCAGGTACCTACTGGTAGACTTTTAGGAGCACTACAGTAATGAGAATAAATAGCAGAAGCCGTCAAAAATAAAGATTTTATATACATCTAAAACAATTCTGCCTCACATTTAAAAATCCATTCAGTCTAAATTTTATAAACTGATAAAATTAATGCGCTCCTGGCAAAATGGGGTTTTAAAGAGCCGTCTGAAACTCAATGTGTACGGATCTCCTGAGCAGAATAAATATGACATACATGCTAGATTGACCCAAATGAAATGTCTATACATCTGCACTTTAGAGAAACCAATGGCGACGCCACCGAAACACAATATTAATGTGGCGGTCTACTGGATCCAAAATATTAAAAGAGCTTTCGATCGAATCTTAGGAAGAAGAAGAAGAACTCGCGTGTTCGAATCTAACTTATTTCCTGTCTGAATGAGGCGAAGTTCTCTTAAGAAGACGACCTTTGCAGTTCCTACCTGTGTAGTTGGATTGACGACGAATGCGCGCACGTACGAGCCAACATATGCGGGTGCGGCCAGCAGGGCTGCCAGTATCCAGATGCCGATTGCGGTCGCCACCGTCAGCCGTGTAGCGCGCTTACTCCCTCCTGAAAACAAACAAAAATTCATTGATGGAGGGTAAGTTAAATAAGAGAATACAGCCTTATATGGGAAGTTAAATAAAGGATCAGTTATTTTGCGAAGTGAGGCATTTGATGTCACGTAATATCAGTTCAGCAGTCGCCCTAACGACAAAAAGACCAACGAACAATAAAAAAGAGGAATGTCTGTTATTCAGTCAGATTGGTAGATACCTATAGATATGTATTTCCCTTCACTCAACTTTATTGTAAGGGAGTAATATTGCGTTGTGACGGAATGCGTCATATCCCCCGATATTTGTATTGACATGTGATATTACAAATATGAGTTTACCAATAAACGCTAACGTTATTGAGTAAACATATGAGTTACAATTCATTGACCTTCGAGCTCGTTTGTAGTGGGAAATATGAAATAAATGTGACATGATTGAAGGGCAATGGAGAGGGCTATTATACTCGGAGTATACTTGCGTGATCGAAACAGAAATGAAGAAATCTGCAAGAGAACCGAGGGTTACCGACATAGCCCGAAGAATTGCCAAAATAAGTGACAGTGGGCAGGGCACATTGCTCGCAGAATGGATGATCGCATGGGGCCGAAAAGTTCTATATTGGACGGTATCCCTCAAGGTGGAGCGATGACCTGGTCAAGGCTGCGTGTGTCCGCTGGATGCGAGACGCACAGGACCGATCGAGGTGGCGACACTTGGGGGAGGACTATGCCCAGCAGTGGATGTCCTTCGGCTGAAGTGATGATGATAATTGACATGATTAACGTAATTTAGAATTTTGGATAGCGAAATAGAATTATTTTAAAAGGTAGTCAAAGTTCCTATCATTTAAGTTTGATTTGCTAAACAAATGACATATTGAAGGTATAAAATACGGGTTAAAAATCAGGTTTAATCTGCACTTGGTTTTATAACCGACGAAAAAAAAGGAGGCGGTTCTCAATTCGACATGTATATTTTATGTATGACCATGACCAAGTATAACTTTTTATAGAGTGGTCTAATTTCAAAAAAAACATTTTTATAGTGTATATCTCAAAGAAGGTCCCATTTAAATTTTAAAAATAAAATCCACCTCTAGAGGCAGCAAAAAAGGATTTATTGATAATTATCCTACTGAATTTTCAATTGTGAACCGATTCTGTTGAAATTAAGTAAACAGAAAAGCGAAAAATAAATATACATTAATTTTTCGGTTTTCTTAATAAATATTTATTTCAACTAGGCCATTAAGCGGCACTTTGAACGCCGAGCGTCAACAATTATAAATAATAATTTACAAGTAATAATTATTATTAAGTGATAATGATTTTACCGTCGTCGTTAAAAAGGTTTTTAAACATGAAAAGCAAATAGACCTTTTTTGACCGTTCATTGTTTTACTGCGTGACGGCAGTTTCTTAAAATCATCATCTAAACAAATCCATGGTATGTAGTTAGATTAGATAGTTACGGTAGTTAGTTTATTATAATTGTATGCTCTATTCGTGCAACTGCTGCAATTATTTGAGACACATTGTAACAATTGAATTTTGTACACACTATGTATGTTAGCGACATCTGCCTCTTTTTTGCCAAACAAGTTCGATTAGGTGTGTCACTACTTGATTGTTTGATCATTTGGGTACTAGACGGCGCTGACATATGTATGGCATTGATGAACGTATAAATAAAATATATCCTATTTGTGTGAAATCATTTAATTCAATAAACACACAAATTCAACATACAAAATAAAAAATTATTAAATTCTTTTCAAATTAGTTACATAAAGGATACTTTAGAAAATGCGTCTATGGTTTGAAATAAAACGTTCAAGGTCTGTGGTTGACATGACTGTCAATTCTTTTACAAGGTTGCACTTGAGGTCACTGGACCTGTGAACTTTATAACCGAAGAAACCGATAGATAAATATCCTTGATGATGGGAAGGACAAGGCTGGCTAGCGTCAAAATGAAAGGACCAATTGCTTAGTAGGCGCTGTGAGTATTAGTTTGAATTTGTCTGTATTTCCATATTCGTGACACACGTGCGTTTGATTTTATCATGCAATTTTCTTTTCCTTGGCAGGGCTCCAAATGTCTCTTTAGGAGCATTTTAATTATAACATTAGATATATAATGGTCAACTAGCAGATATAGCTACAGCAAGGTTTCGAACACTCCTGATGATATAATTTACCAAAGTTTGAAGACAGCTACACAGGATAACGGTACTGTTTGAGAAATCATATCTCCAGTATTGTGAATTGATGGTAAAATTTATTCCTTCTGAAAGTGAGTTGTTTATACCTATATCTTTTGGAACATCTACAAATTGTGATAACGGACTGTATGCTCGAAGAATTAAATTAGTTGACCAAACTGTATGACTTTTACTTCAATCAACTTCATGTGAAATAATCCCTGCTATAGTCTCATGCAGAATACCTACCCCTGAGCACGCTGGTGAGTAAGGGTGAAAATTCTACCTTACAACATATTGAAAACGATCTTCTTACCCGACTGCCGAAGGAGGGTAATGTGTTTATCAGTCTATGTATGTATGTATTTATGTATGTATGTTTGTTTATGTGGCGTTCCAGAGACCAAACACGTCGGCCAATTTTGATGATTCTTACGTCAAAATCGTATTTTACGTCGTTAGAGCAGTGGTGGCCCAGTGGTATCGGCCGCGACTTACAAGTTGTAGGTCGTGGGTTCGACCCCAGGCAGGCGCTTTACTTTGTGTAAATTATTTCATCACCACTGCTCTCAAAACGGTGAAGGAAATTCGAAGACATGTGACATCCACAAACCTGCACTGGGCCCGCGTGGTGGATAGCCGCACATTCCCTCTCACAGAGAGGAGGCCTGTGTCCCAGCAGTGCGAACATTAATAGGCTGTTGATGTGATGCGATGTTACGTCAATTGATTCGTCTTAACATTGCAAGTGTCGCTGGCTACATTCAAATTTGAAAATAGAAAATTGGCGACTTTTGGGCGACATCGTGTGGGGTATCAAAATAAAGGGTTTGAAGAGGTGATTTCAAAAATATACAACACTTTGTTTAAATGAACCTAATTCGAAAACAAATGTTAACTAAAAAGTTATAAATAAAAAAAAAGTTAATCCAAAAAATTTAAAAAACCCGTGGCTGAGGATACATCCGGTTTTGGTCAGCCAGCTCGCGAATATGCATCCTCCGACTGCACAGCATGATTTTCTTCTTGTTTACGTCCTTTTACTTCGCTTTTTAAGCAGTCGAGTTTCTTGATTTTTTGGATTAAGCGTTTGGCTTCTAGTTGTATTGATACTAAAATTCGCTGATAGGCAATCTTTGATTAGTTTTATACTCGTAATATTAATAAAATAGAAAATGATCATCTTTTTCTTCCTCCAATAGTACCTGAATAACTTGGTTTGCTAGTACGATGTGGAATAATATTTTTAACAATATCACTGACTTTGACGACTAAATCGACAAGTTGTTGATCTCGATCTCTCCCCACAGTACGCCATCGGAGACCGAGACCTGAGTCGCGGTCTCCGTCGCCCATCTCGGTCTCCGGTCTTACGTCGCAGCCCGAACTCCCACCATAACAAAAGCTCAATAAAACAGATTCCTGTCACAATTAACGATAGGCGTTATTACTGTCATTGTTTAGTATTGCCATAAAACAGACGCAGCAAACAGTTGCCAGTAAATACCGAAGGTCGTAAATCAAGGAGATTTATTTCTCTTAGGAGGCAGGTATAAGGAAAAATTAACGGGTATTTTACGTAGTTTGTGTACCCATAGTGCCCATGAAGAATTATGATTTTATTTAGGTGCTGTTATGAGGAAAAAGCGTCCTGTTTGGGAATTGGATGAATTGCAGTTTTATTCGCATCGTGAAAATTTCATCTAAAATCCTACATTTCCTGCTTCCTATTATAATTTAGCGATAGTTTGGATGGATGGATGTATGCATGTTTGTTACTCTATCACGCTAGAACTGCAGAACGGATCTGGTTGAAATTTGGCACAGAGATAGATTATAGTCTGGAATAGGCTACTTTTTATTCCGGTATAATGTTCCCTCGGGATAATAAAACACTTTTCAGGCCGCGTGCAGAACTTAGTAATATTCTAATGAGGTAACATTTATCTCCGTGTATGTTTGTAAAAGGTATCTAATCTCTGGAAGTGCTGGTGCTGTACTAATGTCATCTTGATATCGAGTGAAAGAAAGAGATGTAATAAACTACTTTTTACATACCAATGGATGGCACAATGCAAGAGTTTTGTGTGATACGCCATAGATGTGAAGGTGCGGGAAAAAGGTAGTAGGGTGATCCATATCTACCGATTTTATCAAAATTTCCTTTCTATCAAATCAATCACCTGCTGGGTGCAATTTATTTCTGTAGCAGAAAGGTTTGAAGGAATTACGGTAAACCGGAAACACTCGTGCTTAAATGCGTACAATTTATCTTGATCGACCATCGGCCGGGGCGCATGTAACACAGGTAAGTGCCTGAAATATGATGTCCGATTTATCAATGAGAGCGCGAGAAGAGGATGCTACATCTATTTCATCAGTCAAATCCGAATCCGCTGTACCTATTTTGGTAAATTTTTGAATACACAAAGATTTGACATAGGACATAGGATACTTTGATTCATACTTTCACGCGGGCACGGGGTCTCATTGCTAAGAAAGAAACTTTGGTTCAAATAAATCTCACTAGATGGCGCAACATGTACACACAATTCAATATAATTGTGTAAAATTAACATTTTCTGGAATTGAACATAAAAATTGTATGTTTTTGTTAAATCAACTCTCCTAAGTACAAAATTATGGAATATTGGGCGCTTTCACATTTCAAAGATTATTTTAACGGATCATTTAAAATTTATGCCAGTAGATGGCGCATTTTTACATTTCTGAGGCATTCCACCCGATTTTCTAAATTTGCATTGTAACACATTTTGGTGCAAAAAGACTGTAAAAACGTGGAAAAAAATACTATAATATAACGAACCTTCACTGTATTTAAAGAAAAAAATATTCAAGAACCTAGTAAAACCTTTTACTTGCAAGTCGCTGCTAACACCATCTATTGCCGTGAAACGGGATCAAACGTGATTGGTGTACGTACAAAAATAACAAGATTAATCAGATGAAAAACGCTAGTTACGTCGGCACGGTTTCTTTGTATGGGATGAGGCATCTGTATGCTAGTATTATATTATCTGTGACGCGGGCGAAGCGATTTGCAGATAGGAGATTTTGACAAGCGCTCGTTGGTTCTTGCCATATTGCTGATAACTATACAGATTTTGTGATAAACTTTGCTTGTGATGTAGGCTTTGTGTGACGTCAAAGGTGTTATAGTTCGCACATGGTGGGATAGATGTCGCTATAGACATCGTATTTGATTAACGTAGCAAAAAAGCGAACCCGATTTTATTTTAGCATTTTTAATCGTGAACTACTTACTAGTTTTATATAGTACTAGCTGTTGCCCGCGGCTTCGCTCCCGTGGACCACCCCAGAGGACCCGTTTTCGGGATGAAAAAATAGCCTTTGTCACTCAGGCATAATGTAGCTTTCTATTGGTGAAATATTTTTTTAAATCGGTCCAGTAGTTTCGGAGCCTATTCGGTTCAAACAAACAAACAAATAAATCTTTCCTCTTTATAATATTAGTATAGATAGACTAGCTTCTGCCAGCGGTTACGCCCGCTTGAAAATTGGTCAAAAGGAACATACGCCCGATGTAAAAAATGTCCTAGGTTCTAATCATGTCTTTATATCCTCTCCTACTGGTACAATGAGCAGCTTAACATAGTAAGGTGGGGAAATGTATACTCAGATGAATATTCTTTAGAGTGTGGCGTCAGGCAGGGTGGGCTGACTTCACCTCGGCTCTTTAATATGTATGTTAACCAGCTGATTGAGGAGCTCAGCAGCATGCATGTTGGATGCCATATTGATGACATATGTGTCAATAATTTAAGTTATGCCGATGATATGGTGCTGCTGAGCCCCTCAATTGGGGGTCTCAGACAGCTGTTAAAGGTGTGTGAGGTCTATGCTGCGGAACATGGCCTGAGGTACAACGAAAGTAAAAGTGAGTTCATGTTATTTAAATGTAAAAATAAAAACAATATCTTTATACCACCTATATTACTTAATGATGTACCTCTAAGTCGTGTTGCACAATTTCTTTCAATCTAGGACACATTGTAACTGAAAATTTGAGTGACGAATTAGACATTGAGAGGGAGCGCAGGGCATTGTCGGTGCGCGGTAATATGTTGGCACACAGGTTCGCTCGATGTACTGCTCCTGTTAAAATAACAATGTTTAAGGCATTCTGCCAGACGTTCTACACGAGCGGCCTGTGGGCTAACTTTACGCAAAAAGCCTACAATGCCTTGCGCGTCCAGTATAATAATGTATTCAGGGCTCTGTTTAGGCTTCCTCGATATTGCAGTGCATCCGGCATGTTTACTGACGCCAGCGTAGA
This sequence comes from Orthosia incerta, assembly GCA_948252205.1. Classification (NCBI taxonomy): domain Eukaryota; kingdom Metazoa; phylum Arthropoda; class Insecta; order Lepidoptera; family Noctuidae; genus Orthosia; species Orthosia incerta. Next base: position 6,501,425 of record OX411759.1, read on the forward strand.
TGATTTCTACGCAATCATGCGTAAAAAAGTTGCGTCAGTGGTGCGACGAGTACGGGGGAGCCCGAATAGCGTCCTAAGGATGATTGGCGAGAGGACCGATACTGTTCTGCTCAGTAGGTTCATTGGACTCCATGTGTTGCGAGACCGATGAGGCTACTGTGCAGGGGTATTATGTATATTATATTTGATTCTTTTAGGGTTCCGTAGTCAACAACCCTTATTAATTACTAACATAGTTATAAAATTCTTGTTACTAACAACCTTGCCTTGTACTTATATGGACTTTTTTGTCTGAAATAAATAATTTTTATTTTTATTTTATTTTATTTTATTTTATTATACCCGTGTGCCAAGTTTCATCTAAATCCTTAATGGTAACAAACAGGTAGACCAACGGAGTTACATTCACATTTATTATATTATTCTGGATTATAAAACTTATATAAAGAACAAAATACACAAAATAATGATTTTACTGCGTTTGACAGGGGACTAAACGACTCAAAAACCGTTTATCTTGGTTTTTTTGATGTCATAAATACACGTAGCCACTATTTGAAAGAGCTGTACTGAAAAATATGTAAGAAAAATATTCTTTTTAACTATTTCAACCTTGCGGCCAGCCTTATAATGTTCCCACGGCTGGGACAAAGGCACCCTCACTGTGAGAGAGGTAATGGACATTAATCCGACACGCGGGCCAAGTGCGGGTTGGTGAATGTCATATGCCTTCGAATTTTTGGTTCTAGGACTTCTCACAGGTTTCCTCGCGATGTTTTCCTTCACCGTTTTAAGAGCAGTGGTGATGAAATAATTTACACAAATTAAAGCGCCTGCCTATTTCAACCTTAACACGAAGTTATTAAGATATAAAAATGCAACTTGAATAAAAAAACTTTAACACAAAAATACCACCGACTTCCAAATAAGAAAACTACAAAGTAAAAATTTTGTTTGTAATTTTATTTTTATTTTTCACTTTGTAGTTCAAGATTCAAGATTATTTATTTGTGGAAACATGAGTACACATACAGGGCATGCAAGTTATTAAATTACATAATAGATTAAGATCAGTCATGTTTGGCCTTAGTGGCGTGCAAATATTTAAATTTTAGTAATAAAAGTCATTGGATAAATTACTAGATTAAATAAGAACAAAATTGTAAATCACAATTTCTAAAACAAATAAATTAAATAATGGTCATAGTTAGGTAACAATTATTAAATGTCAAAATAGTAAATCACAATTTCTACAACAAATAAATTAAATAATGGTCATAGTTAGGTAACAATTATTAAATGTCAATTAAAATTATCCAATATCAAATGTCAATTAAAATTAAAATTATCCAGTGTCAAATGTCAAATCAAATGTATTTATTTCAATCAAAATAGTATGTTGCTATAAGTACAGATGACGTCAAAGATGCATTGATAACATTGGTTACTACACGGCATTAGATGTTGTCATTCAGAAATTCTAGAATACTGTAGTATGCTTTCCCTTCTAGCAGTATCTTTAATTTATTTTTTAATTGACGGACATTAAGTTCCTTCCAACTATTAGGAAGTTTATTAAAAACTTTAGGGGCCATACAGAAAACACTCTTGTGCATTAATGCTGTTTTCGAGCTGTGTAGACAAATAATACTGTCATCGCGCCTACTATGGTTGCGATCGACCACTTCTGATTGACGTGGAAATAAGTGTCGATTTGATTTTACAAACACGACAATTTCTGAAATGTAAAGGCAAGGCAGAGTTAATATTTTATATTTTTTTAAATAGGGCTTACAACTTTCGGTTGACTGTAACTTAAACATAGTCCTGATGCATCTTTTTTGGGCTTTAAAGGGTATGTCGTTGTCGGTTGAGTTGCCCCAGAAAATTATCCCATATCTCAAATGTGAAGAAACCAAACCGTGATAAGCCGAGAGCAACGACTCAATGTTAAGCACTGGGACCAGTTTGAACAGCGCATAACAAGAATTACTATTTTTTTTACTCAGTTCTTCTATGTGTACTTTCCAGTTTAGCTTTTTATCAATCGTGACTCCAAGGAATTTAGTGTTGTCAACTTCTCTAATAATTACATTATTGTATTGGACGTTAAGATCAGTCTTAGTTGATAAACGTTGACTGAAGTGCATTAAATTAGTTTTATTAAGATTAATTTTTAGATTATTATTATTCATCCAATTTATTATCGATGTCAGATAATTATTAATGTCGGTATTGTAGCTATTTTTATGATTACATTGTATAGTGATAGTGCTATCATCAGCATAAGAGCGTAACTGGTTGGTCTACATGTTTAGGTAAGTCATTTATATATACTATAAATAGTGGGGGACCCATCACACTACCCTGGGGGACTCCATACTTGACTATTTGTTCGTGCGAATGAAATATTTCTTCACATTTAGTTTTAATGTTTATCCTAGATATCTCCGTGACCTGTTTTCTGTTATCAAGATATGTTTTTATTAATTTTAGAACATTGCCTCTTATACCGTATGCTTCCAACTTATTCATTAAAATATCATGCCTGACGTAAAACGCCTGCGTCATATCACAGAATACAGTACATACGGGATTGGTTCTATCTACATTTACCATAACCTTATGTAGGAAATCGTAAACAGCCATATTTATAGTTCGGTTTTCTCTGAATCCTTTTTGTTCGTTAGCTAGTATATTATTTTTTTCTAAATAAGCACTCAATTCTCTATATATATACTTTTCGAAAACTTTGGAGAAAACACTAATAATCGAAATAGGTCTGTAAAATGCCATGGATTCTCTATTTTCTTTTTTAAATATCGGTTTTACAATTGTTTTTTTTAAAGCATCAGGGAATATGCCAGTACTTATGCTTAAATTAATCAAATGACTTAGATGCGTGCAAATTTCTGGAGCCACCAACTTAACTATTTTTGTTGATATTCCGTCATGACCAACGCTGTTCGTATTTTTTAATAGTTTTATTATTCTAAACACATCCTGCGGTATACAAGGGGGCATAAAAAAAGATTTTTCTCTATTTGGGATTTTTGAAGTGACTTGATTTCCTGAATCAACAAGTGGAACTACTTTTTCAATAAAGTAGTTGTTAAATTCGTTGGCTATTTTCTGGGGATCTGTTATAGTGCCACTGTTTACTTTTATTTTTGTGATAAGATTTCGTGGTATGCTAAGCTTTGAGTCATTGATAATTTGCCAACTGGTTTTAGATTTATTATTAGATTGTTTTATTTTATAGTTATTCTGTGCATATTGCGTAAGTTGTATAATTTTCTTAAATAGTTTAGAGTATTTAGTCAAGCTATATTTATTAGTTACATTTGGGTCACGTCTATATTTCCATAGAAGTTGTCGCTTCTTTTTGCTGCACATTTTGATGCCACGTGATACCCACTTAGATTTATTTGCCGTACGTATGGTTACAGATACTTCAGGAAAGCATAAATGGTAGAAAAGCGAAAAAGTTTCTATAAATGCATTGTATGCTATGTTAGGATCACTTGTTTCGTATATCTCAGAGAATGACAACTCCCGCAGGCAATTTTGAAATTTTGAAACTAATAGGCAAGTTGTACCTAATAAAGTTGTACATAATAGTTGTACCTAACTAATAGGCAAGTTGTTTAGTAAGTGTCCTATAACGCCAGAATAGATTACCCGAATATCATGAAACTTGTACAAAACCGATCAAATGAGAGATCTGCATACCCCTTAAGAGCGTTCTAGCGTGATGTTATGTTATGAAATGGTATAAACAATATACAGACATGCGATTGCAACAGTCCCGAGAGATTCTCCGTTATTTATTGAAGAGTTCTGTTGTATATCTTCGAAGTTCTTCATCAAATCTTCACCAAATTAAAATGGGACCAATTTCGGAACATACTCTTTCAAAGAAAAAAAGAATTTTCAAAATCGGTCAACAATTGACGGAGATATCGGTGACAATACATAAAAAAAAACATACAAGAAGTCTAACATAGAACCTCCTCCTTTTTCGAAAGTCGGTTAAAAAGAAGTAGGGTAAGGGAAATTATTTTAGAGAATGGCTTGGATGATGAATATTTTATAGTTATAATCAAATAGATTTAGATTTTTTTTTGCTAATCGCATGTGCCCGCGGCTTCGCCCGCGTGAAATGTGTTTTATTATCCCGAGGGAGCATTACCCCGGCATTAAAAGTAGGAAGCTCTCTTAGTCTTCCTAATTAATTCCTGAAGCGTAGCCAAGTGACGTAAGCATAGAATAATAATCTCGACTTATAACCTCACTAAGCCCCCACTATAGTGTACGTTGAATATATATGAATAGAGGCGTATAAGGCGATGTTTACACTTGGAAAGTTTTTGCTGAATCGAGGAAAATATGATAAAAACTATCATTTGCCAGCGGCTTCGTTCACGTGGATATAAGAAGTTATCCCATGGGAACGTATCTACCATTGAAAGTATCCTACGTCTTAATCCAGGCCAAGGCCTAGATTGTAAATATCAAACATCATATTTTACCTACAATAACTGATATAAAAAAAAAGTATATATATTTGATTTGATTTATGACTTACACAGGACCTGGAAATACAGTCAATCAAAAATAAAATTTAAATTAAGAACCCCGTGTACCAAAAAGACTACTAATTAATCAGCATGTTCAGCGATATTAGATCAAAACCTTGCAACTATCAAGCGATTCTAAAAACATGGTCTCAAGAGACAGCACTATACCTTTTCTACCCAACAGCAGAAAGAAAGGGTTACAGGTTATATACTATGTATAGATGTACGATTATAGATCTAAAAACTACTAAATAATAAATTAACATAACAATAGAGAGGCATGGTTTAAAAAGCAAAATAATGATACTAGGCCTAATCCGCAGCAAATGTTTATGAAACAATTACAGTCATGGGCACCGGAAGGAGGGTGCAAACGGGTGCACTTGTATCTACCCCCTGATTTTAGATAAATTATGAAGAACATTCAAAACTAAAATGTATATAGGACGCCTGCCTCCTATCACACTTCTCTCACACTATATGTATATATTATTTTATATAATATATTAATTAATCACACTATATTATAAAAGCGAAAGTTTGTGAGTGTGTGTGTATGTTTGTGTGTGTGTGTGTTTGTTACTTCTTCACGCTTAAACGGCTGGACGGATCTAGATTAAATTTGGCACAGAGATAGATTATTACTTTTTTTTTTTATTGGTTATAGTCTGGAATTGCACATAGGACATTTTTTAACGCGGGCATTTCCTTTTTCGACATTCACGCGGGCGAAGCTGCTGGCAGAAGCTTGTAATACATATAAGAGAACGTAGTATATCCGAGGCCTGATGATAAAAAAATCGAGCTCGCTTCGCTCGCTCATACATCTTTTTATTTTGATTCTCAAGCTTTTCAGGATCAATAGACAAAGTTAGTTCTATATCTATATTTTTGGGCAAAGGAAACAAATCTTATTCGAGGCGACTGCTGAAAATAATTCTGCGGGCACCCATGGCCCAGATTTCGGTCGGTACATAACAAGACAATCAGAGTGTATTTGATTTCGAGGATTTTAAATGAAATGAAATGAGTATCTCATTTAGTTAGTCAATCTAAGTACTTGTAGATTACTTGTTTTGAATACGTCGAAGAAATCTTTAGGCAGTCTTGTGGACTCCCGACTGAAATAAAACTTAAAGCTTTGGAATAACTGGGTCTAGTGATACACAGGTTTATTATTAGTGGCTAGTTATTCCAAAGTTTTAAGTTTTCATTTCAATCGGGCGTCCCCAAGACTGTTTATTATTATTTTTTCAGTTCGACGTTCAAAATTTATCTCAAATAAACGTAAGAAAAGCTATAAAAAGAAAATCTATGTAACTGTTACGTGAACGGAAGGAAACTCGCTTGCTAATGTTGTTAGCAATAAGCGTAAATTGCTTAAAATGTTTGAAAGTCCGAATTGCGTGTCTAAACAAAGTGTCATGAAGATTGTTGAAAAATTCTCCATTCTGTAGTGATAGAAGCGACTTTTAGTATTAAATTTGTTTGTATTTTGGCCTCCTTGAGAACAGACACGCGAATAGAATAGACCATGCTGTCAATCTCAAATGAATATCGTAAAAGACGGTTTCGTAAACAGATAATTTTCATTGATGTTTTAACTTGTCCCACCGCCGACGATCAGCGAGAAGCGAGTAGATCTAGAAACTAAATACGAATTGGTGAGCAGCGAGAAGCGAGTGTGTAGTTCCGATAGTCGTGTCGCTCGGCTAAAAGTGAGTTTTCTTGTGCAACGGGCGTTTACCCGCACCACTCACTCGGAGCTCGGAGCGGCCAGTCTTGCGCATACTGCACACGCTACGCACGTGATCCCGACGAAAAAAGAGGTGTGTTCATTGTCCCAATTATGTATGCATGTTTATATATAGGTTTATGTATAGTATTTATAGTAATATAATCTTGTATATATTTATCTTTTAATCTAATAGCAGTACACCGCAGACTACCCACTTTTTTATTCTAAGTTTTTTTAGTCCATCCAAAGGTTGTCTGGTAGATATCGCTGTCAGCGATAAGACCGCTTCTGTACCCGTAGAAATAAGTTTTTCTTGAAAATGTGCATAATTGTATGGTGTACAATAAAGTATATTCTATTCTGTTCTATTCTATATGACACAGATATATATATATAAGGTAAAATATTGAATTTAGATGGGATTAATTGTATTTGAAAGGACCGGTCACAATTTATCGACAGTTAAATTAATATCGTAAGATTTATCACAGAGAGGAGGCATGTGTCCCAGCAGTGGGAACATTAATAGGCTGATGATGTGATGTGATGAGTGTAAGATTTATTACTAACTTACGGTGCTTGCAAAAAGCCGGTGACATCTACAAAGTGGTATATTTTTTATCGTAATTGCAACGGTCATACAATAGGGGTTATGAAAACACGAGTGTGATAATAGTACCACACGAGTGTTTTAATACCTAATTATATGCCGTTCCATGCGAAAGACAAACATAAAGATCTACGAAAGACACCCGTGACCAACGGCTTCACTACATCCACGGACTGCTCACCGAACTTTATTTCACTTTGAAGATCGACGAGCAGTTAAGTATTTGGTAATATATAATTTATAATTTTAGTCTTTCCAAACGCAAGTGAATATTACAGAAAATAACGTTTTGTATATTAATAAGTGGAATGTCACAAAAATGTCTGTACCACGCCTTCACCTCTCCTACGCTTCGCTTTGCCTCTAAAATGAGGCGTTATTCCGTCGGCAACGTAACACGAGCAGATCAACAGCTAGGAGATATTTTTCATTAAATAGCTTTTTCAAAACATTTTAAAAGCTCCATTTTGACTAATATTTCAATGCTGCTACCAGTGCAGTTTTTCTGCTGCTTGGCTGTTAATAAAATACGTAATGTTTTAAATTACACTAATTTTACAAAGGCGAAAGTTTGTGGCGACGCAAACGGCGAATCGACGGATCTGGATAAAGAAAGATTGTAGTCTGGAATAGCACATATGCTTTCACACTTGTTATCCTGGGAATATGTTCCCGCGGGATGATTTTCGACTTTCACTCGGGCGAAACCGCTGCTAGAAGCTAGTAATAAATAAATATCTTTATTGTAGAGCACGCAAGATCTATAGAAACACATTAAGGTTACACTAGTCGAAAATTCTTCCATACAAACGTAGTCTAGGGATTATTTCACTGTTTGACGATGTACGTTCAAAATAAAAAGTGATATCAATTTGTCTCATCATTATCTAGCCCTGTATGGAAGCAAAAAAGTAAAAAAAGAAAATATTTGAAAGTTATGAGCGTCGAAAGTTCCACATTTCGACACTAATTTTAACGCATTTTTGGGCGCGAAGAAATACCATAAGAAGACGCAAAATTGCAAAACGGGCTCCATACAGAGATAGATTAGTAGTTCAACAATGTAAATAATTTTATTTTGAACAGATAGATTTAGTCGTTTTTTCAAGATATCTAGACTGTCAAAGGTCTGTTTATAAAATTTCGCGCGGTCGGTTTCGTCCTGAATCATTATCCATTTCGCTACAAATTTGCAAAAGTGTGTATTCGTACGCGAACTAGCTTCCTACTGCTCATCACAGCATCTATCTCTTCCACATGTGTTGTCGGTTGATATAAAATGCATTTTAACCCCGCGCACTAAATAGTTCGTGCCGTCGACTAGTGTACCCTTAACAATTATTATATTATTTAGGTATTGTTTATTTGTGAATTACTGAGAGGTGTTCATTATGGCGCGGATCAGTTTCTAGTAGAAAAATATAAAAAAGCTCGACACACAATACGGAATTTTGCGCAAATCTGAGCCACCAGGCGCCAGATGGCGCCACGGCACTGTAGAAATTTGCTTCAATTGCGGTCACCTATATTTTATCCCTTCACCCTATAGAACCAGCTAAGAACTACTTATAGAAGGAAAAATCAAGTCATATCATCATCATATCAGCCGAAAGACGTCCACTGCTGGACATAGGCCTTCCCCAAGCGTCGCCACATTGACCGGTCCCGTGCGTCCCGCAATCAGCGGATTCCTGCAACCTTCACCAGGTCATCGATCCACCTAGTGGGAGGCCTTCCAACGCAACGTCTTCCGGTTTGCGGTCGCCACTCCAGAACCTTTCTGCCCCATCGGCCATCCGTTCTGCGAGCAATGTGCCCTGCCCACTGCCACTTAAGTTTGGCAATTCTTCGGGCTATGTCGGTAACCCTGGTTCTCTTACGGATCTCAACATTTCTGATTCGATCACGCCAGGAAACGCCGAGCATAGTCCTCTCCATTGCCCTTTGAGTGACTGTAAGCTTTCTGATGAGGCCCATTGTAAGCGACCACGTCTCAGAGCCATGTGTCATCACTGGCAACACACACTGGTCATAGACTTCGAAAAAGAGGTCAACCGTCGAATCCGACTTGGCTGGGCAGCGTTCGGGAAGTTGCGCGGTGTCTTCTCGTCCAACTTACCACAGTGTCTCAAGACAAAAATCAAGTATACTGCCAAAAATTAAAAAAAAAAATATATGTTGGTTAGTCTCATTGTATATGTATTTCCTTTTAACTTAAATAGTTTTATGTTATTTTTATTTTATAGCACACCAACAGTAGAACTGCTTAAAACCATCCAAAAAATAATACATTGTAAGTCCAAATTACATAGCAATGATACAGATTATAGGTATGCATGACATATACAAATTCAAAATTAAGGCTTCAACTAAACTAGGTAAACATTTATCACAATATATCAGTTAAGAGTAATGAGCATTAAGAGTTTGATTGAAACTCCTAATGCTCATTACTTAATAGAGAGTGTCTGAATGTGATTAACTTCATTGAAAAGACATCAATAGGACTGTCCAATGAGATAGACCTTTCATTGTATAGCCTTGCCTTGTGTGTGAGGGGGCTTTTAAATGAAGTATTTAAATCCGAGGATGGGATATCAAATATATGATGTTGACGCATACAACGTTGGCTAATCCTTAAGTTAAAAAAATGTATCAATGTTGCATCGATGGAACAATTTATAATTTTATGAAGAATTAATATTAACGGCGCACGGTTGGCGTGTGAGTGGCTGAGCGATTGACTGCTGCGCTGCGTGTCGCGGGTTCGATTTCCGCACGAAACAAATATTAGTTTTTTATATGTTTGTAAACGCACCCACGATACAGGAAGAAAATCCTAGTGTGTAAAATTAAAAAAATATAGGTTAGAATTATTTCGCCTTTCTTTTAAACTTAATATATAAATATCAATTTGAAATGTATCATCTATCTTTGTATTCCGGAAAAACTTTTCGGATACCATATAAATACCGATCAAACGGAGCGTGCATATTTCGTATAATAGGGAGACCATATAGTTGAACAATACTCAAGGGAGTTCCTAACCAATGCATAATAAAGCATAATAAAGCTGCTGTTATTACGAAACGGCTTAGACATACGAATGATAAAGCCAAGCATTTATAGCTTTAGTAACTACTAGCTGTGCCCGCGGCTTCGCTCCCGTCAACCATCTGCCAACCCTACCCTCCTACTTACTTTCGTGCCTACCCTACTTACCTACCTAGCATCATTGTTTCTATAGTCACAATCCTTTCGCGGAGAATCTTAACACCGCCATTCAGAAAATGCCTTCAAATGCACAACGCCATCTATCGAATATCGAGTTCAACCGTCCGAGTATATGAATTGCGTGTGTTGTGATAATTTTACTTCTTGAACACTTTAAATTCATCTAACTTTTGATAGAGTGAACTGATTACGATGAAACAAAAACTAAGTAATTCTTCAAGTTACGTTAAGAAACATTGGTTTCGTACATTTCACGTGATGCGTGCACAAATAAACAGACAAACAGATAAACAGACAAAAATTCAAAAAATTCCGGAAATAGGTTCTGTGTGTTATCCTGTAACACCCTGGTTTTTTTTTGGAAATATTTTCGATGTACAAAAATTAATTTTCTACAGATTTATTATACGAGTATGTATTGATACTATCTAAATGATCTCGAAAGATAGATATGTATCAAAAAGGACTCCTAAGTCACGAATGGAAGAAACTTTGCCAAGATAATTGCCATCAATATGGTATTTAAATTTAATGTAATTTATATAATGTTATGTATTGATATTTTTAACATTATATAGATAGAAGTTTTGTTTACTCCTTTTTATCGACTTTACTAGACAAAATAGTTTGAAGACTTGAAAATGTTTTTTACAGTGTGCCATATTATTATAGCGAGTGATATTGGTAGTAAGATATCCCTTTATAGAGAGATCAATATGGTATTTAAATTTAATGTAATTTATATAATGTTATGTATTGATATTTTTAACATTATATAGATAGAAGTTTTGTTTACTCCTTTTTATCGACTTTACTAGACAAAATAGTTTGAAGACTTGAAAATGTTTTTTACAGTGTGCCATATTATTATAGCGAGTGATATTGGTAGTAAGATATCCCTTTATAGAGACCTTATTGTCGGTTTACGAGTCTCAAATTTACCGAAACATTTAGTTTCGATAAACGTTAACTATATAATTAAAATCGATAAACAGATCAATTTAATCTGGCCGTATACATTTCCTTTATAAATACATCCATTAAAACTTGACCTCGGACAGCCACAATAAACAAGAGCACTGCGCAAATATGTGGGCGCTCGTAAAACTGAACAACTCTATTACTTAGAATAGATTCGATGCATTCGGAATTGAAATCGATATTCGGTATCGAATCGAGTCTGATTCGGTATCCACTATCTATCTATTCGGCGTGGTTCTCGATTTTGGAATAATGAAATAGGATTTTTTCAAGTGCTGTTGGTTTTTCAATTAAAAAGTTAGCGCGGTCAAGTGCGAGTCTGACCCGCTTACTTCAGTTGAATAACTGTTAAGTGTTATTAATTTTAGGCTGTTGCCTCCTGGTTATTAAAGTAACTTTTTAGAGTGCGGGCAAACCTTAATTTGGATAAAATAGAATATTTTGCTGAGCTTAAATTTCAAATAAATTTTTAGTTAAATCAAAATGAATTCTTCTTTTTGGAACTATAAGTTGTTGTATGTTAATTCAATAAGCGAAAGCAGTGAAGTAAATGTTTTACATAATTATTAGATAATTTCTAATCGTGTTGTTGGCTGGATAAAAAGCGGAGTGGGTGTTGTTGGGGCGTTCAATTTTAAGGGCTAATTTAGGAAAGCTAGAATTAGTATTTCAGATATTGATACTCAGTTAATTTCAAAATACAACCCTCAGTTAAATTTCAAAGCACATTTTCAAAAGAAAATCGGCAGGCTTACTACGTATTTATAACGATAGCGATTTCTGCGCAATAATTGCTTTTCAATACAGATGTTTTATAGTTTTGGCGGTATTTTTTAGATAAAAAAAAAACACATTGACACATACATTTGACAAACAACGAGCGATTAGCAAACGATTGTGTAGGAACCATAGCAAAAAAAAAACTAAATCTATGGTAGGAACTGCCATACCTATATAAGTCATAAGTAATTTATTTCAGAACAACATAAATTGTGTAAAATTTTTGTAAAAAAATAACATTAAGTACCATTAAAAATTACAATACACTGTAGGAAATTTCGACTTTAATGACATAAAACGTTTGTACGCGTGATGATTGCTGATTGCTGTTTCTTATGTAATAAGTCTGCGGTAAAGGGTAAAAATTTAAAGGTAACTTTACTATAGTAAGGCTAAGACTCATGTATTTATTATTATAAATACAACCTATATAACGTGCTGAGCGAGGTTGGTAAATTGATCATTGTTTACTTCTTCGTTGTCTCGGCATCAGCGTTTGCCCGGCTGGATAAACAGACCTGTGTTAGTCAGCTATAAAGAGGCATTTCCTGCCGGAGTCTTTGTTTTCTGATAGCTATAACCTGAGGTTAAAAACCATTTATAAATTGGAGCAGAGTCACGGAACAGAGTCTCAGCCGTAAGAGAGCGACTAAGAAGATACATTTAAGGGTTTTCAAATAGTTTATTTCTATGTCAGCGTGTTCGCTCCACATCATCGCTTATCTTCAAATAAGAAAAATATTTTAACCGAGGTGAACAACCTTGACACCTTACCTTCAACCAAGAACAAGATATTGGCATAATTCAAAAATAGATAGCCGTATTAGTACAAACATTGAACAACGAAAAGCAGAGTTTTGACCTGACGCCAAAGAAAACAGACTGGCCAGTGTTTGTTGACGATTCAATTCTTATTATACCCGATCAAAAAGAACAGGCTTATTGATCCGAACTGGTTGGTTCATCTGTTTCGAACATCTGGACCGAGGAACGGGAAATTGTGATGATGTAAAGACTTATATAGTACTAGCTTTTGTCCGCGGCTTCGCACGAATTAAGTAAGCGACAACGGAAGAGTTTAAAAATAAACTTTATTTGATCCCAGTTACAGCAAGACAGTAATTACTTAATTCTACAAAATGTTGATCTTATATACTAATCTTATTGCTAACCAATCATCTCTGCTAATGACGCATGTCCTAGATATTATATGCTGACATATAGCTGTTATTCTAATATAATATAATTATTGGCTGATGAAGCTAATATTGGGGGATTGGGGTTCCTTAACTCCTCCCTCCCTAAGAGAGAAATTATCCGAAGGCGTCGCAGATGACTTCGGAGAATTTCGGCAAAAACGAAAAACATTTAATTTGTATGAGATGACGACAATAATTATTATGATAATGATATACTCTAAAATGGTCCATACGCTAATTTCTATTGTCACTATTTGAGTTGTATCGTCACTTTCACTAAATTTGGCACTTTGTAACAATTCTTTCACGTCACTAAAGTCCACGTTTCTTAGGTCGACTTTCTCCGTCCTTGTCTGTACGTCCTGTTGAAGCTCTGGCATCTCGACCAATGGGAGCTTGAAACTGGAAATTGTAGTGTTTGTGGCGGCACCAACAATTACTCCTCCTATTTGCGTCTCGCATTGTTGACTCAGTGTCACGATATAGGTCCCAAAGATGTTGTATTTGCGGATTTCCTCATTGCAGTTTTCGGTAATGATCAGGTTGTCCTCTGTGTAGACCAACCATTGGCTATCCGTTATCTTCTGTACCTTAGGCTTTTCTATCTTGATACGATTCTTTACGCAGCTATTGTAGTTCTTCTTCATCAACATAATTTGTTCTATACAGGTCTCGACTGGATTCTGAGCTAAATTACTTTCATCGCAAAGAAATCTGTCATTTTCAATTTCAGTACATGAGCTTACCACGGGCATGTATTTCAATCGATTCACCATTAGGTAAGGGTATTTGGGAATGATGGTAAAAGTATCTGGAGAATGGAAAATAGGGATAGGAATAACCTTATAATAATTATATGTTTCGATGTCTATTAGAGGGACTTCTAACACAAATACTAATCTATTGTTATTTAAATATGATTTGACTATGATATTACGTTCTAGTTTTATTAAATTATTTTTACTAACTGGATATATTGTCCTAGCATGTTTACTAATTATTTCTAAACTGTTGTACAGTTCTGTGCTATTTATAATAGACTGGTGCAAAACATTTAGTTTGCTAAAGGCGATTGCGGACTCTATTTCTTGTATGTACTCATAACAAGTTCGAAAGTAGCTGAAAATTTGGTACATAGTATCTATTATTCGTAGTAACTTGTTAAATTTGAATTCATTTTCAGCTAGTTTTTCTATGCCATTAGTGTGTGAGCCTAATCTTTTTATATTTGAATTTATGATTTCTGAGTCATTTACTAATTTATCGAAAGCTTTTTGCATTGATGACACTTTACGTTCGACTGCATGTTCTCTATTCTGTAGTAAAACGATTTCCTTATTATATTTAATTGCATCGTCTTCATCTAGATTACCAGATATAGCTTTTACAAATGAGCCTAAAGGGTTGAACAAAGCTCGTTTGTTTCTATGATTAAGGGGTAAAATTTGATAATATTTATCTTTAGTAAGTCTAATTAAATACTCGATTTGGTTTTCTATACCTAAAGTTTCATTACTTAATTTGCTTTCTATAATTTTCGCTTTCATATTGCTAAAATCGCGAATATTATTATCTATTTGTAAGCTTAAGGATTCTAAATCTAAAATCTTAAATATAGTCCAATAATTATTCTTCTTCACTGCTACTCCCATCTTCAACGACGCTATCCCCGGATTCCGAGTGAAGTTCTGGAGGTCCAGCGTGAATCCTGACATCACTAGTACCAGAAGTACTAGGCATGACCTGTGGAGGACGTTTTACATTTTTTATCGCCACTCTAGTTGGTCTTTTATTTAATTCTACAGGCACTATATTACGTTCAGTTTCACCAGTGATTTCGGCTTTTTCATAGCGAGGTTTTTCCTTAGCTTTCCTAGTCCTAGTATTCTTTATGTAAATAGTATCTCCTGTCTTAAGGACTGGTGTTTCTTCACCTCCTTTCTTATCTCTTACCTTAAGATTATCTGTGTTTAATTTATCTGTTACAAATTCGTATAGTACTTTGAGACGTTTCCTATGATCTAATAATAATTTCTGAGTTAATTTTTTCTCCCTATCGACATTAAATACATTTCCGGCATCGGTATGCCCAAAGACTAGTTCAAAAGGCGTAAAATCTGTCGCTGAGTGTATGGTGTTATTATATGCCATAATAGCATACGTCATAACGGAAGCTGCATCTAAATCGTTTTTGTCATATTTAGCTAATCGGTAAATCTCGATGATAGTAGAATGGAATCTCTCGACTATTGCCATAGAACTGGGATTGTTTGGAGTCCCTATGTGCAATTCCATTTTGTATAGACTTAACATTTCTTTAATTAACATGTTATTAAATTCTGTTCCTGAATCACAACTTATTCTACTGGGCAATCCATAAATACTAAAATATTTAATTAATGCTCTAACTATCTCTGGTGTACTCCTATTAGGTACCTCTATTGCCTGTGCTAATTTACTAAAAGCATCTACAATAGTTAAATAATATTTTCCTTCAATGTATAATAGATCCATAAAAGCTTCTTGGAATGGACTATTCTGAGTTTGGGTTAACTGAATTTGAGGTTTAATGGGCTTTCTATCGTACTTCATTTTTCTACACATTTCGCAGCTGTTAATAACTGTTGTAACTATTTCTTTCATGTTTGGCCACCAATAATATCTCTTAAGTTTAGCTAAAGTTTCCCTAATGCCTTTATGACAGGTTTTCCCGTCGTGGTATTTCATAATAACTTCTTTCTGATCCTCTTCTGAATCTGTCAAATTGATCACTCTTTCTGTACATTCTGTTAACTTAACTGAACCCTTTTTAAACAAGTTAATAACCATGTTTGAAAAAGATTTTGTAAACGATGGATGTTCAAAATAAATATGGTATTTATGTTTAGGATCTATATATTCTTTTAGAAAGTCTTTAACTAATTTGTCATTATTTGTTGGTAAGTGAACTTCAAAAATTTTCTGTTTATTATTAGAAATATCCTTTACTGTCAATTTATCTTTAAACCATGAGTGAATTAAAATTTGTCCAGCTTTAGTATCTACAGCTTCATTTAAAATAGGAATACCTTCATGTTCCCTATTTGAAACTGAATTAGCTGTGACGCCATCATCAGAATCCGAAAGTTCTATCGTTTCTATGGGCGTTTCGTCAAATTGCAGCTCTTCATCTATAATTTTTTGTATTCGCTCTTTCCTATCACCTACGTTAACAAATATCGAATCTAAATCGTCGTTAATTGCATTAATTTTAATCCTAGATAAGGCATCTGCATTTGTATTTTGAGGCCCTTTCTTGTACTTAACCTCGTAGTCATATTCCTCTAAGCGTAAACGCCAACGCGTGAGCTTACTGTTGGGTTCTTTTAATGAATACAGCCATGCTAATGGTCTATGGTCTGTAAAGATAATAAATTTATTGCCATATAGATAAGGCCTAAAATGCTTAACTGCCCATATTATGGCTAAAAGCTCCTTCTCAATAGTACTGTATTTTACTTCTGTGTCACTCAGAGTCCTGCTAGCATATGCTACTGGCTTGTCTGAGCCTATTGATCCTTGTGACAATACAGCCCCAATTGCAAAATTCGATGCGTCGGTAGTTAAAATAAAACTTTTACTAAAATCGGGATACTGTAATAAAGGTGCGTTTGTTAAAAGTTTTTTACATGTTTCAAAACATTCCCTATACTCATCATTAATAATTATTTTACGACCTTTCTTTAAACAAGCTGTTAAAGGTCTAGTTATTTTTGCAAAATCTTTGATGAATTTCCTATAATAACCAATGAGTCCTAAAAAGCTTTTTATTTGTGTAACTGTTTCTGGAATGGGATATCTTAAGATTGCATCAATTTTATCATTATTTGGCTTCAATCCTTCACTTGTAATAGTGTGCCCTAAGTAAAGAACTTCCTTTCTAAGAAAATGTGATTTGTCGAGTTGTATTTTTAAATTTGTCGCCCGAAACCGATCAAAAACTGCTCTAAGTTTTTCTACATGCTGAGTCAGCGATTTAGAAAAAATTATGACGTCATCAAGGTATACCAGGCAATGTAAGCCCTGGAGACCTCTTAGAACGTTATCCATAGCCCTCTGGAATGTTGCAGGTGCTGTTTTTAACCCGAACGGCATCCTGTTAAATTCATAATGTCCTGAAGGTGTACTGAAAGCTGTTTTCGCCCTATCTTCTTCCTGGACCTCGATTTGATGGTACCCACTAGCTAAATCTAAGGTAGTAAAATAGGTACTATTGCCTAGCATATCAAATAAATCATTTATGTTGGGCAAGGGGTATTTGTCATCGGTAGTAATTTCATTGAGACGTCTATAATCAACTACCATCCTCCATTTTTGCTGTCCTGATGAATCTAATTTTTTTGGCACTAAATGTACGGGAGCACTCCAGGGGGAGTGTGATTCCTGGATGATATTGTCCCTTAACATTTTATCTACCTGATTCCTAATTTCTTTCGATTGAATGGGAGGTAACCTATGTGCTTTAATATTTATAGGATCTTCATTCCTTGTTCTAATTCTATGTTTTACTTGATTTGTAAACGTTAATGGAATATTCTCACAATAAAATATGTCCTTATACTCATTACATAGCCCTTCGATGGTTTTACGTTCCTCAGAATTCATGTGGTCTAACTGTAATTTTTTTAAATTATCTGTTAGCATCCTATCTATTTCTATGTTATTTTCTGTAAAATTAATGTGAACAGATGGGTTCTGCCTGTAAGGTTCGACCGTAAAAGGTCCTGTTACCACTAAGGTTCTGGTTTCATCCGTATAATTCTGAATAACGGTTGATGCGTAACCTTAATACACTTAACTAATGCGGTGGGCATTCGAATCCCTTCCGAAAATTGTTTAAATTGTAGTATAGCTTCCCCGTCTAGTAAGTTGACTGGCAATCTAACTCTTAATTCACTACGAGATGGCAATTGATATACCTCTCTCATAGGTGGTGCGTATATTATTGGAATATTCGCATTTTTTAAATGCAAAACTTGACTTTCCATGTTTATTTTTGCCTGTAACTGTTTAAGTAGGTTACTACCTATTAACCCATCATACCTATCATCAACACTGTAAACATAAAATTTATGAAATTCCTTACTGCAAAACGTAGCTGGTAAAGGAATAAATGCCGTTTCGCTATGAACACTCGATGCGTGAGTACTAACAACTTCGAAGGGTTCATATTGCAACCGATCCCTAAAGTACTTGTTTGCAATGTGTGGGCTTATGAAAGACCTAACACTGCCTGTATCTATCATAAACACTGCATTTAATTCTGGTACAACTATGTGTGGTAAGTTAAGACGTTTATTGCAATTAATTTTTATTCGCTCTCTAGGGTAGAGGCGGTTATACAAAAATTTCCCTGTCTGGGATCTTCAGGAATTTCCTGGAACTCATTATTTGAATTGTCAAAACTTGGTTCGTTATAGCTATGATTATTAGTGTAATTAACACGGCGCGAACTTGCAGTGCGCATAGTAACGTCAGTGTTCGACTTTGAACCCGGCGGAGATGCTTGCGCTGCAAAAGGTGACGTTCGCGGTGCATATGCCGTGGACTGTTGGCTTTGTTGCCCCATCGGAAACTGTGACCTACTTGTACTATTGTTATGATCATTATTATTTGTCCGATTGAA
The DNA here is from genome assembly GCA_948252205.1 of Orthosia incerta. Taxonomy (NCBI): domain Eukaryota; kingdom Metazoa; phylum Arthropoda; class Insecta; order Lepidoptera; family Noctuidae; genus Orthosia; species Orthosia incerta. Next base: position 6,520,212 of record OX411759.1, read on the forward strand.
ATTATTTTGATTATAATGTTGCCTATAATTCCTAAACTGCTGCGAATTGTTCATCGTAATTGAACTACTCGTGGCGTTATTCGGTGCAACTGCACTGGATAGGCTCTGCGAATTATACTTCGCACTACTGAAATCGGATAAAATATTTTTATTAGATCTATTATAATTGCGGTGATCGTTTGTTTTAGAATTATAGACTGATTGAAAGTTCTGTTCTTCTAAAACAATTTTCAACGCGTCTTCTAATGTCGAAACGTCGCGTAAACGAACTAACCTAACTAGGAATGGCGGTAAATTGAATAGAAAAACATTCATCGCCCTATTACTGTAGATTATCTGCTTAGCCTTCCGTAAAGAGTCATCAGCAATAGTCTCTGATATTTTGGAAAATAAAATGCTTCTCATATGCTGTATCCTATGACACAAATCTAAGTAACTTTCACCTTTGTTAATTTTACAGGATTCTAACTCCATTGCTAGACAATCTTCAGTACGTGGGTCGCCAAAGTGTTGATTTAACAGCATTTTTAGCTCATCCCACGTATTTATAGAGTCCCTTTCGCCTACCAAACTAGCTGCTTCGCCTGTTAATCTACTTGTTACTACGTGAAATAAATAATTGTTTTGTACAACGCTCCCTTGGAATGTTGTTAAAATGTATTCACATTTTTTAATAAATAAGGGTAACGCTCTAACATCGCCATTAAATACTGGAATGATGTTTACCATCTCTTGCGGAACACGGTTTATACCTTCCATTATGAAGTGAAATAACGAAGCTTCACAAAAAGTAAGTACAAAAATTAATAAATTATCCCTAACTATTTACTACAACTAACAATCTATAAAATATTATTACGGCGTTGTCCAATCCCTAATAATACACACAACATAGATTAATACAAGGTTGGGATGCAAATGGAAGAGCTGAGAGGAAGGTGAAAAGATTTACTCACAATTCCGCAGCTATCTTCATGATCCCTGAATTACTGCTTGGCTCCTGGTCCTCTCCTGGCTTGATGTGGCTTCTTAATGTATTTGTTTGTTCGGTGATCTCTGCTGAACCGTTGAAACGGACGTCGGCTGCTTCCCGTAGATGTGGATACGTGACAGACTGACTACAGAGATCCTACCGGCTGCGCCAATTAAGTAAGCGACAACGGAAGAGTTTAAAAATAAACTTTATTTGATCCCAGTTACAGCAAGACAGTAATTACTTAATTCTACAAAATGTTGATCTTATATACTAATCTTATTGCTAACCAATCATCTCTGCTAATGACGCATGTCCTAGATATTATATGCTGACATATAGCTGTTATTCTAATATAATATAATTATTGGCTGATGAAGCTAATATTGGGGGATTGGGGTTCCTTAACTCACGCGTACACTACATGCTTCTCCTTAGCATATTTTAACAGTATGTAGAGAAAAAGTAAAAAATAATGATGATAAAAATAATGTAATGTGAAAGCGTTTCTTAGGACAGACTACTTACCTTCTTTATCATCAATACACTCTATCCTTGTCCCGTCCCTATCCCTTCACTATTTCTGTGTTTATCCATGACTAATAATAAGTAATCATAATCATAAGTAAGTAATTAAATTAAAGTATTTCCTTATAAACAACATTTTTAATTATTTTGGATGTCGGCGCCAATACGTAAATTTTTAACATTGATAAGTTAGCTTAGATAATAGGTCCCTATCCCGTCCCTATTTAATTCCTACTTTTACGCGTTGAGCCAAGAGACTTTAAAGGATATTAAGTAATCATAATTATAAGTAAGTAATTAAATTAAAGTATTTCCTCATAAACATCATTTTTAACCATTTTGGATGTCGGCGCAAATTTATACACGTAATTTTTTAACATTACACACAACATTGATAAGCACAACATTGATAAGTTAGTTTAGATAATAAGTCCCTATCCCAACCTATTCCTATATTTATGCGTTGAGCCATTTTATAGTTACCAAGAGACTTATAAGAATTGAAAGTATTTTTAACAATTTTTCCTTTGTAAAAGAAGGACTTTTGTACACTACATTTCATCCCCCATGATCCGCCCCCAAGGACGGAATTCCCAAAAAACCTTAAATTGCGTTAGATTTTAATCTTCAGCCCAAACCCAAAATTTCAAGATCCTAACTTCATAACTGGCCGACTTTCATACAAACTTTCACAAAAATCCTTTCTTAGTGGATGCCTGCACAGTATAAAGTATCTATGTGCAAAATTTCAATTCCCTAGACGATTTCATTATTCTCATGTCTTCATCCCCCTTTTCACCCTCATGGGGGTGGAATCTTCAAAATCGCTGAGACACGTGCCTAAACCCAAAACCCAAACCCAAAATATGAAGAGCCTGACATTAAAACTGACGGATTTGCATACAAACTTTCATCCCCTATTTCACGCCCTTAGGGATGGAATTTCCAAAAATACTTTCTTAGTGCTCACCTACTACTACCAAACTACGTGCCAAGTTTCATGATTGAAGCTTCAGCAGTTTGGGCTGTGCGTTGATGGTCAGTGAGTGAGTCAGTCAGTCACGTTTATAGTGTGTGGTACAAATCGTAGTAGTAAATCTAAAAATACATAAGTTTGAGTTTGTACCAAAGATTTTTAATGAAATTAAATTCTTATACAGGGTTATTTGTGAAAGACTAATAACATTTCAGAGGGTGGAAACATACTCAATTATAAACAAGTTTTACTCTGAGACCAATCCTGAAATATCAAAAAATTAATCAGCTGTTTAACAAAAAAAAAAATACCCAATAAAAATTATGAAACAGCTAATACATTTATCAACGTTAGTCTCATAGTACAAGTTGTTCATAAGCATGTGTTAGAATTTGAAGTATGTGTGACGTCATTAAATCATGAATTTTCATTTTTCAAGTGACAATGGTTTGCTTCATAATACATACCTGTCATATTTATTAAGCGCCTACCGACAAATGTTTAAGTACCGACCTAAATTATTATTGTGTTGTCAACTACCTACAAATGTAAAAGAGTACCCACCTAAGTAAATATTGTTGTGTACAGGAAATAACTCTTAAACTTGTATTAATCCACATTGATGATATTACTATAAATTATTACGTAATTTGTAATGATTATTGTGATGTATCCTGGATTTTATATTGCTACAATAGTATTATAAGTCCTTTGAAACAATTGGTACAATACTGTCTGTTAGTATCAATATTCTTTCGAATATTGATTAAGAATGACTAAAGAGATGTTATTAAATTCCTTAATTGTCTTGTTACGTTTTAAAATGGATTCATTACATGATAATTTATTATTTTTCATCTAATTGTGAGATTATTTAAAGCAATACAGAAAATGGCGGGACCGCGCCATTTTCTCATATTGGACGTATTGAGACGCTGATAGACCCGAGTTTATAAAATATTGTGTAATGGATAAGCTGGCTTACTTTTCTGTGAACTACAAGCCAGTACAGGTCAGATATATTATTATATTTCCTTTATTATCAATAATTGGTGTAAGATCGAATACACAAGGCTAACGTACGTTATTTGATATTATAACTTTAATATTGCTAATGGTTGTGTTGAAACTGTATTTATATCATATTACGGCCTTTATTCCTAATATGTTATATTGATTTAAGGGCTAGTCTACGCCCTTTGAGTTATCCTTGTTATTTTGTTTATATAATATTGTAAATACTTTGTGGTTGTAAAAGATATCGATAAATACTATGAAAGCTTCCGTGGGGTTTCTTGCCCTTCTTCCACACGAGAACTAGGTCTAGCGAATGGAAAGTAAGCTCGATGAGCCTTCTAAATATAAATTAATTGACAAGCCTTATTTAAATAAATACCTAATCTTGTCTTTCTGTGCTTTTATTCATAAAACCCTTGCCTTACACACCGCATACATTGGAACCCTGATACACAGTAAATAATCAATAACCACCTTGACATTCAAAGCTTGCTATCTTGGTAGATATCAATACTTTATATAGAGTTCCATTCATGATTCTAACATCAGAAGCAGGGATTCAGCTCTAGCTCACACAGATTTCTAATGAATTCCATTTTGCCATTTTCATAAACAACGTGTCGACGAGTCGCCAACTCCACTCGCACCAAGATGATGACTTCGCGATGCCGCCCCAGACGACGGCACTGCAAGCTGCATAGCTTGCGGGTCTAGAAGCTGTACGACCATTGGAACAATTGTTCTTCAGGATCTGCGAGTCTGCTAACTATTGTCAGAGCATCGGAGTCTGACCATGGAAATCAAGCCATCGGCTACAGGAAGAAGTAGCTAAAAGTGGTGAGACTTTGGTTTTATTTCTTTTACTATTGAATATATGTAAATTTTGAATATCTTGTGTTACAAAGATATGTTTGAATAAGCGTAAAGCAATATATTCTGAGGTTTTCAATTTATTTACCAGAAAATTGGTAATTATTACTTAATAAAATCGTAACATTTTGGTCTCGCCATAACTCAAGATCTCAAAATAGAGTTAAATGTATGAGATTTTAAAGAATTTTGTTTAGATTTTTTTATGAATATTTTGATTACCAGAGGGTATTTTTACAAAAGTGTACCAAACTTGGTAATGAAACAGTTAGTGATCACATTCACACTTAAGAGGTACAAAGGACTTGCAAAGAATCGTTATTAGAGAATAGTAGTTTTTACAATATTCTCACGTTTACAAGAAAATATTCTCTTCTCCGTTTTTCTCTTGGCTGTCTTTTGGGAAAAATTAAAAAGAAATAGTAGTTACAGCAAAAGCTGTAGCGAAATTATTTTCCTGCAATCCGTGTTAATTAATAAAATAAAAATAAAATAAAAATTAATGTTTTCATCTTCAGAAATATTAAAAGTAACATTCCAATTAATATTTTCATGACCATGCATTTTGATCGATCTGAAAATAAATGTTATAAGTTTTAGGGCTATTAGAGATTTAGATTTGAATATAAACAAATCGTGATCTAATGGTATACAGCAAGAGAATTATAAAAAAATATGTCACTATTGGTCTGTTATTGGTCCAATGTTAGTGCAGATTTCAGGTGAAAATTCTGTAGTAATTATCTTTTCTTTGCATTTCTTTTACCGTGAAAGTGCTTATTGTGTGGTCTTAGTCAAATGGCTAATGTTATCACGGTGTAAAGTCAAGTACTGGTCAGAGTGCCCTTGACAAAATCCGTAAAAATATTACTGGTCAGAAGAAAATATGTACAATCAGTACAATTTGCAACAATATTGTCAGGTTGACCGAGCGATGTATTGTGTTGGTTGGTAAAATAATATTGAATTATTGATTTCCCATTTATTTTGACATTGATACCACTGAGCTATATTGTATAAAAATATAACAAAAAATCTTACCGCAATTCGGTAAATGTAATAAATAAAGACCTTACTGCAATTCGGTAAATGTAATAAATAAAGATCTTACAGCAATTCGGTAAATGTAATAAATAAATACCTTACTGCAATTCGGTAAATGTAATAAATAAAGATCTTACTGCAATTCGGTAAATGTAATAAATAAAGATCTTACTGCAATTCGGTAAATGTAATAAATAAAGATCTTGCCGTAATTCGGTAAAGTAATAAAAGATTTTACCGCAATTCGGTAAATGTAATTAGCATGTTTATGCTACAACTTATTCACTGTTAAGCCTTATAATTTGCGTCAATTGATCTCGCCAGCAGCGGGTGAAAGCTTTTGGCATGTCTATTTATATGGCTCAAGTATCCGTTACTAGGCCTTATATTTGGCGCCATTCAATCTCACTGGTAGCGGGTGAAAGCGTTTGGCGTGTCATAAGTTGCCCAACACATTTAAAACTGAAAAATCAGTAATAATTTTCCAAAAAAGGCTAAAACTATACCTAATCCAAAAGTGTTTCTACTCAGTAAAAGAATATTTAGAGTCTAGCTTAAAATGACGAATTTATCTCAAGTGGCGATCTGTCCTATACAAACAATAAAATTTAGTCTATCCTTTTTAACTTCATACAAAATTATAATTATAATTTCTACTAGGTACCTGTAAAAGATGACATTAATATTGCTGATTATTTGTATTAGATTCACTATTTTTGACATTTAATTTTTGACATAACTATATTTTTCTCAATTTAATTATAATAATGTTAAATAAAATAATTATTTAATAATAATGTTAAATGCATGCTAATTTTGGATGATAAGGACAGTAGAATGATAATTGCAATGCTTGTAAAAGGTTGCTAAGTCTTGCACTAATATAACAAAACACCAACTATACACTTAGTTCGCAATAAACGTTTTGAATTTGACTTTGACTTATTTAATTCTGTTTTTAGTATTTGTTATAGCGGCAACAGAAATACTTCATCTGTGAAGACAGACAGACAGACGGATCTTCTGGTGGTCCGGGGCTTTTCTGGTGGTCACCACAGTTGATTCTGGCTTTCAGGAGTTGCAGTGGTTTGGGAATAGTGCGGTGGGATTGTAGACAGACTGATCATGGAGTCTTAGTAATAGGGTCCCGTTTTTACCCTTTGGGTACGGGACCCTAAAAAGAAAAAAAACATTAATACGTTCACCCCCTTGTGGTTGTACAAATAACCCTGTATGTCGAATATGCATGATATAGTACATTACTGCAGCGGCCAGCATTCGCCTCGGCCCACATACGTAAGCCCATCAATGCCTAGTTGTGGCCAAGGCTTGTATAGTGCTTGTCTCAAATAATGCGCGGAAATTAAAACTAAATAGCACCTAGAACTCAATTTGTCATATACAATTACTTTTCGAAATCAATGACGAACAACAATAATATTCTTTTTTTTTTTTTTTCTATAAACAGCTTTCTATTTACAAGCCAGTTCGAAATTTAAATAAAATCTTTGATAAGTTACCACCTTGGTTGTCATGTTTCGGAGTAAAAATTGTTCCATTTTTAAATTACACGACAGATATTTATTTATTTATTTAATACTTCATGCACAGTAACGTACAGAGGCAGACTTAATGCCTTAGGCATTTTCTACCAGTCGACATATGAGATATGAGTTTACTATGTAATTTATTTGGCCGCTAAACACGACAGATATGGATTTTCATACAACTTTTGCCGGCCGCTGCTCGCATGTATATGGCCAGTACAGCAATTGCGATTTATCTCGAAGAAGGTTGTCAAAATAATGCTCAAATTTCCAAGCATGTTTGGAAAAAAAAAAATTGTTATTTGAACAGTTTATGTGAAAACAGAATCAAAATGGATCAAAAACTGAAAAAGATACAACAATTTAAAAGAAAACAATTACAAAACGGCGTTTTCTATGGCAGTTGTATTATAGACGGGCGTCGTGTTATCTAACGTCAGATGGCACGTCGGACTTCTCTTTCTAATTCTTAACTTTCACACTTTATAACTACGTCTCTGATCAAGATAATAATTTTAAAAATCTTTCATTTTGTTTAATAAAGTTAAGTATTTCTTAGTCACAAATAAAAAATACATGCATATTGTCTATTGGTTCTTTTTTTCGACACCGACTTCCGAAAAGATTTTTCTTTTTAATTTTCACCATAAAAATCATGTCTCCGCATATTACCATGAAAACCATTTATAGCAGAGATGATGATTCCATGAAGCCTGAAGACGTCTAGGATACATTGTTTTTTTACGGAGTTCGGCTTCGGCTTCATTATCAGATCTGTTCTATGGTACCATCTTCATCAGAACCATTTATTTATAATTGCTTAATCATAATCGCTTAGCTATTGGAGATATTTAATACCCGTGACATACTTATCATCATGGAGTTCCAGGTTTATATGTGGTCTTGTTCATCAGTTCCACTTCAATAAATGATTTCTGAATGCAAATGCTTTCCATGTCAATGAAAATACCAAAACCGTTATTTGTATGCCTATAATAGTGTTACAAGATAGGGCAAAATCTAGTGACGAGTAGAAGAACTATGAAGTAACTAGTGGCGCCATCTAGTATCCAATAGCGGAACTAATCTTCTCGAAAGTTCGTGTCGAATGGAATTTTCGAATGTTCGAGCCGAACATTCTGGAAGTTTCTAGTCGCTTCGAGAACAGTGCGTTCGAAAGTCGAATGTTCTGGATATTTCTCGAATTATCTAGAACAGTATGGAACGTTCTAGAAACATCTTCCGTGCTATATAAAGAGCGGTCAGGTTCATCGTGAGTCAGTTTCGATTTGGAAGCGACACAGAGCGATACGAAAAGGAAAATAGTGCGAATTAATAGAATTGTATAAGAAGTTTTTGTAATAAAGTATGTTTGATTTTTGACCCCAGCTCGTAACAATAGGATTTGTAGAGTTCCCTCGATGTCATGGGAACCCCTTATCTGATTCTGACTTGGTGCCAATGGGACCATTTCGAGAGTATATCAAACAAAAAAAAAAACAAGATCGGTCCACCATCGCCGGCGAAATAGGTGGAAAACACATATAGTCGAACACAGAACTTCCTCCTTTTTGGCAAGTCTGTTATCAATCATCATCAATCAATCAATCACATCACACATCACATCATCAGCCTATTAATGTTCCCACTGCTGGGACACAGGCCTCCTCTCTGTGAGAGGGAATGGGCCGTAATCCACCACGCGGGCCCAGTGCGGGTTGGTGGCTGTCACATGTCTTCGAATTTTTGGTTCTAGTACATGCCGGTTTTCCTTCACCGTTTTTGAGAGCAGTGGTGATGAAATAATTTACACAAAGTAAAGCGCCTGTCTGGGTTCGAACCCACGACCTACAACTTGCAAGTCGCGGCCGATACCATTACCATCAATCAATCAATACATATAATAAATCTGTAGAAAATTCATTTTTGTACATCGTTACTTACTTTTTTTTTTTCATCGCAATAAGGAGGGTGACCATAAGCTCTTAGAGCGGTATCAATTTGAGATCGAATAAGGGACAGATGTATCTGACTTGTATACATCTGTCACTTACTCGATATCAAATTGATACCGCTCTAAGAGCTTATAGAAAGAAAGAAAAATATTTAATTGTGACCCGCACAGGAGACACGAGATAAGAAAAACACAAACAACACCACCCCCCACCCCTCAGTTCATTCTTTCAAAAGTTAGATAAATTTAAAGTGTTCAAGAAGTAAAATATCACAACACGCGTAATTCAGATACTCGGACAGTTGAACTCCATATTCGATAGATGGCGTTGTGCATTTGATGTCATTTTCTGAATGGCGGTGTTAATATTTATTACCATAGCACAAAAATTGGTAGGTACGTGTGGTAGGCAGGGATTTAAGTATGTAGGGTAGAGTAGGCAGTTGACGGGAGCGAAGCCGCGGGCACAGCTACTAAATAACTAAAATATTATCTTTCTACTCGAGAAACTGTTTGATATCAGTAATTCAGAACTATCCTAAAGCAAATACCAGTAGATCACCTTCATTACGAATGATATTTGGTTTGCAAACTAATATTAAACTAACTTTAGTTTGGTTTCGCGACAGTGTACTGTTATGATTGGCTGTGAAATTGACTGGTTCATTAGTTTTAGTTTAGAGTGCATTGTTGGTAGTAGTGATCGCAAGCGCTACTGCTGAGTATGAGGGTCCTGGGTTCGATATCCAGGTTGTTCAATAATACTTCGAGTCAAATGTGGATATTATACTGTATGTGGATACACTCAAGCACGGGAAGAAAGAAAATTAGCTTCATATAAATTACACTACATCTAGTGATAGCTTCGATTTGTTTTTGAGTTTTGTGAAATATTAAGATTTTCTAGAGACGATCATAAAAAATGTACGTTCTTGTTTAATTAACTCTCCTAAGCACAAAAATCAAAATCAATTTTTATTTTATTTTACATAGGCCTACATGGGCACTTATAAAACGTCGACAAAAGGTGCACGGTTCGGGTTAGTCGTTTCCTATGGAGAAGTACCGGCAAGAAACTCCATGGTGACAATAAGTCGTACGAAACTAAAAAAAATATGTAAAACGAAATATAAAGTTAACAAATGGTAACAATCATCTAGAAACCTAGAAAGCCTACAATGTTCACACATTCACAATCGGTAAAAGAATCTATACAAAGGAAAAAAAAAAAACACAACACTAAATTTAACATGTGGCACAAATACTGTGTTATCAGTGCTGTAACTATTCTTAGCAAAGGGCTATAATGATGATTGAAAAATATTGTAAAAAGTCTAATTAAAAGAGAAAAAAAATGAGATTGAGTATAGTTAGAGATATCCATATATTTGTGCCATTTATGAGTTACCAGGGAAGCCGCATGCGCAGAGGGTGCCAAAGCCAAAATTTTTATCTTCAACGTAGTCCTTGATTTTATAATATGGTTTTTAATAAGGACATGTTTGATGTAGTTTTTGAACTTTCCATCGGTCAGTTCTATAACTGACTTAGGCAACTTGTTATAAAAGCGTATACTGTTTATAAGAAAAGACTTGCTAGTTTTCGATAATCTGAATTTGGGTATTACAATTTCGTGCTTACTGCGTGTATTTAAATTATGGAAGTCACTTCTAGTTTTGAAAAGGTCTCGATGTTTTTTTTTTTTTTTTTGCGGACATACAAAATAAAAAGTAGGATTATTGGGTTCTTAATTCACATTTCAAAGATTATTTGAATGAAAAATTTAAAATTGATTCCAATAGATGGCGCGGTTTTAAATTTCTGAAGCACCGATTCGATTTTTTTTAATTTGTTTTGTAACACATTTTGGTACAGTAAAACTGTTAAAACGTGCAAGAAAATACCATAAAACAAATCGTTGCTGCATTTAAAAAAAAAACTGTTCAAGTGCGAGTCGGAAGGATTTCATACCATTATCGCAAAAACACGTTTGTTGTATGGGAGCCCCACTTAAATATTTATTTTATTCTGTTTTTAGTATTTGTTGTTATAGCGGCAACAGAAATACATCATCTGTGAAAATTTCAACTGTCTAGCTATAACGGTTCATACTGGGACATTAATTTTCATTTACCGCGCGGAGTAAGGCGTGCCGCTGCTCACCGCACCCGCTGCTAAGGACGCATGCGGGTTTAGCAGCGGGTGCGGTACCCGACTGCCGATCGACTGTTTATCAGTCTATGTATGCATGTATGTTTGTTTCTAAGTGGCGTCCTAGAGACCAAACGCGAGAGCCGAATTGATGATTCTTACGTCAATCGATTCGTCTTAACCTTGCGACCGTTAATAAAGACAGGACCATAATCAAAGTTCACCACAGCGACCACCAGACGCCATATTGTAAAAACGAAAAAAAAACTGCGGTCTATGTCAAGTAGGGTATCGTTGAATATAGTAGATATATATATATAAGTAGATACAGGAACCTTATCTGTATAAGGGGACTATAAAAGGCTTAGGTGGGACAGGAGGCATAGTGCTCTATGACTGTCCAACTAATGACGCGAGGACTTGCATCTATATCAGGGGCGGTATAGAGGCAATGCCCTTACGTACTTTCTGTTACAGGGATCTCACAACAACCTTGATCCAAGTGGGGACGGGAACAGAGAAAAGGAGAATCTTCCTTGCCTCTGCCTATCTCCCATATGAACAAAAAGAACCAGTAACACCACTAATCAGAAGACTGGTTGATTACGGCAACCAAAAGAACCTTGACCTGATACTTGGTTGCGATGCGAACGCACACCACGTCGTTTGGGGCAGCTCGGATGTCAACAAACGAGGGGAGGATTTGTTGGACTTTGTGGTAAGCTCTTCTTTACAAATCCTTAACGTAGGCAATAAACCTACTTTTAGGACTTCTGCGAGGACTGAAGTTATTGACCTTAGGCTGGCTTCAAACAGGGCCAGCGCTCATATTGAAAATTGGCATGTATCGGACGAAATCTCTTTGTCTGACCATAATTATATATGCTTTAGGTTTAGGACGGCGGGAGAAGCCGAAACTAGACGAAGGAGAAACCCAAGGTATACAAATTGGGACTCATACAGGAGGGACCTCAAAGTAAATTTGGGGAACCCTAAAGGTAAGCTCAATTCCATACTGGATATAGAATTTGAAGCGGACAGAATCAAGGCAGGCATCATCGGTGCATGGGAAGATAACTGCTCAGAGAAGAAGGCCTATGGCAAAAAGGTACCATGGTGGACTCCTGAAATAGCCAAAATACGTCAGGAAACACGACAGGCCTTTAATGATGCTAAAGCCAGGAAGGACTTTTCTGGCTATCATAGCATGCTAACAAGGTATAACACGGCGGTACGCAAGGCCAGAAGAACTAATTGGCGGCAGCATTGCACTTCCATTGAAACTCTGCCAAATGGGATGAGGTTGTGCAAAGCAATGTCCATGACCAAGACAAACCCACTAGCATCTGTAAGGGATGAGAATGGGCAACTCTCGGAAACTGGACAGGACACTCTGGGCGTGATGTTCAGGACCCACTTCCCAGAATGTATACTGCGCGATAGCGATGAAGAGGAACCAGTCACAAGGGACGAGCTTACAAGGCACACGTCCAAAAATAACTGGCTCACGGCAAAGAAAGTGGTAGATGAAAATAAACTGAAGCTGGCCTTAGCGGGCTTCCAGCCACTCAAATCCCCTGGTCCAGATGGCATCTACCCAATACTTTTGCAAGAAGGGGCATCTGTTTTGATACCCCATTTGAGTAAGCTCTACAGAGCCTGCATAGCCTTTGGGTACGTACCCAAAGCATGGAGGGAGGTCAAAGTCACCTTTATACCGAAGGTGGGTAGACCGACTTATGAAGAAGCTAAAGCTTACAGGCCCATTAGTCTATCATCCTTTCTCTTGAAAACTCTGGAGAAACTGGTAGACAGGTACTTAAGAGAGGGTCCTCTGAAAGTATTCCCTCTACATAAACTACAATGCGCCTACAGCCCCGGCAAATCTACGGAAACGGCATTGCACTATGTTGCGAGTCGAGCCGAGGCTGCGCTAGAGGGACAAGAAATATGTGTCGGGGCTTTCCTCGACATAGAGGGAGCCTTTGACAAGACAACATTTGAGTCCATACGCACTGCTGCAAAGGAACATGGCATCAATGATACCACGTGCAACTGGATTGACTATATGCTGAGAAGCAGAACAGTCAGATCGGAACTAATGGGAGACAGACTTAGTGCAAAAACAACAAGAGGTTGTCCGCAAGGCGGAGTGCTGTCACCATTATTGTGGTGCTTGGTAGTAGACTCGCTACTAACCAAACTTAATACCGGACCATTCTACACAGTAGGCTATGCGGATGACATAGCTATAATGGTCAATGGTAAATTCCCGAACATAGTGTCTGGATTATTACAACAGGCATTGAGGATGACAGAGGAATGGTGTACAGTGAACCACCTCTCTATCAACCCAAGCAAAGCAGTCATTATTCCCTTCACGAGGAAGAGACAACTAGGAAACCTAGGAGAGCTCTCCCTCAATGGAATAAAACTGCCTTGGTCCACCGAAGTTAAATATCTGGGTGTAACGCTTGATAAAGAACTCAGGTGGAAAACTCATGTGGAAAATATTACGACAAAGGCCTTACGAGTGTTCGGCATGTGTCGTTCTACCTACGGTAAAACTTGGGGGCTAAAGCCCAAAGTGATACGATGGCTGTACCGGACAATGATAATACCTATTATCACATACGGCAGCATAGTGTGGTGGCCAAGAACAAAGCTTGCCTCGTGCAAAGCGCCACTCACCAGGTTACAAAGAACAGTGTGTCTCGGCATCACGGGTGCTTTCAGGACAACACCTACGGCAGCGATTGAGAGATACCTCAATATCCCTCCTCTGCATATGATGGTTGAATTCGAGGCAAGGAAGACATTACATCGTCTCGCTGTCGCTGGACTATGGGATGCCTCTAAGCCAAAGACTAACCATACAAAGTTCGATGAGAATGAAGACCTGGATCGGGTAACAAGCATGTTATCCGATAAAATGCAAACTATGTTTGTGTTTGAGAGGTCTTTCAAGGTCCAAATCCCTACAATAGAGGACTGGACGAAGGGACTTGATCCACCAGAACAAGATAGTCTGGTGTGGTACACTGATGGATCCAAAATGGAATCAGGTACAGGAGCGGGAATATACGCAAAAGGCTACAAATGTAGCAAAAGCTTAGGGAAGATGGCAACTGTATTCCAAGCGGAAACATATGCCATTATAACCTGTGCTCAAGAGAATATAGATAGAGGGACCAAAGGTAAATCCATATATATTCTTAGTGACAGTCAGGCTGCAATCAAAGCCATGGCATCCTATAAAGTGGACTCCGGACTTATTCTGGATGCTATCCAAACCCTAAACAGGCTTGGGAAGCACAACAGGGTAAGACTGATGTGGGTCCCTGGGCACAAAGGATTCCATGGTAACGAAGTGGCTGATGAACTGGCAAGGGAGGGCTCAGCGAATGATTTTGTGGGTCCAGAACCATGTGTAGGCATCTCGACGTGTCTCGTAAAAGCCGCATTTAGGGAGTTTGCAGATCACAGACAACGAACTTGTTGGCTGTCTACTACCGGTCTACAACACTCCAAGAGATTCCTGGGCTCCACTTTCAAAGCCCGGGATTGCATTTGGAACATGAGCAGGGGGCAAATCCGCTACCTGCTTGGGGCCTTTACTGGGCACTTTGGAACCAACGACATGCTCATGAAGATGGGTCTAACCGCGACACCCATGTGCAGGTTGTGTGGGGAACATACGGAACGCATGGAGCACCTACTGTGCACATGCGATGCACTGGCTGGTAAGCGAATGAGTCTCCTAGGGGTTGGATACCCAAAACCAGAAGATTATAGGCTCATATCTCCTAGTCTCGTTGTAAAACTCATGAAAACAGTTTTCAACGAGAAGGAGGAGGAGTAAGTTATCTAGGGGACCACAAAAGATCCCAATGGGTCGAAGTGTCCGAGGTATTTCTCGGCCCCTCCATAAGATAAGATAAGATCGTTGAATAGGTATTTAAAAATAAATAATCTTTAGGTTCCTTTCACCATGTTTCATTTAAAAAAAAACGGTTTAAGATATATAATGATCTAAAGTTGGTTAACAATCATTCTCGCTAATTACCTCATATCTTTCAAACCACTACATAGATTTACATAATAAAGACATCGTTAGATACGTATTGACCGTCAAAGTGTTCTTAGATAAGTGACGTAAAAAAACAAACATGGCGAATTTTGGGTCCCATATAGTTGGGTCCCGGTTTTCTTTTTCTTGCAAATCCATCGAGGGTTTTAGAGGTAGATTACAAAAATATATACCAATAAAGTATATGTTTAAAAAAATTATAACTAAATAATGAAAATTTAAACATCAAAAAATCCGACTGCATAAGAAGCGAACTAAAAATATGTAAAAAAGAAAATTATGCTATGCAGTCGGAGGATACATAAGCTTTTGGTCAGCCAGCTCGCGAATATGTATCCACCGACTGCATAGCATAATTTTCTTCTTGTTTACGTCTTTTTAGTTCGCTTCTTAAGCAGTTGGGTTTTTGATTTTTTAAGTTTATTTTTACGTGCAATATATCGTGTTCGCCGTTGCCTCTACGCACTTCACTCTGGCAGAGGCTTTACAATCTACATAATATGTATGTATTTATGTATCTATTTTAGTATTTTATATTTAGTGCTTTTTATGTTTGTTAATTATTGTTTTATTCAAACATGCACCAAGTGCAACCCCATGTCGTGTCCGGGCTATCTCTCTCCATTATGGGTTGCCTGGAAGAGATCGCAGAACGCGATAAGGCCGCCTTTTGAATGTTTGTTTTAATTTTAAGGTTTCCGTATGTAATATTTTTTTTGTCTTGGTGTACAATAAAGTGTATATAAATAAATAAATAATAAGGTGGTAAGAGAGGTTATCCACCACCACCAACCGCCACCGATAATCCACCTCGTTTCGGTTTAGGCCTCTCCAAATAACTCTAGCCTTTCGGTTGTGAACAACAGCAATGAATATAATATGCACGCCGTGATAATATGGAAAGCACTGAATTGGCAGATAAAAGAGAAAAATAAACACACTCCGAAAAACATTTTAATTACCTATACGTAGGAATAAGACAGTAACATTAGTGTCTACATTGTTTTTACGAGGTTCAATTGAGTTTTATTGCCATATTAAAGTCGTATCTAAATGTAACTGCACTTTTATGCCAAGGTACTAAACATTAATTTAAAATTGTTATTTTTATGTCCATCCAGGAATAAAACGTATGAAGAGTATCTGTCAGACTAATATAACTGCACATTCTATACTAAAAGAAAAGAAATAAAGAAAATAAAAAGTTATTTAAAAAATAAATGAAACAAAAATGTTGAAAAATCTACCTATAATACCGAATGGTTTAGTTAGGGGGTGCCCGTGGCTAAATAAAATCAGTCCACTGGACGATATTCGAGGTTAAGAGGAAATGTGGTCGCAGAAATCCGACTGAATATCCTAAGTAAATAGTCACAATTCGAGGTTTGGCTGTCGCCTATTTATGTATCATCAAAAAGGAAAACATAGGGGCACAGTATATATCTTTTTTTCAGTTTATGGAATATCTTAAAAATTGGTCCAATATTGGAGGCAATAGACGAGAGCCAAAACTCGAATTGTGACTTTTTACTTAGGAAATTCAGTCGGATGTCTGCTACCGTATTTCCCCTTAAGGGAAAAACGAAACTCTAGTCGACGGCACGAACTATTTTGTGCGCGGGGTTAAAATGCATTTTATATCAACCAACAACACGTGCGGAAGAGATAGATGCTGTGATGAGCAGTAGGAAGCTAGTTCGCGTACGAATACACACTTTGCAAATTTGTAGCGAAATGGATAATGATTTAGGACGAAACCGAGCGCGCGAAATTTTATAAACAGACCTTTGGTAGTCTAGATATCATGAAAAAAACGACTAAATTTATCTGTTCAAAATAAAATTATATGCATTGTTGAATCTATCCCTGTATGGAGGCCGTTTTGCAATTTTCCGTCTTTAGTGTCGAAATGTGGAACTTTCGACGCTCATAACTTTCAAATATTTTCTGTTTTTACTTTTTCGCTTCCATACAGGGCTAGATAATGATGAGACAAATTGATATCACTTTTTATTTTGAACGTACATCGTCAAACAGTGGAATAGTCTCTAGACTATGTTTGTATGGAAAAAAAAATCGACTAGTGTAACCTTAAGCAACGCTATATAAGTTTTTAAACTGTCATGGTCACTAACACTAACATTAACATTAAAAGCGGGATATTTACCATGTTTACTGTTTGTTGCGAGTTCCCGATATTTCGGTGCTGTTGCAAGCACCATGATCACGGATAAACTGAAAGTCATTGCGGGTGGTGGTTTGTGGTGCGGGGGGATCGGGAACTCGCAACAAACAGTAAACATGGTAAATAGCCCGCTTTTAATGTTAATGTTAAGCAACGCTTGTTGACATCGGTCCGTGACCATTCGTTACATACGAATAGGTAACTCGTGACTGTAATTTTTATATTTTCAAAAGTCGTTATAGCATCTTCTATCTTTAATCGAGTATCAATGCTCAAAAATGGTTCGTAAAACTTATAATTATATTCGTAAGCACTGACACTAAACAAGAACAAGAAAACAAAACATACAATACAATAATTGTAATGGATGGTCTGAATCCTGTTAAGGTCATAATGATTGTGTATTCAGCTGCATTCAGTTAAACTGGAAGCTGACTCTCTTAAAAAAACATTAAAAGAAAAGATAACAGGACACGAAGACTAATATTTATTTATGCACACAAAAATACTTTACAGAGAAAAGAAATAATACAAATTGAAGTGTACAAAGGTACTGCTTTCATTAGAAATTTCTTCCAGTAGACCTGCGACAGGAAAGTTGGATGATACATAAAGACAGTGTGTAGAAGGAATAAGGAAACTTAAAATAGACATATATAACTTAACTAATAATATCCTTAACGTAATTGGTTCGATCAGAGATCAATATCACAGTCTTCTTTTTCGTATGAGGTTGTGGCCACCTCTGATGTCAGAGTTAATTAGGCCTCCTCTGGGAACCCCACAGCTCTCTGACTTGGCTATTTCAGACTTACATTAACTATATAAGTCCAGTATTCCTCACAATGTTTTCTTTCACCGTTGCCTGTGATGTCCAAGGTAAACTTAAAAAGTACATAGGAATTTGAAAAAAGTCACATTAGTACTTGCCCGGATTTGAACCCACAACCGCAAGCACAAGAGGCGAGGTCTTAGCCACTGGGCCAACACGATATGTGTACGATATGTATACCTCAATATCACAGTAAACTCATATATATATCATGTAATAGGGCACCGACCGAGTCATTCAACTCCACAGTCAGAAGTAGCACTTACTACGCCAACGAGACAGTCAATATTAGAACGATATAAATTCGGTAACAAATTATAATTTCTTGTCAAATTATACACTATACGTGCGAATGAAGCAGATATTAAGGCGCCGATTCCCTTGAGTAGCTGATTTTAAAATGAGAATCACGTCTAAACGGCTAGTCGTAATTTTTTGAAAAAAATATATGTTATATTAGACTATTTTCTTAATAATTTGATCTGAGCAAATTTTGAGTTTTATTCGTATAACATAGTGTAATTAATTTGTAAAGTTATGTCTAAAACGGACAAAAACAGGACAATCACACCAAAACCGCTGGGCGTATTTTAATGAAATCGACACCATCTCAAAGACAATTTAATTATCTACATTTTGATCTGACGCTTTTTTTTTAAAGTCATAGAATAATAAGGAAAGTACAAAAAACTACTAAATTTTGGGTCGCGCGGGTGTGAAACGAGTGCGCGTTTTGTTCCCTCAAGGTCGTTGGCGTTAGTCGTCGTCTTAATCGAGCGTCAATCATTGTGGGCAATATTAGAAACCAAATAGATAAAACAATCCAATGTTACATGGCCAAAATGACAGTTTGACTTATTGAAAACTGAGATAAGAGCGTTTTTGGTCCCACTCGGGGTACTAGTTTTTTTTTTTTGTTTTTTTTTTTGTTTTTCTCTCGAGTCTACTGTGCGGGTCACAAATAAAACATTTTTCTTGCTTTCTTTTTTATCTACCAGACTTAAAGATAGATTGAAATTGTGCTATAACTTATGAGTCGGTGAGTAAATTAGCCAGTTAATGATTTTTTGCTCTCGGCCGATAGTTAATTAAACTATACTCTGCTTTTTAATTTCGTAGACTAAAATGACATTTGGGGGGTTGCCACTTTATCGTTACATAAAAATAGTGTCGTATTCTGACTATCCTAAGTGATCGAAAGTTGATCGTAAATCGAAAAAATTCAAAAATGGAACTGTTTCACGGCAAAAAAAAACATTTGTTAAGAAACTAGCGGCCCTTATTTAGCTTCTTCTTATTTATATCAGACATCATTTTATCGATCGTATTTATTTTATTGTTGATTTCATATTTAAAACCATAAAAGGGTATGTACAGGTCCCGTCTCGTAAAAAGAACGCTGGCCTTGAATCTGCGCAGTGAGCGATTTATCGATCAAACTGGTGGTATGAAGGGGGCGCGACGGGGGAATGCTGCGCCAGTGTTTCTGTGCGCGCACGCTATTGGTTCGTCAGTTGACCCATGCTTCCCGCGCAGACATCACGCTTCGTTCGCTCCCAAAATACTGTTGCACACACAACTTATTTTGCACGACGATGGTTTTAAAAATGAAGGGAAGAAAAATTATTTATTTACTCTCATATCGTAATATTCGAATTATTAACTTCAAAACGAGTTTATATTGACATACTTTATAAACACAATACCGAAATTTAAAAATAGAATCTCATTACAACACTATTTCTCTAACAAAATAATGCTATAAAACAATTTTTTTCTGCTTCACCGTCGAACACATCATCGCTTACCATCAGGTGAGATAGTGGTCAAGCGCGCGCCTATAGAATAACAAAAAATGTTTATCACCTGCGCTACCTATATTTGCATGAAAGATAGGAGCTAAAACATGGGCGTCAAAAAGACTGTAGTTGATGCACAAGAAATAATACCCGAAATGAAAAAGAAGCACTGCGTACTGAAAAAACTTTTTAACAAAAATATCGAACCGACTTCCAAAACAAATCACTAAAAGCGAAAAATAACTTTCTTTTCCGAAGTCGGTGTCGAAAAACGGAAAACAATAGGTACCAAATACACCGACTACGGAAAAGAAAGTTATTTTACGCTTTGTAGTGTTTGGTTTTGGAAGTCGGTTTGATTTTTTTGTTAAAATGTTTTTTATTTATCTCTTTTTAATTTTGGTGGATAGACTAGATACCTCCAAATATCATAAATCCCATTTATAACCATTGGAAATCTCATGACGATTCCAATAAGCCCAAACACGACTAAGATCCATTGTTTTATTACGGAGTTCCAGTGCCTATCTTCCGGCTTCATCATCAGATCCGTATGATATTACCATTTTCATCATTACCACTTATTTATAAGTATTTGTTTTATATAGTCGGTTAGCTATTCGAAATATCTTATACCCGTGACATACTTAGCTTTAAGTAGTTCCAGTGGCCATCTGCGGTCTTCTTTATCAGTTCCATTTCACCAAATGACACTTTCTGAGTTTAAATGATTGCATTGTTGATAAAAATACCAAAATCGCCTAAACTAAAACTACCAATGTATGCCTGTAATATTTGAGAAGTTCCCTCGATTTCTCTAGGATGCCATCATCAGATCCTGGTTTCCTTATCATGGTTCCACGCTTCAAGAAAGAAAAATATTCATTCGTGACCCGCACAGGAGACATGAGATACGCAAAACACAAACAATCACATCACACATCACATCATCAGCCTTTTAATGTTACCACTGCAGGGACACAGGCCTCCTCTCTGTGAGAGGGAATGGGCCGTAATCCACCACGCGGGCCCAGTGCGGGTTGGTGGATATCACATGTCTTCGAATTTTTGGTTCTAGGACATGCCGGTTTCCTCACGATGTTTTCCTTCACCGTTTTGAGAGCAGTGGTGATGAAATTATTTACACAAAGTAAAGCGCCTGCCTGGGCTCAAACCCACAACCTACAACTTGTAAGTCGCGGCCGATACCACTGGGCCGCCACTGCTCTCAAACACAAACAATTATAAAAAATAATAAAAATAAATAACCCCGTGTGAGACCCAAAAGGCTCCTATCGCTTGAGGTATCTCCTTTCCAATAAAAAGAGTTATGAAAATCGGTTCATAAACGACGGAGTTATCCGCGAACACACAAAAAAAAAACAAAAATATATAAGATCGAATTGAGAAACCTCCTCCTTTTTGTGAAGTTGTTCAAAAAGAAATGAGATATCATCGAAAACATAACTAATAAAAAACCCAATTCTCGCGTTATTCTACCGCAGATTTTACATAAATATCGACCTCTTAGAAATCCAAGTCGGTTAATTTCTTACTGAATAAATTATGGGACTTAAGTTTTGCATTCGATCTCACCACTTTTGCGTTAGAAGAACGCGAGACTTTTACTATTCAAATGTTATATTTTTGATGGGATATTTTATTCACGTTCTTCAGACAAACAACTAACCAACTACAAAGTAACATTTACTAATACCGTAACAATAACAAGGTTTTCATAGTAATTACCGTTTTATTAGCTTCTTTTAACATGCCATTAAATGTGATTTAAACGAGGCTGTGAGGCGTTGTAAAAATAAAAATATGTATATATCTGTGGTTTGTTACTACGACGGACAGCCGGAGTAAATAAATATCGGATCGGCTTACTTATACTAAAATGTTTTATGTGACCAGCGGTTTAAAATAAGACCACTGTGTCCCTTGTGTTGTTTGTGTGAAGGTTACTGACGACGACACGGTTGGCGCACTTGGCGCAGTGGTTGAGCGATCCGCGACTGCGCTGCGTGTCTATTTTTTTTTTTTTTTAAGTAACCAACAGCGATATATAAAATGTTTTACAAAATATGCTTATTGCAGTTTTATAGCAAATTATAAGTTTCCCTGTGTAACTGGGATATATGTATAAAACATGCAAACGGACTAATGCACGTCGCGGGTACGATCAAATATTTGAATGGCTTACAGGTAGTTTTTAGATGTTTGTAAACGCTCCCACGATACAGAAGATATACTTAGTATTATCCCATACGGTTATTAAAAAAAAGTTTTGTAAAAAATTTACTTCTATCAGCGGCTTCCCAGCGTGAAACTTAAACCATACATATGAGTATACATATGAGGATGTAATAGGGTACGAGTGCAGTGGTGGCTTAGTGGTATCGGCCGCGACTTATAAGTTGTAGGTCGTAGGTTCAAACCCAGGCAGGCACTTTACTTTGAGTAAATTATTTCACCACCACTGCTCTCTTAACGGTGAAGGAAAACATCGTGAGGAAACCGGTATGTCCTAGAAACAAAAATACGACTACACCAACCCGCATTGGGCCCGCGTGGTGGATTACAGCCTATTCCCTCTCACAGAGAGGAGGCCTGTTTTCCAGCAGTGGGAACTTTAAAATAGCTGATGATGATGAATAGGAGACGAGCCTTTTACCATCAACTGGGCACAAAACTAAACTCCAGGATGCCACTGATAAATTTAAGATGAATTTTTTTTATGTAGTGCTCGTAGAAGGTGGAACTTCTAAAATCATGTTTAGTGATCTGAACGTTTACATTCACGTTTATGGCCAGGACACCCGAGTTTTATTTGAAAATATTACATAAAGTATAGAGTGGTTTGCGGTACCTAGCAAGTTTATGATAAAAACTAGTTGTTCCCGCTACTCTGTCTCCGTACAAATACCGTCCAAGTACCAAAGTCAAAATATATATATAATACTAAAAATAACAATAATAAACGAAAAGTTACACAGTATGTATTAGAATTGCCTGTACCCAGAATCGAATTATTTAGGCGTAGTTGTGTTTACATGGCGCCTCTTATTTATAATTCTATACCCTCCTTTATAACCGATCTCCCTTACAGAAAATTCTGTATAGTTTTAAAAAAGTGGCTCATTTCTCACAGCTTTTATTCTATAAACGAATTTCTAAAAAAAACTCCATGTCAATCTTATCATTACAGGAATGTATTGTAGATTATTTATTTATTTTATTTAACAATAATTATTTTATTTAACAATAATATAATTTCATATAATTTCATAGTCTACTTAAGTAAGTAAACTAAGTGTTTTGAAGAGTTTACTAAACTTAACAGGTTAAATACCTAATAAAAATAATGTGTTATGGGATCTGCTTATTGTAAGCACCGTAACTCGTATCTTAATATTTGCATGCCAACTTATGGCGAAATGTGTCATTGTGCTAATAACTTATTTATACCATCTTTGTACCGCATTTAATGCAAATAAATGGCTTTGACTTTGACTTTGACAAAAGTCAAAGTCAAAGATTTATTTGCAGATAAATATGGTTACAAAAGTTCTTACAATGTAGTATAATAGTAGCTTGACATATTTAATCATAGCATAATGACATGCAAATTTTACCAGGTTATGGTTTGGAATTATTAGAGTAGTGATAGTAAGTCCTTACTTAAAATGCGTCATTGCAAGCAGAAACCATTGCACAACTAAATGTTCCTACACATTAACCAATAAACAAGAAATACTGGCGGCCAGTGTGGATCAAGTGGATTTGGTAGACTACCCGAAAACCGAGGATTTTTTTTTCCATCCATACCACAGTTAAAAATTATGCAATTATTGAAAATGGTTTTGAAATATTTGTGAGTTTTATGTTTCGATTTGAAAGTTTTTAGTTGCAATGTAATGTTATTGAAACAGGTTTCAATTTTTCTCACTGGCAAAAAGGGAAATAATTGAAAATATGAATAATAGAATGGACTATTCTATTTTTACTAATACAGTGTGAATAAATGAAAAACTGCTTTCACAACATCACATTGGTATTTACTGGGTTCCGTTTATATTTGAACGCGAGCTACATTAATGGATTAATGCAGTTATTAATTATATTTGTAATACTTCTAATGTGTCTCCTCTTCGATAACTTATTGGGAATTTACTTTTAATACACTTAATAGTAATTCTTGCTGGATGCGATACGCACGGAACCGGTCAATGTGGCGACGCTTGGGGCAGGCCCATGTCCACCAGTGGACGTCTTTCGGCTGATATAATGATGATGACACATAATAGTTACAAAATTCTCGAAAACTTGTACCTCTTACATTTTGAAAGCGAATAGAAACACTCATGTCTATCCTTACCCATGTCTATATAAAACTATGAATAAATAAGACAGTAACTTGCACAGAAGCTGTACTGAAAGTTCCTTTGTTTTCACTTAAATTGAAACGAGGCAGTTCTCGAAACCGGAGTGCAGTGAATTGGAGTGGATAATAAAGGGAACAGATTGAAAAAGTTAGAGATCATCTTTATTGCACAAGTGCTGTGAAGACTTATATATTATTAGTATGAACAAATAGATGCATGTTTTGAATTTGTAGAGTTATTTGGCAGAATAGGTTACTCCTAGGCAAGCGTGCATCACCGTCGACCACATGATCGCTCACCATCAGGTGAGATAGTGGACAAACGCGAGCCTGTCAATTAATAAAAAAGTTAACATCTCCGCTTGCCTGGACTAATATTACAATTACTTTGTAATCGAGTATCAAGTTGTGTCGACATAATCATTTTAGTTTTAAATATATATAGTAGTTTCAACGTTGAAACTGCACCCATTTGATTATAAATTAGTTATTGGTGGTGATATCAGAGATGGTTTTGTGTTTACCAAAAATTGTCTACAGGAAACTGTTTTTGAAACAATTTGTCTTAGAAGAGAACGAAATATATTCTTGAGTTATATCGCACTTATATATATGTCGGGTTTAGTCAATAGTACGGACTTAAAGTCAAATCACAAGCACGCCCCTAGCGCCAAACAAGAGCAATTACGCATTGGCGCGCTTTTATAAGCACTTGCGTAGCGGGGAACAGGGCAGTTGAGTACTGGCAGCCGTAGAGCTAAGACGTCGTAGAATCAGTGTCGATCCGTAATATTAGTAAAGCAAGATTGTAACTTGTGTCTATTTGAATAAACCCAGTGTATCGAATAACTTATGTGATTTCATTTGCACGATTATACCCACCGACCTGCCCACACACGATGTCTTAACCTAAGGGAATACATCCTGACTTCCCGATGGTTTACATCTATCGGCCAGCCTTGATGCGACATATATATACATTTTAGTATGTTAGGATGATTAACATTGTATCGAGTTCACTAAGCCTTAAGTCACAGCTGATATGATATAACCACATCAGTCGTCCGTGTCGTCTTACAGGTAAATAACTTTTATCTTTGTGTGGAAATTCACATGGATTGCCTTCCTCTTGGGGCAGACATGATGTTGTTAGTAAGAGTCTGGCAGACCCCTCTGTATCTCTGAGAGGTCTGTCAGACTTCTATTGACTACAAAACAACGCAACGCCAATTAGGGCCGATGTGCTTGGACGACGGTATTCCCCAAGGTTAAGTAACTGCCTATTATAACAATGTATTTTCAAAACAGTTGCAGTAAAATAGCCTAAAATATTCAGCTCACTTAAAATAATTTGACAACATCAAACTGTCATGCAATTATTAGCTGTGTTTTTAATAACTCATGGGTGAATTAGTGATGTTACGGAGCTTCGACTCCGATTCCGATTAGTCGGAAATTCCGTTAAATATTACACCTCCAGTTCCAACTTCAGCTCCAACTCTTTAAGGCCGTACCCTGACCAAAAAATCAGCATGAGATATGAGCATTCCTATTGGCCTAGCGGCACTGGTGGCGCATGAGTTACGGTAGTGAATACGCCCAGATTTTAGAATAAAATCTTTATAAAATCGAATATTGGTCTTTTGAAAAAAATAAAACTTACAAAATGTTCGTTATCAAATTGTCTATACATTAGTGTTAGTACAAAAAATAATTAATTAATACTCTACGAGGAGATGCATGCTATCAGTAATTATTTCACATTTTTATGGTTTTGTTGGAAGGAGATTAGTGACACTTATACACCTATAAAAAAAAAGTGTACTACAATTTTAGAATCAACATTATGTAGAAATTTAATGTATTTTTATTAATTGATATTTCTTTTTAAATAAAGAGTAGATAGCTCTTAAAAACTGCACAAAATTCGACTAGCGCGGCGTTTTGCTCGGGGACGCGCCTTAAGACGACGCGACGACTATCGCCAACTTCATTGAGGGAATAAAACGCGCACTCGTTTCACATCCACGCGACCCATAATTTAGTAGATTTTTGTACTTTCTTTATTATTCTATGACTTAAAAAAAAGCTTCAGATCGAAATGTAGATAATTAAATTGTTTTTGAGATGGTGGTGATTTCATTAAAATACGCTAAGCTGTTTTGGTGCGATTGTCGTGTTTTTGTTTTATTAATTACAGTATGTTATACGAATAACGCTAAAAATTTTCTTAGATCAATTTGTTAAGAAAATGGTCTAATGTAACATATATTTCTTCCAAAAAAATAGGACTAGCCGTTTAGACGTGATTCTCATTTTAAAATCAGCTACTCAGGGACATCTGCGCCTTAAATCGGAGATTTTAATTGGAGGTCGATGGCAACGGACAGCGGCCGGCGGTACGCGCCCGCTGGCTGTGGTTTACGAAAACGAACAAGTTTATGTTTACGTGCGATATGCGCACGGGGTCCCTACGTGAGTTCTGTCGCAGGTTTTTTTAATTAATGAGGCTGAATAAATAATGTTTGTACTATTTCGATTCTTGAGGCCTGCCCTTAACACATCGCCTCTTCTGCCACGACCTCCGACTCAGACTCTGACTCCAATTTCGGTTCCGACTCCGACAAACCAAATTTGAAAAACTCTTATTCCGACTTCGGTTCCGATAAACCACCTTCATAAAATCCCTAGGTGAAATTTACATAAAAATTTGAAAAGTGCGTGCAAGATACCAGTTAACGTTTATATTTCTTCCGCATGCCGTAAAAAGGAGTCGTTTATGAATTTTAATTCATAAACGACTCCTGTTAGTGATGTTTTTTTAGCTAAAATTACTGGGTAAGTTTCCGTGGCCTATTATCTAGGCTAAAGGTGTGTCGACAAATCGTGTCAGATTTGGACTCGCACGAAATATTTTTCCCCTCAGAAAAATTAAGCTACGACTTGGTTGTATTTAGACACCAGTTTATACTATATAATTTAATATTATAAAGAGGAAAGATTTTTATGTTCGTTTGTTTGTATCGAATAGGCTCCGAAACTACTGGACCGATTTAAACAATTCTTTCACCAATAGAAAGCTACATTATTTCTGAGTGGCATAGGCTATTTTTTATCCCAAAAACGAGTCCTGTGGGGTACACGGGAGCGAAGCTGCGGGGAACAGCTAGTATTTAATCAAGGTGAAGAGAACCCGCATGTCCCAGAACAAAAAAAAATCGAAGACATGTGACGTCTACAAACCCGCACTGGGCCCGCGTGGTGGATAAAGGCCCATTCCCTCTTGCAGAGAGGAGGCCTTTGTACCTGCAGTTAGAACGCTTAAACCTTATATTTACGTCTAACATGACATTTTTAATTTTATAATCAGCATAATTTTAGGCTTACCAAAGCAAATATTTTCGCAGGGTGGCTAAATGTTGTGCGTTTGATTGGCGATCCCTATGTCAAGCTTTAAACTTTTGATGATTAGTTGATTATAGGTACTGTGAAGTCGAATACTACCTAACAGTGGTTTCATTTTCATTCTCATTGTCAAATTTCATCCCATTGTTTGGGGTCGGAAGCATCTACTGCTGCCATTAGATTGTTGTTTAAAGGTAGACTTTCGAGCAAAGTGGCTCCTACGTCACTGATGCGACTACAGGGCAATAATATTATGCACATCATCATCATTTCAGGCGAAAGACATCCACGGCTGAACATAGGCCTTCCCCAAGCGTCATTGACCGGTCCCGTGCGTCTCGCTTCGAGCTGATTCCCGCAATATGAACTAGGGAAACGTATTTTAACAGACATCTTTGTTAGGGGGTCTTTCAGGCTTTTTCGGTGCGGAATCGATGTTCAGAACTTGACTGTGTCATGTGATGTTCTCATCACATTCTCGATATATCTCAGCCGTGTTTTGGAGAGCTATAGCAGTCGCTTGATTGCAATAGGGAACTATCCGCAAAGCTGCGCTCAGATGGCGCCAAAGGTTTCAGCGAAAACAAACTAGAGAAGGGCGTTTTCGGTTTTTTTGCACAAACGGTTATGTATGTGTTTTCATATCGATATCGAAAACGTTTTTTAGATATCGATATCAGTAGTACAGTTTGCAAAAGTTAAAATGTTATTTAGATGAGCAAACTAACAACGAACGCGAAATAATACTTAGAAAGATAGGTAGCGCATATGGTTCCTAACGTTTGTGAAGTTTGCGTTTTGTTCGTAGTTCGTACGTTTTCGCATTGTTACGCTTTAAGTTTTGAATTATTCGTTCTCGCACGCTAGTAAGGTTTTTATTAGATACAGCTTTTATAATATCGGTTATTTTGATATTGATATCGATATGATATGATATCTAAGACATATCCGATATAAGTTACGTTTTGATTTATCGGACCCATCCCTAAAAAATAAACAAACTGTCAAAGTCGAGCGACAAAATTTCGCAGTCTAAGCATACAAAATATAAAACTAATAGTGAAAGTAAAATGAAGCTAACTACTTCCCCAATATTATTATTTGGTTTTTGAACACAATTTATCTTAAAAACAGTAAAAAATAGTTCGGTAACCACAAACAGTAGGAGACGCCATGTTTGTTTACTCTGAGCCGTCAAGCGCCATCTGGCGGGAGCAATTGGCAGTAATGTTCCCTATTATATTATTTGTAGTAAGAGGTTTTTTTTTAACGCTAATGGCATCGGGGTCATTGCTAGTGTTTTCGTGTAAAAGCAAAACCACACCTACTAAGCTTGACATGAAACTCATTTCGCTATTCATTTGTTTTTGCAATGTCATTGTTAGGATTTCGGTAAATGATAGGTGTGTCTGTTATTCGAATGAGTTGCAAAATTTAATACAAATATTTTTTATTTTATTTAAAATTTATTGTCCCACTAACACGTCAAAGAAGTATGGAAACAAGCATTCTGAAGATTAGAAGTATCGAAAAAATCCGTCATACCGTCATAAGACTAAAGCCATCGATGCTCTCAGATACGCACAGAGGCTAAAATGGCGATGGGCAGGACATGTAGCCAGACTAAATGACAATCGCTGGACCAGAAAGACCACATCATCATGGTTAGGACCGTCGGGCCAAAGATAAAGGGGTAGACCAAATGCGCTCTGGGCAGACGACGTTATAAAAATAGCAGGTACCAACTGGGTGCGAGTAGCAGAAGATAGAAAACATTGGTTATCTCTGGAGGAGGCCTTTACCTTCCGTTGAGAGGGGTTCTTGCAAATTACTCCCAAAAACTGACAATAGTTAATTAATTCTACATCACAAACAATACCAAATAATTTATTTTTTAAGTAACTATCATTACTAATTTTGTTACATAAAAAATTCATTATGTATTCTTGTTACTGTCTAAGATTATTAGAAGTATACAAGTTATTTAATTTAATTGAAATGTAATGCAATTAATTGATTGGAAATCGAAAGTTTATTGTACCTTTATTTGAGAAACTCGTGGCTAAATTATAACAGACGCACGGGTCGATCATCAAGGTTAAGCAACGCTTGACGAGGTCAGTCCGTGGATGGGTGACCATTTCAACATACCGAGTTTCCTGCGTGCCTCGGAAAGCACGTTAAGCCGTTTGTCCCGGCTGTCATTTGAAGATCTTTGACAGTCGTTTCGGGTAGTCAGAAGCTTGAGATCTGACACCATTATTGCCAAGGGGTACCGTGTTACCCAGTTACTGGGTTGTGGAGGTCAGACAGGCAGTCGCTCCATGTAAAACAGTGGTACTTAGCTGAATCCGGTAAGACTGGAAGCCGACCCCAATACAGTTGGGAAAAGGCTAGACAGATGATGATATTTGAATGATTTAATTGTAAAGTAATTAATTTATTGGAAACTAGCTGTTCACCGCGGCTTCGCGCCCGTGGGCGAAAATTTTGGGATAAAAATAGCCTATGTCACTCAGGAATAATGTAGCTTTCTATTGGTGAAACAATTTTTTAATTTTGTCCAGTAATTTCGGAGCCTATTCGGTACAACAAACAAACAAACAAAAAATCTTTCCTCTTTATAATATTATAGTATAGATTTAAAGTTACACTACTATTTTAGTAATTTAAATTGTTAAAATAGTATATTGTACTATTTTAATAATTTAAATTGTAGTGTAATTCATTTATTGGAAATTGAAATTTTATTTTATGATTTAAAATACCGAAATATTAATTAACCTACCAAAATACCACTAACCCAGTAACAATGAATCAATTAATCAATAATAACTCTTACTAACAACGAGCTAATCTAATTAATTATGCATGTACACTGTTTTAATTTGTCAATCTCTACTGTAAAGCAAGAAATAAAAGGTTTTTTTATTTAATTTATTTTTATATTGTCCCACTGCTGGCCACAGGTCTGTCTCAAAGCCCTCCACTTTTCCTGATGTTTTGCCTTCTCCGGTAAATGGTTATAAGTCGTCACACCAGCGTTTCCTAGGCCTCCCTCGGCGACAAGGCCTACAAATTTATTAGGAAATTTAAATGTAAATGCCTCCAAAAGCTTCCATTTATATCTTTTAATCTACGAAGCTTATCTGGTCGGAATCCTGTGAACTTAGAAAAATATTCCAGAAATTAAATTCCAGTGAAATTATCACTTTCAGTATATAAGGCGGATTTTCATAATAATACTTTTCAACATACTTGCTCATAAAGTGGTTCTAATTCCACCGCAATTAGGCACATAATGATACCTGTTATCAAACTGTGACTTTTTCATTGCTATTATTCACAAGTGAGTTATAGAGTTTTGTTTTTTAATTTATTGGTTGAGTTGCTTTGTTCTTTAAAAAGTTTCGATACAAAAAAGATCGTGCTCAATAGTACAAATAAATTAATGTTCCTATTGGTATCTCATTTCATGCAAATTCGTATTTAAACATATAATTTCAACTTGTACGTGCTTAATAAATAAAACATTCACTCAAATATAAATTTTATTTGCTCTGTAATTAAGAAAAAATTAAATGCCCTATTTTGTACGTGGCTAAACCAGTATCCGCGAAAAGCCAAAAAAAAAGAAACCTCATTCTTTTAGTATATGGCCGATCGCCATTGTTAAATGCGCGCGCATAGGAAAACTGATTAATTTTGCCCGCCATTGCGAAAACATTTTCACAACTCGTTTTTACTGTTGAAAATGATTTTTTAGTATTATAACCTAGGAGACTTTGAATAGGTAAATTTCAAGCATTGCTTAGCATTAGAATTAATATTTGTTTCGGGATATTTACCATGTATATTTTTTCACCATGGATATTAATTCTAATTATTGTGACCATGTCAGCTTAAAAACTTATATTGCTTAGCATGCCATCACGTCCGTCAATAAATAAGCTTCAATCATCTGCCTAGTCTTTTCCAACTTTGAGGGATGAGTTCTAGTCTAAACGGATGCAGCTGAGTACCAGTATTTCGGTAACGCGATCCATGTTGGCAAAACTGGTGGCAGATTTCCTGGCTTCAGACTGTCCGTAAAGACTTTCAAGGAATACAGATGAAAACCAACAATTCCTTCTGTGTAACAGATGTTGCACAAAGGGAATTAATTGATGATGATCACCAGGGTGGTTATAGTGAGGTAAAAACCTGGTGTTTTCCCCAAAGGCTAGGTTCCGATAAAAATGCATCTACCGCTTAAATGAGAACACCAATACAGATAAAACAAAAGCTACTGTTGATAACATCAAAATAATAAAAAAAGCGAAAAAATGTGTATCTTTTAAAACTTCATATAGCTTTGAAATTGAAATTCTTCATTTTTTTGTGCATTCCTTCGCTTGGCAAATTTTCAATAGCTTGAAAATTTCTACTCGAGCTAAATTAAATTTCAAATACATCAAATTTTGATTGAAAAGCGGGCAATTTGACCCGTTTTGGTAGCCATTGGAATAAATGATAATACAGCCCTAAAAGTTACGCTGTGGTTTATCAAAGAACAAAATGTTCGAAAGATTTTTCGAGTAAAATCATTCGTTGGGTTTGCATAATAGTGGACGTGTGTAACTGGGACTCACACATTAGTTGATTAAATAATCGCTTGTTTGTATTTTGGTCATAGTCCATTTATTATAGCACAAGTATAAACATAATCAGCATATAGCAGTGTTTTTCAACGTGTGGGTCACGAAAACTACCTCAGTAAAAATACAATAAAGTTTAAGAATTAAAAAAATGTTGATTTATTAAAAAACTAAAAATAAACTATGAGTAATCGTTCTGCGAAGGTTGCGCTTGTTTCTCATTAATAAATTTCTCCAAAAATGGATCCGTTTTTGCTAGATTGAGAATTAAATCGTCTTCAAAATTGATGAAAATGTCAACTCGCACATGTACCAGGTGGCAAATAGAATCAAACATTGAAGTATGCCTGTGTTATTAATTCTGGGTATTATGTTTTTCTTTTTAACCAAAATAAATCCAAATAGGCAGACTTGAATTCCAAGTGCAACATCCCATCGGCAGATAATGCCAGCAGATTTTCTTTGAGCTTGGTTGCCAAATTTGCCTCATTTAAAAGCAGATTTAAGATCCACTTTTGCCCAGTGTTTTCCGATATATCTTGCACGGAGAAGTAATGACACAATTCTACTTTCAAAGAAAATCTCATAAAAATTCCAATAAGCCCATACACGACTAGGATACATTGTTTTATATATAAGTATGCCTATAACATTTGAGGAGTTCCATCGATTCCCATGGGATCCCATCAGATTCTGACTTAGTGTCTATGGGATTACCTCTGGGGTATACCCTTTCAAACACAATGTTTTTTTCAAAATCGTTCCACAATCGGCGGCGTAATTGTGTAACAATCATACCAAAAATTAAAAATAAACATACAGTCGAATTGAGAACTTCATCATTTTTGAATTCGGTTGAAAAAAGTGAAGTGTCGGGGAATATTTGTTCATACTATGGGGGGTCGTGTCATGAAAAAGGTTGAAAAACACTGGCATATAGTGTTGCCACTACTGAGACGTATTCCTCCTCTATCTAAGAGGGCCATAATCGACTTAGTGCGGGTTAGTAGATGTCACATGTCGTCGAATTACTAGTTCTAAGACAGCCTCAATAAGAGCTGTGAAATTAATTACACAAAGTAATGCGAATCCAGGCAGGTGCCAGGATCCCCCCCGGTGGGTTCCCGCATTGTCGTGGCGGGAACCCACCGGGGGGCTTCAGTTACCGTGGCTTGGTCACCCACGGTGACGGAAGAGAGACCTGAGGAGGGGCCGCTCGTCAAGGCTTTTGTTGATTAAGCCGACGACGTAGCGACAACTAGTAGGTTGCGGTGCCGCTTGGTAACAGCTGACATCGCAACTGAGGCGGGCCGCGATGTCTTATGGAGCGTCCCAGGTCCCGATATCGCGGCTGTGGGTTGGAGGCCCGGCGGGAGATGAGTGCTGGTATTGCGGTGCGCTGCTCTCCTATCTTCCGCGGCCGGGCTGCAGAGGAGGAGTAGTGTCGGTATAGAGTTGGCAGCTCTCCGTATGCCCTGCGGCCGAAAAATGGTAGGTGGCGGGGCTATTGACCTTGACCCATCACACGGGGACGTCTGGCGCCAAGGTGCTGGTTTGGTCCCTGGGGTGGTCACGACGTGCAGTGTGTTCTGGTGCGCTGGTGATGGGGTTACACCCCAGAGGAGGGTCACAGGAGGACACCGTGGAGTTTTAGTGTGTTGGAGTCCCACATAACTGCGCTATCTGTCTAACTTATATGGTGTACATAATAAAGAGTATTCTATTCTATTCTATCTCCCCGTGGTAGCCCAGTATGCATGAGAATTTCTCCACGATAAAAAAAAGGCAGGTGCCAGGGTAAATTTGTAAGTCATCATAATTTCAGCCAAAAGTCGTCAAATTCTAGACATAACCCGCTCCCAAGCTTCGCCACACTGTTCGACCCTGTGCGTCTCGCATCCACCGAACTTCCGCAGCTTTGAACAGGTCATTGCTTCACCTAGAGGCAGGCCTTCCGACGCTGCGTCTTCCAGTACGCGGTCGCCCCTACAGAACTTCTTGGCCCGGCTCACTACCACATAAGTTTGGCAATTCTTCGGGTTATGTCGGTAACCTTGCAGATGTCTTCATTTCTGATGCGATCACGCAAGGAAACTACGACCATAACTCTCTCCATTGCCCTTTGGGTGACTTTAAGCCTTCCGATGAGGCCCATTGTGAGTAACCACGTTTCGGTCCCATAAGTTATCACTGGTAACACACACTGGTCATAGACTTTCGTCTTCTCTCGAGACCCTGTAGTAAGTTGGACGAGAAGATACCGCGCAACTGCCCGAACACTGGCCAGCCGAGTCGGATTCGACGGAGACTTTAGACACTTGGAGGAGGTCTATATTCAGCAGTGGACGTCTTTTTCGGCTAAAATGATGATGATGAATGATAATAATTTAAAACTAATCAGCAAAAAACAATAATCTGTTTTGTTGCTAGTAAGACATTGTTTGCAAGTCCCAATAATTTCGCAACCAGCAACCAAACTTTAGGTAACTATTATCTAAAGAATGGTTTCGGGGTGCCATCCACAATGTGGAACTTGGTGCCCTGAAACTCAAGGTTGTTGACGCCAAGGACCTTCTAAAGCCAGTCAAAATGGCATGGAAGAGTCGCAACTTGGCGTTGCAAGACTCTGCCCGGGCCATTCGATTGCTCCAGCGACTCAACCCTACCTTGAGGACGAACGACTGGAAGGTCGTGAATACGCTCACTGAGCAGACCGGCATCCGTCGTATCGTCCTCATGGACGGGGTGTCCGCTGGGGTCATCAAGGCCGCGAACCTTCACCAGGTCATCGGACCACCTGGTGGGAGGCCTTCCAACGCAACGTCTTCCGGTTCGCGGTCGCCACTCCAGAACCTTTCTGCCCCATCGGCCATCCGTTCTGCGAGCAATGTGCCCTGCCCACTGCCACTTAAGTTTGGCAATTCTTCGGGCTATGTCGGTTACCCTGGTTCTCTTGGGATCTCTAAATTTCTAAAGCTCTTCCAGGAGGGATTGAACGATACTCGTTCAAGCTTCTGGAAGAAGACAAGGGAGAGGCGCCTGCTGCGGAAGCAGAAGTGGAGCCCTCCGAGGATGGACCACCACAACATGAGGAGGCCATTGAAGAAATCTCTGCTGACGGCACAGCGCAGGCAACAGAGATTGGGACCAGAGTCGGAGACAGACCACGAGGATGACATCCTCGGGGACTTCGACACCCTGGGAATCGAGTCGCCGACTGTTTTCGAGGAGAGCCAGGTGATGGAGGAGAGGCCTCAAGACTTAGGCCCTCCCATATCAACACAGACCCATCAAGATCATCCAAGATGGAGGGACTAAGGTGTGTACAAATCAATTTGCATCATTGCAGAGCCGCTACTGCCCTTCTGGCTCGGCAATTGAAGCTTAACACATACGAAGTTGCCTTGATACAGGAACCTTATCTGTATAAGGGGACTATAAAAGGCTTAGGTGGGACAGGAGGCATGGTGCTCTATGACTGTCTAACTAATGACGCGAGGACTTGCGTCTATATCAGGGGCGGTATAGAGGCAATGCCCTTACGTACTTTCTGTTACAGGCATCTCACAACAACCTTGATCCAAGTGGGGACGGGAACAGAGAAAAGGAGAATCATCCTTGCCTCTGCCTATCTCCCATATGAACAAAAAGAACCAGTAACACCACTAATCAGAAGACTGGTTGATTACGGCAACCAAAAGAACCTTGACCTGATACTTGGTTGCGATGCGAACGCACACCACGTCGTTTGGGGCAGCTCGGATACCCAAACCCAAGGTATACAAATTGGGACTCATACAGGAGGGACCTCAAAGTAAATTTGGGGAGCCCTAAAGGTAAGCTCAATTCCATACTGGATATAGAACTTGAAGCGGACAAAATCAAGGCAGGCATCATCGGTGCATGGGAAGATAACAGCCCAGAGAAGAAGGCCTTTGGCAAAAAGGTACCATGGTGGACTCCTGAAATAGCCAAAATACGTCAGGAAACACGACAGGCCTTTAATGTGTAAAAGCCAGGAAGGATTTTTCTGGCTATCATAGCATGCTAACAAGGTATAACACGGCGGTACGTAAGGCCAGAAGAACTAATTGGCGGCAGCATTGCACTTCCATCGAAACTCTGCCAAATGGGATGAGGTTGTGCAAAGCAATGTCCATGACCAAGACAAACCCACTAGCATCTGTAAGGGATGAGAATGGGCAACTCACGGAAACTGGACAGGACACTCTGGGCGTGATGTTTAGGACCCACTTCCCAGAATGTATACTGCGCGATAGCGATGAAGAGGAACCAGTCACAAGGGACGAGCTTACAAGGCACACGTCCAAAAATAACTGGCTCACGGCAAAGAAAGTGGTAGATGAAAATAAACTGAAGCTGGCCATAGCGGGCTTCCAGCCACTCAAATCCCCTGGTCCAGATGGCATCTACCCAATACTATTGCAAGAAGGGGCATCTGTTTTGATACCCCATTTGAGTAAGCTCTACAGAGCCTGCATAGCCTTTGGGTACGTACCCAAGGCATGGAGGGAGGTCAAAGTCACCTTTATACCGAAGGTGGGTAGACCGACTTATGAAGAAGCTAAAGCTTACAGGCCCATTAGTCTATCATCCTTTCTCTTGAAAACTCTGGAGAAACTGGTAGACAGGTACTTAAGAGAGGGTCCTCTGAAAGTATTCCCTCTACATAAACTACAATGCGCCTACAGCCCCGGCAAATCTACGGAAACGGCATTGCACTATGTTGCGAGTCGAGCCGAGGCTGCGCTAGAGGGACAAGAAATCTGTGTCGGGGCTTTCCTCGACATATAGGGAGCCTTTGACAAGACAACATTTGAGTCCATACGCACTGCTGCAAAGGAACATGGCATCAATGATACCACGTGCAACGGGATTGACTATATGCTGAGAAGCAGAACAGTCAGATCGGAACTAATGGGAGACAGACTTAGTGCAAAAACAACAAGAGGTTGTCCGCAAGGCGGAGTGCTGTCACCATTATTGTGGTGCTTGGTAGTAGACTCGCTACTAACCAAACTTAATACCGGATCATTCTACACAGTAGGCTATGCGGATGACATAGCTATAATGGTTAATGGTAAATTCCCGAACATAGTGTCTGGATTATTACAACAGGCATTGAGGATGACAGAGGAATGGTGTACAGTGAACCACCTCTCTATCAACCCAAGCAAAGCAGTCATTATTCCCTTCACGAGGAAGAGACAACTAGGAAACCTAGGAGAGCTCTCCCTCAATGGAATAAAACTGCCCTGGTCCACCGAAGTTAAATATCTGGGTGTAACGCTTGATAAAGAACTCAGGTGGAAAACTCATGTGGAAAATATTACGACAAAGGCCTTACGAGTGTTCGGCATGTGTCGTTCTACCTACGGTAAAACTTGGGGCTAAAGCCCAAAGTGATACGATGGCTGTACCGGACAATGATAATACCTATTATCACATACGGCAGCATATTGTGGTGGCCAAGAACAAAGCTTGCCTCGTGCAAAGCGCCACTCACCAGGTTACAAAGAACAGTGTGTCTCGGCATCACGGGTGCTTTCAGGACAACACCTACGGCAGCGATTGAGAGATACCTCAATATCCCTCCTCTGCATATGATGGTTGAATTCGAGGCAAGGAAGATATTACATCGTCTCGCTGTCGCTGGACTATGGGATGCCTCTAAGCCAAAGACTAACCATACAAAGTTCGATGAGAATGAAAACCTGGATCGGGTAACAAGCATGTTATCCGATAAAATGCAAACTATGTTTGTGTTTGAGAGGTCTTTCAAGGTCCAAATCCCTACAATAGAGGACTGGACGAAGGGACTTGATCCACCAGAACAAGATAGTCTGGTGTGGTACACTGATGGATCCAAAATGGAATCAGGTACAGGAGAGGGAATATACGCAAAAGGCTACAAATGTAGCAAAAGCTTAGGGAAGATGGCAACTGTATTCCAAGCGGAAACATATGCCATTATAACCTGTGCTCAAGAGAATATAGATAGAGGGACCAAAGGTAAATCCATATATATTCTTAGTGACAGTCAGGCTGCAATCAAAGCCATGGCATCCTACAAAGTGGACTCCGGACTTATTCTGGATGCTATCCAAACCCTAAACAGGCTTGGGAAGCACAACAGGGTAAGACTGATGTGGGTCCCTGGGCACAAAGGATTCCATGGTAACGAAGTGGCTCATGAACTGGCAAGGGAGGGCGCAGCGAATGATTTTGTGGGTCCAGAACCATGTGTAGGCATCATGACGTGTCTCGTAAAAGCCGCATTTAGGGAGTTTGCAGATCACAGACAACGAACTTGTTGGCTGTCTACTACCGGTCTACAACACTCCAAGAGATTCCTGGGCTCCACTTTTATAGCCCGGGATTGCATTTGGAACATGAGCAGGGGGCAAATCCGCTACCTGCTTGGGGCCTTTACTGGGCACTTTGGAACCAACGACATGCTCATGAAGATGGGTCTAACCGCGACACCCA
Source organism: Orthosia incerta (assembly GCA_948252205.1). Lineage (NCBI taxonomy): Eukaryota > Metazoa > Arthropoda > Insecta > Lepidoptera > Noctuidae > Orthosia > Orthosia incerta. Next base: position 6,559,117 of record OX411759.1, read on the forward strand.
TGTGCAGGTTGTGTGGGGAACATACGGAACGCATGGAACACCTACTGTGCACATGCGATGCACTGGCTGGTAAGCGAATGAGTCTCCTAGGGGTTGGATACCCAAAACCAGAAGATTATAGGCTCATATCTTCTAGTCTCGTTGTAAAACTCATGAAAACAGTTTTCAACGAGAATGAGGAGGAGTAAGTTATCTAGGGGACCACAAAAGATCCCAATGGGTCGAAGTGTCCGAGGTATTTCTCGGCCCCTCCATAAGATAAGATAAGATCTAAAGAATTATTTCAGTGATGGAACACCCATTATGCTGCCCAAACGTAAATTATCCTACTTACATTATAATTGTGAAAGTCTGAATGTTTAGATGTTTGAATGAAAGGAACAAGGTTGACCATAATCTCTGTGCCGGGCTTAGGGCGTGGCGAGCAGAACAATCACCCGGGTCATCACTCTTGCTGGGGCCTCGCGCGACAACCCAAAAGGCTTATAGTTGAAACTTTTAATTTTATCCTGAGCAAATAGTTATTCGTAGCAATAAAATAAAGTTGGTTAATTATTTCATAGTAAACTATTAATAACTAGCAGACGCCTCGCGGCCTCACCCGCTTATTTCCCGTTCCCGTGGGAATACAGGGATAAAAAATAGCTTATGTATGTCACCCGGGAATAGTGTAGCTTGAAATAATTTTTGAAGTCGGTCAAGTAGTTTTTCAGTTTATTCATTACATCATACATCATCAGCCTATTAATGTTCCCACTGCTGGGACACAGGCCTCCTCTCTGTGAGAGGGAATGGGCCATTATCCACCACGCGGGCCCAGTGCGGGTTGGTAGATGTCACATGTCTTCGAATTTTTGGTTCTAGGACATGCCGGTTTCCTCACGATGTTTTCCTTCACCGTTTTGAGAGCAGTGGTGATGAAATTATTTACACAAAGTAAAGCGCCTGCCTGGGCTCGAACCCACGACCTACAACTTGTAAGTCGCGGCCGATACCACTGGGCCACCACTACTCTCTACATACAAAACTATTCATTAGATACAAAAAATCTTTCCTCTTTATAATAATCAGTACTGTAATAATAAATCTGTAGAAAAACAATTTTTGTACATCTAAAAAAATGCCAAAAAAAATAGCCAGGGTGTTAAAGGATAACCAACAGAACCCATTTCTAGCATTTTTGAAATTTTTGTCTGTTTGTCTGTTTATTTGTGCACGCATCACGTGAAATGTACGAAACCAATGTAGATAACTTTTATACATAAAAATTGTGCGTATCTTGAAGAATTACTTAGTTTTTGTTTCATCGCAATCGGTTTACGCTATCAAAAGTTAGATGAATTTAAAGTGTTCAAGAAGTAAAATTATCACAGCTCACGCAATTCAGTTACTCGGACAGTTGAACTCGCTATTCGATAGATGGCGTTGTGCATTTAAAGTCATTTTCTGAATCGCGGTGTTAAGATTTTACGCGAAAGAATGACACTAGAAAAAAAAATGGTATGTAGATAGTATGTATATTTATGAGTATGTGGAGTAGGCAGGCAGGTTGGTAAGTATGGTAGGGTTGGCAGGCAGATGACGGGAGCGAAGCCGCGGGCACAGCTAGTTATTAGTATAGATATTAGAGATGGGTCGTCGACGTATTTTTCGTTAACGAAACTAGACCGTCCATTTCCGTTGATCGACGAGTCGATCAACTAGTTGAATTTGTCGACTAGTCCATTACGTAAACTATGTTAAGTAGACGTTCTTTATAAACTTTGCGACGACGCGACGCGCGGCGTCTACGGTTTGACAACAACTTTCCGATTTAACGTAAACAAATACAAACCAATTTACCTCGCATCGTTCGATCGGTCAATCGCTTTACTCTTCTGCACTCGTGAAACTATAATTATTGGCGTCCTTTTCTTCTTAACACAATGCATTTTTATTCCAAAATGGCTTTCGGCTCATAGAAATATCAACTCTTTGTTTATAGATTTAGAGTTCAAATTAATTTGCTCGATGTTCGTCCATATTAACTTGTTCTACCCAACTAAGTTCTCGCGTTACAAGTCGACATGAACATAGTCGAGTCTCAGTTTAGCCGTCCACGAATTCAACTAGTTCGTTGATTAACGGTGAACCGTCGAATCGTTCATTGTACGTCGACGGTCGAATTAACTAGTTCGTTCATTCAACGCCCATCGCTAATAGATATAGATAATAAGTGGCAAGTTTTGCATTCCTCGCTTATCATCACTTCATCACATACATTGTACATAGGACAATGACCTCACAAATATCTGCCGCTCGCCCACAGCCTTGCAGTGGTAAGGCCGCCACTGCATAACCTGAATTAGGACATGCGATACCTTTTATTTTGGTATTTACGTTCTCTTGGAAAAATTTTGAGTATCAACTTTTATGCGGGCGAAGCCGCTAGAAAAAGCTAGTTTGTAATATTATTTTAGAGCAACAGCTATTTTAATGTCGGATTTTTGGCATCTGCGAGTTGGTTTTCAACCATTTTCTTATCTATACTAATATTATAAAGAGGAAAAGTTTGTGAGTTTGTGACGTTGTAAGGGGTAATCTCTGGATCTACTGAACCGATTTTGAAAATTATTTCACCAGTAGAAAGGTACATTATTCTTGATTCTTGATAGGCAAGGTGACATTTTCAAAAAAAATAGAGATCCTTATGAAAATTGCAATAATGTAACCCAAGGTAGCAAAATGTTGCGTATAAAATTCATTCTTTGGCGTAAGCTGAGTAAACTATTGATGATAGATAAAAATTATTAGGTAGGTAGGTAGGGTTGGGTAGGTAGGGTAGGCAGGGTAGGCAGGGTATGCAGGTTAGGCAGGGCAGGGTAGGTAGGTAGTCAGTTGACGGGAGCGAAGCCGCGGGGATCAGCTAGTCAGAACTAAGCTAAGAAGTTATTATGTGAAGACATTTTTTCAACCTATACTGTCTCACTTCTGGGTAAAGTTGTGAAACTTAAAATAATATAATTTGTAATAAGGCTAACATTTCAATGGGTTTTTTTTTAATATTTAATTTACTTTCTAGCCATTTAATATTACTCATCACAACTTAATTTATATTTATACATAGCTAGTAGCTAGGCACTCGTTTCTGTGAAAAGGGTCTCAACTGACAGACGGACAAAAAGTAATCCGAAATGAATTTCGTTTGTATTAATTTGAGCTTTAGAGCCACGTAATAAATTATTAAAATATAAAAACGCGCTGTTTCATTTACGAAACAGTTTTGGCAATAGCCAAAACTGTTTCGTAAATGAAACAGCGCGTTTCCAATAATACCCATTCTGTATTTTTTACAAGCTTTTAATTAACTTACAATGTATGTATGTATGTTTGGAGCTCGTGGCTAAATAATAACAGCCGCACTGGTCGATCTTCAAAGTTAAGCAACGCTTGCCGAGGTCGGTCCGTGGATGGGTGACAATTTCAACATACCGAGTATCCTCCGTGCCTCGGAAAGCACGTTAAGCCGTTGGTCCCGGCTGTCATTTGAAGATCTTTGACAGTCGTTACGGGTAGTCAGAAGCTTGAGATCTGACACCAGTCTTGCCAAGGGGTATCGTTTTACCCAGTTACTGGGTTGTGGAGGTCAGATAGGCAGTCGCACCATGTAAAACACTGGTACCCAGCTGAATCCGATTAGACTGGAAGCCGACCCCAATATTGTTGGGCAAAGGCTAGGCAGATTAAGATTGTATGTATGTATGTAAGTGTGTTCGGGTCAAATCATGCAACTGAATTTTAAAGCAGTTGTCCTCCACCGATTAAGATGAAATTTTGCATACACGTTTAGTTTGGATGACAATGCATGGTTAGATAAGTGACGTCATTCTAAATCCAATATGGCGGACAGCCCAAGATGGTAAACGAGTTATTTTTTGTACGCTGCCATGATATGGGTATCAAATGAAAGGGTTTGCTGAGAAGAATACGAAAAAAGATTGTTCAAAATAAAAAAATATATATATAAAAAAATACGCCTTCTTCGCGTCGACCACGTCATCGCTTTGCATCCGGTGAGGTGATTTAGTGGTATAACGCGAGCCTATGCTAACCAAAAGGCAAATGAGCAGGCCACCCATCCGATAGTAAGCACAGGCCGCCGCACGGACATCTACAATAACAATTGTTTTAAAAATAAATTTATGAAATGGCCAATCTTCGTCTATGAATCTTAACAAAACATCAGTCTGTTTAAATCAAACCGCATAAAAAATCTAGCACAATTCTATCGATATATCTGAACATGTTAGTCAAAAGCTCCCAATATCTCATCTTTACTGGCCTAAGGCTGATCATAAAACGTATTTAGATGTCCAAGCTCTTCGTAGCAAAAAAATACTAAGACGTACGTCAGAGTCCCACAAAAATAAAAAAAATAAAGTAAAATAAAATAAATAAATAAATAAATAAATTGGTTTAGGAACATTTTGAATTTCAAGTGGTTTCCGTACTGGAAACGTTACAGCACAATTTATGCAATAAAATTGGAAAGTAATCTTACATTATTACCAATGCGAAACTTTTTATATTGATGGATGGATAGATGTTTGTTACTCAATCACGTCAGAACGGCTGAACAGATCTGGATAAAGTTTGGCAAAGAGATAGATTATATACCTAAAAAAGGCGTTCGATACGGTTTCGATTCCTGACTTATTAATAAAGCTTGAGGAAATTGGAATTCGTGATCAATCACTTAGCATCTTCAGAGACTACCTTCAAAACAGAACTCAGTGCGTAAAAATACAAAATTACCTCAGTAAGGAACTGCCAGTGACTTTCGGCGTGCCCCAAGGCAGTGTGATTGGTCCAACCCTATTTCTGATTTACGTAAACCAACTCTGTAATCTGAAATTGGGAGATGGAAAAATTATAGCTTTTGCTGACGACACCGTCCTTACCTTCTCTGGCGAAACTTGGAACGACACTTTCGATACAGCTCAAAAAGGACTAAATAGTGTCCTAAAATGGCTCAATACACACACACTCACAATCAACACCGATAAAACTAAAATTCTTACGTACAGCTTACGAAATGCCACTCAACCTCCAGACTCATATGCCTTGGTAGCGCACTCATGTTTTCTGTCTGGCAATGTGATATGTACTTGCCCTAAATTAGAGCGTTGTCGAGCTATCAAATATCTCGGAGTGACACTTGACGATGGCCTGAGCTTTTCAGTACATATAGATCTACTAACAAAAAGAATCAGAAAGCTGATTTTTGTCTTTAAGACTCTTCGCCACATTGCAGAAACACAAATAATTAGATGTACATATTTTGCTCTTTGTCAATCTCTTTTAACGTACTGTGTTTGCGTTTGGGGAGGTGCCCCCAAAACGGTGCTGTTGAAGCTAGAACGGGCTCAGAGAGCCGTGCTCAAAATTAGTACCTTTCGGTCCATCCTCTTCCCAACTGAAGACCTATACAGGAACTGTGAAGTCCTTACAGTCAGACAATTGTTTGTGCTAAGCACAGTACTAAATCAGCATCAAAAAACGTCCTATAAAAAAATCACCACAAGACGCAAAGACAAGGTATGCCAACACTTCCGTTGTCAATACTCTTTCACACGAAGATTTCCCTGCTTCCAAGGTCCACATCTCTACAACAAACTCAACAAAATATTAAACTTTTACTCACTACCCAAAGTGTCACTTAAAAAGAAACTACATAATTGGCTACTAACTCTTAACTACAACAAAACAGAACAGTTATTGTTGACCCAAAATACCACCAGTTAAAACCTATCCTATCACAATCGCTCATCACCACCATTACCCATATACATAGAAAATAATCACTTTCTCTCTCCTCAAAATACATACAAACACACTCACAAACACACAATCACAAACACACCCACACATACACACACACACGCACTCATACACACTACGCTACTCCACTCATTTCATAATTTTATTATTTCCTTTTGTAAATAATTTATTTGTCTGTCTACCTATTCAAAGCAAACAATACGCTATAATTATAATGAACTAATTGTATGCCTCCAGAATATGTATGTAACTACCCAAATATAATTAAGAAACATCTACTTAAGGGTCGGGCCCAGCATCTTTAACACAAGTTGTCTTGTCAACTTAGTAAGGGTGCTGGTGTCGCCACACTATTGTGCAATTTGCCTGTTGTCAAGTACTACCATGTGTTTAATATAAAATGTAAACTTGTTATGCAAATAAATTATTATTATTTTGGTAAACATGGACTGTTTCTTAGCTCTTTGGCTAGTTTAAGCTACATCAACGGGACAAAGCCAAGTCAATGTAGCGTGTCGTGAATTTTTATAATGAAGAAGTGTTGTGAGCTGTTTCATTTTCTTCAATTTGCATGAACTTCCTCACTATTCTGCAGGTGTTCAAAATTGCGGCTTTTTGAAGTGTAATGTAAATTGAATCTTTTACGTCTATTAGTTTGAGGCTATGGTGGAGATGATTGGGTATAACACCTGTAGTGGAGACAACTATGGGTACAACGTAAACTTTTTCTTGCCTCCAGATTCTGGTCACCTCTTCCTTTAGTTCCGCATATTTGCTTATTTTCTCTCCTATCGTCTTTTGCAAATTATGCGTGTTGGGGACTGCGATATCTATAAGGTAAGTGATTTTATTAACTTTGTCTTATTATTATTATTATTATTATTATTATATAGTTATAAATTTGCTCAGACTGAAAAATGGGACGGGGTCAAATGTGTTAAAGAAAGCGAGACAGGAGAATGGAAGGAAGTTTGATAAATTACATCATTTCGACGCTTGGCTAGAATTTTATCGAATTGACGTTAATGTGTCCTGAAATCTAAGACTTTTATTTAAAGTGCCTAAGTCTTTTTATTTTATTCAGCTCTAAATCCCTCAACAATATTGATACAAACGCGTCTTATCTGATTAGACCAGGGTCGATAATTTTTGAAAAGAAAAAATATATAGTAGTATGAAACCCATTAGAAAAGGAAGAGAATTTAACAAAAATAAAATAATTAACGGGCGATCTGAGGTCGGGAAGTGGAAGGGGGTGAGTTTTTAAGGGTGAAAACGGTTTATCTCAATTTCCGGCAAAACAACAAGTCTTATGCAAAAAGTTAAATGGCAAACTTGTCGATAGTAAAAAGATCTACAACTTTTGTATTTACACATTTTTCACATAACCTCAAAATGTATGTGAAAAATTCAAAATAACCAAGTTTATGTTTATTTTTATCTTATACAATTATTTTTTTTCGTATATTTTGGTAAAAACCGTAAAAACTTACCTTTTCATGTCCCAAATACACTGTAATTTTTTTATTCAAAATATTTGTTTTTTTACTTTATTTCTACTTAATATTGAAAAACTACTCCAATTTTCAATCGAAAATTCTCGTGTCAAAATATCTGCTTTTTTATTAAAGTCGGTGGACTTTTTGTTCGTTGAAATCTCTACTTTCTGATGATGTAAAAAATATACCCCCCTTTAATTTTTGTTATATTCTCTTCCTTTTCCAATGGGTTTCATCCCACTATTTTTTTTTAATTTTTTACCATTTTCAAAGGCTTCGGCACTGGTCTAGATTGGATTGTCGTGATTTTAATTCCCAAGTAGGTACTATAATTATAATTCATGTCATCATCTCATAATTTTCCTGCCTTTATCCCATGAATATCGGGGCTGGTGATACGTTTTCTTCTTCCATACCGTCCTGTCCCCTGTCACCCTATCACTGACTCCTTTTTCTTTCATATCACTCCTCACACAGTCCAACCATCTTTTCTTTTAGCCTTCTCCTCCCTACATCCACATTTATATTTAGTATACCAGGACAAACTGATTCCTTTCAAATGTCTGTCACTGGGGCCACTTTCAAAGTTCCTCTAATATACTCATTTCTTTCTTTATTTATTCTCGTCACACCGCATATCCATCTCAAGTATCTCAACATTCTCATCTCTTTGCAACACTGCAATCTGTTTTTACCCATATTTTTCACAGTCCAACATTTTGATCCATACAGTATGACAGGTCTAATCACGGACTTGTCGATAAACAGTCGTAACTAAAACTCCGTCTCGCGCTAATTTGTGAGTTGATAATTTAAATAACTTTAAGTGGGTATACATAAACCTAAAACTGTTTCCACAAATAAACTCTGGAACTTAACAGTGGTTTGGTGTTAACTAACTCCTAAACAACTATCGGGTTACCCGTCAACGACGAGAAAACCCCAAAAATCCATTTGAAATATCATAAAAAAAACCCTTTTTATTAAAACCTGTTCAACAGATTTTGACTTCTATTGCGATGGTGATAAGACAAATATGAATGACAAATGTGTATGCTAGTTTATATGTTTATAAACGCACCCACGATACACAAAGAAATTCTAGTGAGGGACAACGTTTTTTTAATAAAAAGAAAATAAATAGCAGCTGTAGCAATTGGTTTTAGTAGCAATTTTATGATTTTTACTAGCTTTTGCAGGCGGCTTCACCCGCGTGATAGTCGAAAATTATCTCGAGGAAACATATTACCGGAATAAAAGGTCTATGTGCTATTCCTAACTATAGTTTATCTCTGTGCCAAATTTCATCCAGATCCGTCCAGCCGTTTGTGCGTGAAGAATCAACAAACACACGCACAAACTTTCGCCTTTATAATATTTGTGTGATAGTGTGATCCTCTCACAGAGAGGAGGCCTGTGTCCCAGCAGTGGGAACATTAATAGGCTGATGATGTGATGTGATGTGATGTGTGATAGTGTGATGCCATCCTTGGGTTTACGGAATAGACCTCAGAATCGATTGAACGTTCAAACTTTCGAAATTATAATAACAACTAGTTAAATTCTATGCATATTTTCAAAAGGAATGATGGCTCTCAATTTGATTTTAATAATATAAAGTTAGAAGACTGATATTATTTAACAATATAATGGAAATTTCTACGGTAATATTCTAAAACAGACGCAGAATCTGGTACGGGGAATGCGAATGAACACTATTGCACTAAAACGTAATCTGGCTGTAAGCCATGTGCTCCTTTGTCATAAATAGCTCAGCTGGAACAGAATCCGTCTATTGTAGCGACTAATACAATACAATGCATTCTATATCCAATATATAATATTATAAATGTGAAAGTTTGGATGGATGTTTGTTAGGCACATAGTCTAATTTTTATCGCGGTAGTATGTTCTCCTGGGATAATTTCAAACTATCACGCAGGCGAAACCGCTAGCAGAAGCTAGTAATACATAAAAGACCTTTTTACTAAAAACTACAACCGTAGTTTTTTTATTTGGAAGTCCCAAATAAAAAAGTGAATGAAAAATAAATTGTAGTTCTACAAACAACACGCTTTAATGGTAAATTGAACTAAAAAGTCGCTAATCCTGAAAATCTTGGCAAGGCTAATGGGACAAACAATTTAAACGCGCACGGTAGAATCAACTTTTATTACTTGTAAATTTTAATTTTTGTTTAACTTTCAAAAGTACTATGACTTTGACTAAATGATTGCATTGTCATCGGTCCTTGATAGGTGTGCAAAGTTTAAAATCAATCCGACGTTTTGAAGTGGGTGAAGATCACGTTCAAAGATTCCGTTACATTGATACATAGATACATAGTTACATAGATACATACCAAGCTAATAAAAGTGTGTTAATAACTTCAATTTCGGATGTCGGTGTTCCTGTTTTTGTTTCTTCGTTTTTTGACACCATCTTACGAAATTTTGGTATTTTTTTGTAAAAATTTTATTTGTGGTATATAATGAGCAAGTGCAATAGTAAAGTACCTATAATGTTGCATGAATAGATTTCTTGAATAACATAAAACTTGAACATACCCGGTGAAATGAGAGTGTACAGGGTGAACTCTACATATCTGCCTACCCCTTTAGAGCGTACCGGCACGATGTTAGGTAATGAAACGGCGTAAACAATAAACAGACATTGAAATTATTAGTCCGATCGTGTAATTTTAAATGTTGAATTGAAATTATGTGACATTTGAATGAAAGATTTCGGTGAAATCATCTTTGATAAATTTTATTTTATATGTCGGATTTAGTCAATAGTACGGACGTCAAAACAAATCACAAGCACGCCCCTAGCGGCAATAAAGAGCAAATACGCATTGGCGCGCTTTTATAAGCACTTGCGTGGAGGAAATAGAGCAGTTGAGTACTGGCAGCCGTAGTGCTAAGACGTCGTAGAATCAGTGTCGATCCGTAATATTAGTAAGCAGGAGTGTAACTTGTGTCTATTTGAATATACTCAGTGTATCGAATAATTTGTGTGATTTCATTTTCACGATTCACCCACCGACCTGCCCACACACGATGTCTTAACCTAAGGGAATATTTCCCGACTTCCCGATGGTTTGAATCTATCGGCCAGCCTTGATGCGACATCAGAATTGGGATTCGATCGTGCTAATGATATCACACGTAAAACAAAGCTAGTGAAAATGTCGGTTACATTCTTGCAAAAAAAAATCGTGGTGTCAGTTGCGACTACCCTCGGTATTGAATAATGAAAACCAGTTTGGAGCGGAGCAGCAAGGAGGTTAGCAACAACCAAGGAGCTGGACATGTCAAGGCAGAGCTTGTGGACGTGTGGAAAGATCCGTTTATGCCAATCTGGTGAGTCGTTTTCATTTTGTTATGACTATGGCCAAGAGTGTTGACTATTAAAAATTCTGGTCTTGTGTACGGTATGGCGGTCAGTGGATCGATGGGGTGGCCCCTGTCGGTTTATAATTTCACTTTAGTTACAATCGATGGTCAAGTTTTGGTGTTGTTGAAGAGTTATTATTCTACTAACACTGGCAATAAATGGCCCTTTACTGGCCTTGGCTGACTGTTATTGGAAGTTAGAACGATGACAGTGACGTACCTACCTTATACTTCAGTCTGAAAAATGTCATAATTCCAAATGAATTATTTTGATTAGTTTTGTAGTGTGATAGTTTTATGTAGCGAGAATTAACTAAGTTTGAGGAGAAGCATAGTATTCTTCTTTTGTGGTCGGAGGGCCAAACTATCTAAAAGGTGATAAACCCTACCAGGCCTCGTTAATTGCGACTTAAAATTCCACTGACGCTATGGCATTCATTGGATTCTCTAAAGCCCATATACCTACCTGGACACTTGGGTTCTGTACAGTGTGGTCTGTGTGGTTCATGTCCGCAACAACCCATTTTGCTGTGCCGGTTTAGTTTATAAAACCGCTGCACCGGTTAATTTCCATCAAAGCTGTGTATAGTTAAGATAACTGTGTGAACATTTACTCTCGTAGTGTTTTTCATGTTTCAGATACCATATTGCGTCGCAATGGAGCCTCTGCTGCAGGCTAGCGGTTCCAATGCTGAATGCGAAGGTTGACGTGTCAACATCTGAGAGGTTGAGACGACGGCAGGCTAGCAGTTCGCAGTTGGTAGCCGAACGTTACGAACACGCGCAAGTTTGGAATGGAATACTCGGTGAGTCGCTTCAATTTTATTTCGATAGTGAGGTCGAATGTTCTCTAGTGAAGAGATGCTATTTCAAAATTGAAGAGTGTTCATGTTTGACCACTGAGTTGGTCGTGGTTACATCTGGCACTATCACTAGGTAATTAAGACACACTTGTAAGCAAGTAGTTAATGAGTTTGCTATTGGCGGTAGTTTCATCATTTGGTTCAGTACGAACTTTAGGATTTAATATGCCATAAGAAGATTAGCTCGTGGCTAAATAATAGCGGCCGCACGGGTCGATCATCAAGGTTAAGCAGCGCTTGACGAGGTCGGTCCGTGGATGGGTGACCATTTCAACATACTGAGTTTCCTCCGTGCCTCGGAAAGCACGTTAAGCCGTTGGTCCCGGCTGTCATTTGAAGATCTTTGACAGTCGTTACGGGTGGTCGGAGGCTTGAGATCTGACAGCAGTCTTGCCAAGGGGTACCGTGTTGCCCAGTTGCTGGGTTGTGAAGGTCGGATGGGCAGTCGCTCCATGTAGAGCGCTGGCGCTTGGCTGAGTCCGGTGAGGCTGGAGGCCGACCCCAGTATGGTTGGGAAAAGGCTAGGCAGATGATGAGGAAGATGATCTATCCAAAGTGACTGAAGATGACTAGTTGAGTCATCTTCAGTGACAAAGCGAGTTAGTAAAATCGTTGGGCGAAGGCAATTGTATCGAGTTAGTAACGGTACTGGTCATTTGCGTGTATTCGGAACAGATCTTATGTTGCGTAACGATTTACAACCACCGTTTTTAGATCTGAATTCACTTGCTTACTTTGAAAGTAATATTATGATAGCAGAGTAGATCTCGCGATCGTTTTCCTTATCATGTAAGACTGAGTTAGTGAGCGAATCTAGTAAGAAGGATCCTCGATCACCAAGTTCCTTGAGAATTAGACGTCATAGTTGATGACAGTGGTAATGAAACATGGCTTGTACACTCATACTCGAAACTTTAGACCGCACCTCATGAGTAACATGTGGCGATGGGTCTACCAGGAATCGTTGGTGCGATTTCTGTCTGTGTTGGTGCACAGAGCGATTCATGTGTTGTAGCACATATTCGCTAGATTTCTGAGAATCGTTGGTGCGATTCCTGTCTGTGTTGGTGCACAGAGCGCTCATGTGTTGTAGCACATTTGCGCTAGATTTTTGAGAATCGTTTATACGATTTCTGTCTGTGTTGGTGCACAGAGCGCTTCATGTGTTGTAGCACATATTGCGCTAGATTTTTTGAGAATCGTTGGTGCGATTCTTGTCTGTGTTGGTGCACAGAGCCCCTCATGTGTTGTAGCATATGTGGCGGCAGATATGTAAAGAATCGTTGGTAGATACGATTCTGGTTTGTGTTGGTGCACAAATCACAATGAAAGTTTCATGAGTTGAGTATGCATTGCCTATGAATTATAACAAACCGTAACAGCATTGTTACAATTACTTTGTTTATTTGTTGAACTTGTTGATCGTCGGACCTTTTTCTAATGAATAGTGTTGTGTGGGACACTCTAATACGAAAACTAAATAGGCCCTGTATTAAGTCCGCGATAGGTGATTACGACAGGATGGTGATCGTTATACACCGAAAGCTTTAAATAGGTACGTTTGAAACCTACAAGTATGCACACTGTAGGTAAGGGCAGATGCCAGCGGGTCATGTACCAGTCGATGTTGATGTCAAAAGGATTTTGATGATAATGAGCAAGCTTAAGGTGTCGAGTAATTCAGTCTATCGAACGCATTACGTTTAACCGTACCAGTGGATTCTGGCGGAGGTCGGGGTCTAGAGAGAGACCGAGAGACCGTTGTGAGAGCAATATAATTGCTGGTCGGCTAGAGAGCCGTGGCGTTGGAGGTTTTACTCGAGGGTTTCTGTAAGCTTGGCAGTTGTTGCTGCAGTAGAGTTTTAAAGTTTGTTTGAAGCGACTAGTGGTACATGGCCCAGGAGTAGAGTTCTCAAATTTCCCTATTTTCACGAAACCAATAATCTAGTTTGGTCAGGAGTAGCCGAGCGTTGTGTGGCAACTGAGAGCCTGAGTGGAAACTATGAGCCTGTGTGGCAACTGTTGGCCTGTGTGGCAACTGTTGGCCTGTGTGGCAACTGTTGGCCTGTGTGGCAACGGTAGGCCTGTATGGCACCTATAAGTTTGTGTGACACTGTCTGGTGTGAAAAGTCATGTTTGTGTTAGGAACCTTACATAAAGTTCCTATTGAGTTATGAGGTTAAAGGAAAGTAAACTCGCAGTCACGCGTGTGGAGAGATCATGTTAATGTTGATGACGTTCGAATCGTCAAGCCCTCATTACGAAAATTAAAATAATTTTGGTTTTCTAATTTTGATTACTTTGCGTAGATCGTGTTAGTAAGACACATAAATTTCAAGTACCAATTGAAATAGTTGATGAATTAGATAATGAATTGACGTAACATAGGATCTCTGTGAACAGGTTCTGAGTTCAAAGAGTTGAGTTGACTCGACATCGTGGAGATGTGCGAGTAGAGCAATTAAGATAGCTAAGAGAGCTATGAGATAGCTAGTAGAGCTATGTGATGGCTAAAGATCGTGAATAAGAAACCTGGTGTATTGTTTCTTTTGTTTGATTTAATGTGAGAGTAATGACTATCAGTGGTACTTGGACTTTGTAATCACGAAGATTGGGTGCTTTTAGGTACCAAATCGATGAGGTTGCTATTTTCTTTAAATTGGAAATAGAATTACTCGTTCCTTGCAATAGTGAACAGAGCGATTTGAATGATCTTGTTTGATTGTCTCAAAATGTTTCCTCACTCTAGAATATGAGTCAGGATTGGACGAGCAAATACTATTTGAAAATTTTGTATTTTTCAAAAAAACAGGATGAAGTGGACTAAGACGACGTGTGGTGTAACACGAGGTGACCATGAGATGGCATGGAGCAAGGACAAGAAGATGATGCCTGCGGGTGATAGATTTGGGGATCTGTCACCTGAGAGAGGCCCGAGAAGGCGACGTGTGTGTTCCACGTTCGCCTCTCAAGAGGAATTACGGCCTAGAGAATACCATGTAGTTTTAGTCAGTGGGAGTCTGACAGACCCCTCAGCTTTCCCCAAGGGCTGAGGACATCCATTGAGGATTTCCACATGATTCGATACACTGTTAAAATCTGACAATTAGGAACAGACGAGGACGCCTGTCTCGCAGGATGGCCGTGTCGGATTTAGTCAATAGTACGGACGTCAAAACAAATCACAAGCACGCCCCTAGCGGCAATAAAGAGAAAATACGCATTGGCGCGCTTTTATAAGCACTTGCGTGGAGGAAATAGAGCAGTTGAGTACTGGCAGCCGTAGTGCTAAGACGTCGTAGAATCAGTGTCGATCCGTAATATTAGTAAGCAGGAGTGTAACTTGTGTCTATTTGAATATACTCAGTGTATCGAATAATTTGTGTGATTTCATTTTCACGATTCACCCACCGACCTGCCCACACACGATGTCTTAACCTAAGGGAATATTTCCCGACTTCCCGATGGTTTGAATCTATCGGCCAGCCTTGATGCGACATATATTTATTTATTTATTAATCATAGCTTTTCAACAGAAATGCTGATTACATTTTCATAATATAGATTAGAAGTTTATATTAGAAATGCCAGTCAGAGTGTTTTTGGAAACTGATCAAGTTCGATAGCACGATGCTTTAGGTTTAAACGTTTTTTATTGTTTTAAATACATTTTTACAAATTTATGAATGAGTTCTTCAATATTCTAATAAAATTCAAAGCACGGAAGATTATAATTTGGCTATATGAATGGATCCAGTAGTGAGCCATTCATGTCAAATGGTATTTGTACTGAAACTTCTCCTGAACTAGACGAAAGACTGTAGCTAACGTATAAAAATGTCCATAGTTAGACAGGACCAGGGGGGTGACCATAAGCTCTTAGAGTGGTATCAATTTGAGATCGAGTAAGTGACAGATGTATACAAGTCATCTACATCTGTTATCCCTTATTCGATCCCAAATTGATACCGCTCTAAGAGCTTATGGTCACCCCATGGAGTCATTTAAACAACCAGTCGACACAATACTACTTCGACACTTTGCGTTGTCAAAATGACAGGTATAAATGTTTAAAATATACCCAGCTCTTTTAATATAACTCGAAATTACTAGTTGACACAACAGTACTTTGACGCTTTGTGTTGTAAAAATGACAGGTATAAATGGTTGAAAAAATACCCAGCTCTTTTAATATAACTCGAAATTACCAATTGACACAACAGTACTTTGACGCTTTGTGTTGTAAAAATGACAGGTATAAATGTTGAAAATATACCCAGCTCTTTTAATATAACTCGAAATTACCAGTTGACACAACAGTACTTTGACACTTTGTGTTGTAAAAATGACAGGTATAAATGTTGAAAATATACCAAGCTCTTTTAATATAACTCGAAATTACCAGTTGACACAACAGTACTTTGACACTTTGTGTTGTAAAAATGACAGGTATAAATGTTGAAAATATACCCAGCTCTTTTAATATAACTCGAAATTACCAGTTGACACAACAGTACTTTGACACTTTGTGTTGTAAAAATGACGGGTATAAATGGTTGAAAATATACCCAGCTCTTTTAATATAACTCGAAACTACCAGTTGACACAACAGTACTTTGACACTTTGTGTTGTAAAAATGACAGGTATAAATGTTGAAAATATACCCAGCTCTTTTAATATAACTCGAAATTACCAGTTGACACAACAGTACTTTGACACTTTGTGTTGTAAAAATGACAGGTATAAATGTTGAAAATATACCAAGCTCTTTTAATATAACTCGAAATTACCAGTTGACACAACAGTACTTTGACACTTTGTGTTGTAAAAATGACAGGTATAAATGTTGAAAATATACCCAGCTCTTATAATATAACTCGATTTTTTATAAGTTTTTTTTAGCTTTCCGTACCTCGAAAGGTAAAAAAGGAACCATAATAAGATCACTCTCTTATCCGTCTGTCCGTGTGTCCCCACGATTTTGTCAGGAACGGATGGACCTAGCAAGTTGAAATTTATACCATATACTGAGGTCTATAGCCCCTATTATTTGTATAAAAATCAAGGTACTGATACATAGATGGGCAAAATTAAATTTTTGCGAAAACTTGTAAGTACCAAAATTTACCATAATTTTCAACTTATTTAATTTTCGGCATTTTCCCTTTACTTGTGGTTTCATCATCATCATTTCAGCCGAAAGACGTCCACTGCTGGACATAGGCCTCCCCCAGGCGTCGCCAAATTGACCGATCCCGTGCGTCTCGCATCCAGCGCCTTCCCGCAACCTTAACCAGATCATCGGTCCACCTAGTGGGAGGCCTTCCAACGTATCGTCTTCCGGTTCGCGGTCGCCATTCCAGAACTGAGAACTTGTGGTTTACCTTCCTTTTAACCAAAATAGTCAATTTCAGGCCAACGGAAGTACCTTGTAGGTTTTGGTTCGAAAACCTATATGGTAGTTCCCGTTGACTTAGAATCACGTAATTTGGCAAAAAGTAAGGTCTTACAGCACAAATAAAGGAAAAATTCTAAAAAAGTAAAAAATTAAAGGGTGTCCCATCATACATACATAGTTGACGCCACCCTGGGTACGGAACCCTTCGTGCGCGAGTCCGACTCGCACTTGGCCGGTGTTTGTTTATTGTTAGTACTGTACATTACAACTATATTTTTAATATCCCTCAAAAATCATTGCATTTCCGAATACAAATGAATGCTAATTTCTATTTCCATTTCCACCGTCGAGATTTTTATATAAAAGGGTGATTATGTCGACAATGCACTTACAGTTATGTCTATAAGTATACTCGTACTTGTGAGGAATGGTAGCTTTAAACGCATATAAACTATACGTTTCTGCACAGTATTATTCTAACACCAAACCATTAATTGTTCCATTAGTAAACAAACGATAAATCAATACAGTGAGCAATGCATCAACTGAAGCTATAGTAAGGGCAATATCAGTCATTGTGTGGAATCATTATGTTGGCCCCGAGATTGGAAGCTTGCCCGATGAAATCCTTTGTGATTTGATGCCAAACACCATTCTACAAGATGCAAGATTTATATTTCATGAACTGTAGATTATTTTAATGTGTGAGCTTGTGTCTATATCTTGAATCTGCTGTTTGGATTTTACGATTGGTGTAACAACAAATAGTACATCAAATCTTTGTTAGAATTTTCTAACAATATACTTCCTTCTTGCAATGTCTGGAGTATTGTGAGATGAGCGTATGACTATGATGAAGTTTTATTTCATTCTTATTTTACAAGTATGTTCACAATAATTATGTGTTTAACTAGTCGACCCTGAATTTTGGTCCATTCATTGAGGCAAAAGCTCAGTTAGCTGCAAAAAAGTTGGTGATCCTTGCAAAGGTGAGACGGTACTTCACGCCTGAACAGCTGCTCAACTTGTATAAAGCGCAAGTTCGGTCATGCATGAAGTACTGCTCTCGCCTCTGGGACGAATTTGCCAAATACCAACTTGATGCACTTGAGTCGATTGACAGACGGGCCAAGAGGTTTATCGGCCACGATGTACTGGTCGACACAAAGCTCCAGAGCCTTGAACATCGACGCCGTTGCCAGCCTGTCGGTTTTTTACCGGTTACATTTCAAGGAGTGTGCGATGGAACTTTTTAGCCCATTCCATCATCAGACTACAAGAGGGACGACAATGCGCCATCGGTACGTTTACGCTTCAATGTGCGTACAGCTAAGGAGTTGAATTCCCTGCCGGTGTCTTTGTTTTCTGATAGCTACAACCTGCCTTTAAGTCAAGAGTGAATAGGTTACTTCTAGACAAGCGTGCTTCACCGTCCAACACACCATCACTTAACATCAGGCGAGATGGTGGTCAAACGAGCCTATGCCAAATAAAAAATAAAAACACTAATGTATTTGGGTTTTAGCCGTATTACCTAATGTTAAAAAGAAAACAAACAAATAAATATGAGTTAGGTGTACATTTCATTTCATAGTGTATATTTCAGGCCAAGATAGTCAGATGCGATTTAGATTAGTGATAGGCGATTACTACTAAAACTAATCGAATCAGTCGATTGTTCAGCTTAGTCGATAAAATCGATAACAATTGATATCAGTCGATTGTTTTCGACTTACGGCTGACTGGAAATGACTGATACGGTTACCGCGTCAACTTAAACTACTAATTTGTTGCGTAGCGCACCCATCACTATACACATGCGTAGTGCGTACTACTAAATAAGTAATTACAAAAGATGGTGCGGCGGGCGTGCGCTGCGCTACAAATGAATAGTTAAACGTATGTGCGCCACTACTTACGTACGACTGCAGCTATTATGCGATTGTAGCTTATAAATTATTCAATCTATCTAGTAACCTCTAATTCTCCATCAGTTGAGGGAAAATTTATTACGAAATTACACTAAAATAAGAATTAAGTAAAAAAATATTTTTATTAAAATTGTTTTTTCACAAGACCAACTAAAGTAAACGAATTGAAGTACTAATACTTATAAACGCAATTGATGCTAAACTGTCCCGCATGCACCGCCCCGCGCGGCCATACGCAGTTCAACGCACGTTAGTATAGTTAGTAGTACGTCGATTGTTATTCGAATAATAATTGTGAGGAACTACTAAATCGACAATCGAATAAGCAATATCACAATTTTCGATTCAGTCGATTGTTTTTTTTGCATCGCCCATCGCTAATTTAGATGGCTCTGGAGGCAGCATGTACCGAGAAATCATCACTGCAGAAGATCGCTGTTGGCAACACGTCGAATGTACTCGCGGTCTTCAGTAAAGAGAGAACGACGAAGAAGAATATCAATCATGCATAAAATACCACACTTATTCATAAGCTTAAAATGTATAATATTATAATTCTCGGACAATAGTTTTATATTAATCATGCAAACAATAGATCCAAACTCTCGAACGCTCGAACGTCAATTGTGCCTTTTATTGTTGTTGCCTTACTATCTGAACTAAATAATGTCTGCAAAACCCAGTCTATGAAATCTTGATGAGAGATCTTGTGGCCAAAAAACCTTGTTGCAAAAGAAAGAGATCTTGATCGAGGTAAGGCAGCGCCTGTTTCGATCGGCCCAAAAATTCTAACCACATCGATACCCTTTCGAGTAACGAGTAATGAAAGCGTGAGCCCCTAGACAGCATTTCATTCTATCAGCGATAGCGATGATCTAAATGCCAAATGTACGTGATATTTCGATCATCATCATCAGTTCAGCCTAAAGACGTCCACTGAAACACGACATAGGCCTCCCCCAGGCATCGCCACACTGATCGGTCCTGTGCATTTCGCACCCTCCAAACTCCCGCAGCCTTGACCAAGTCGTCGCTCCACTTAGAGAGAGGCCTTCCAACGCTGCGTCTTCCAGTACACGGTCGCCACTCTAGAACTTTTCGGCCCCAACGGCCATCCGTTCTGCGAGCAATGCCCTGCTCACTGCCACTTAGTCGAAAATTCTTCCATACAAACGTAGTCTAGGGATGATTCCACTGTTTGACGATGTCCGTTCAAAATAAAAAATTACAACCGACTTCCAAACAAAAACACTACAAAGTGAAAAATAACTTCAATTTCGGAAGTCGGTGTTCCTGTTTTCATTTCATCGTTTTTTGACACCGACTTCCGAAATTGAAGTTATTTTTCACTTTGTAGTGTTTTTGTTTGGAAGTCGGTTGTAATTTTTGTAAAAAAGATTTTTATTTTTCAATTTTTAGTTGTGTTACTTAATGGACCAGTTCTATAGGCTAGGTACCTATAACGCCCAAAGTCAAGCCAGAATAGATTAACCCAATAACATGAAACTTAAAAAACAAAACCGGTGGACTGAGAGTATACCAGGGTGAACTGTTCATACCTGCGTACCCCTTTAAAGCGTACCAGTGTGATGTTATGTTATAAAATGGTGTAAACAATAAACAGACATGCGATTTCAGCTATCCCGAGTGATTTGCCGTCATTTATTGAAGAGTTCTGATGTATATAGCCGAAGATCTTCATCAAATTTTGATGAAAATTTAATGGGACCACATGACAAACACCAGCATTCGAATAAAAAAAGAATCATCATAATCGGTTCACCCAATAAAAAGTTCTGAGGTAACACACATAAAAAAAAAATACAATCGAATTGATAACCTCCTCCTTTTGGCGAAGTCGGTTAAAAAGTGATATCAATTTGTCTCATCATTATCTAGCCCTGTATGGAAGCAAAAAAGTAAAAAAAGGAAGTATTTGAAAGTTATGAGCGTCGAAATTTCCACATTTCGAAACTAATTTTAACGCATTTTTGAGCGCAAAAAAATACCATAAGAAGACAGAAAATTGCAAAACGGCCTACATACAGGGATAGATTAGTAGTTCAAAAATGCAAATAATTTTATTTTGAACAGATCGATTTAGTCGTTTTTTCATGATATCTAGACTGCCAAAGGTCTGTTTATAAAATTTCGCGCGCTCGGTTTTGTCCTAAATCATCATCCATTTCGCTACAAATTTGCAAAAGTGCGTATTCGTACGCGAACTAGCTTCCTACTGCTCATCACAGCATGTATCTATTCTGCACGTGTTTTCGGTTGATATAAAATGCATTTTAACCCCGCGCACAAAATAGTTCGTGCCGTCGACAAGTGTACCCTTAAGTTTGGCAATTCTTCGGGCTATGTTGGTTGGTAACCTTGGTTCTTTGTTCATTGTGAGCAACAGCATCTCTTCGACTTTCGTCTTGAGACCTTTCGATAGCGCTTGGTATTTCCATATGTTTTTTCCAATTTTCGATTCGCTATCGCGACGTTTTCGATGAAAGAATTTCAACGATCTAAAGCCTCTTATGTATGAACGTATACGAAGCAAAACGAGTGTGTAAGGATAGCAACAGGTTCTATAGTTTTTGCCTAGGTTCCACAGGCAAAAGACGTGATTTTATATACAAGTATGTATGATATAGGTAAGAGAGCCAGGTTAAGCCATAAATAAAGATGGATAAATGAAATAAAAAAAAAAATGCTGCATTAGACTAAACAAAGAAAGCGAAGACAAGAAAAGTCTGGAAACTATTGGAGGAGGAATGTATCCACCAGGGACCTTAACAAAAAAACTAATGTAAATATATCTAATTTTAATATTTTAATAAAATAATAATATTTGCCCCCAAGGCCTCAATTAATTATTTAATGAATATTCTCGGTTCACAAGGGGATCTCTCACGAGATATTGTTAGTTCAGTTCTATTCAAAAGGCCTGCTTTGTTCTGTTGTTTTAATTTGATAAACACATCATTTTGTAGAAATAAATATGAAGAGAATTCTGGTTAAGGAAATATTAGCAATAAGGCTAGCGGTGCGGGTACAGATATGATGGACATAAACCGAATAGGTACTGCGGTTATAAACTACATTGTTTTGTTCGATACTATTTGTGTCTTAGTTTTCAATATTTAATGCAATAATTTACTATATATTTAATAATTTTGAGTTCTAAATTCATCTTGGACGTAACTGATAACGGTGAAAGAAAACATCGTGAGGCAACCAGAATTTACTTTACTAATATAATAAATAGCACATGGGCTACATTTCATCACAGTATAATTTGTTCCCTTTGGATGATAAAACACTTTTCAGGCGGGCAAAGCCGCTAGCAGAAGCTAGTAATTAATATAAGTTTGAAATCGCCAACCCGCACTGAGCAAGCTTGGTGCTTAATGCTTGTGTCTTCTCTGTGTGAGAAGAGGCATTTGCCCTGCAGTCGGACAGTTACAGGCTGGTATTATTATTATTATTTATTTTTAACTTTCGTTGCTGACCGTATCTTTACATTTCAATGATCTTTGAACGTCAGGTTGGCAAACTGGATTAGTCAGTCCTAGTCAATCTTCAGATAAGGCAATACAGATCAGGTATCGTATCTACCTAGTTTACATGATACAAAAGAGGTGGCTGTAAGCCCTGAGAAGGATAATATGATTTGGTAACCCGGACACAAGGGATCAGATTAGTAAAAGGCGATTAGCTGAAAGGATTTATTACACGATGGTGAGTGGCAATACCGGTAAGGGGGACTGTGAGCGTCCCCTAACTTATTTGTAGGATGTCAAACAGCGTAGCATCGATTTTATTTTTGTTTTCTTTTTGAGCTGTACGGGAGCTTGTATTTTTTTTTCGATGAACCAACTCCTGACCTCGAAAACGATGGGTGAAGTCTATGACAGAACAAGTCAGCCGAAATGACGCCTGTTTGCATTGTTTTGAAAGGTGACGGATTATAGGCAGGGAACAGAGACGCTTGGTAGTTCGTTTGGGGGTAGAACTACTACGAAATTCACCAAACTGCTGTTAGTAAGTATGAGTGCCGATGTACAGGTAAAACATCACTACAAGAGATATTTAATCTTTGTCTCTGGATTGACAACACTTTCGCGATGCCTTTGGAATTGCAGATGTCCGGCTGCGATGTTTTTTTTTAAATTGTTGTTAAGCCAACCAGCCAACGTGACAAGATTTTGTCCAATAATTTTGGTGTTTTTCAGTTTTAACCGGATTCTGCTGAGTACCTGTATTTGACGTCGAGGGTCTGCCTATCTAACCTCTACAACTACAATACCTCTTGTTAAATCCGGTGTTAGATTTTCTGACTTCTGACTATTTAATTATACTTCATGCAACATACAGGAACATAGGCGGATTTAATGCCTGAGGCATTCTCTACCAGTCAACCAAGGGTCACCAGTCTCCATACCTATAAAAATATACATTAATGAATATAAAGGAGGTTTATTGAGACGACTCTGCTATTGGTGTAGAAAATAATTCCGCAACTTTCGCTTAAATGCATATTGGCTGGTGGCCGTCCTGATATCGAGAGGAAACGTATTCCAGAGAAGAATGGACTGAATGTGAAAGGTAGAATGAATAACATGAGAAGTATGAGAAGGACAAAGCAAGAGAAGATTGTGAGACGAACGCAGATTCCTAGCGTGTGAAGTACAAATATATTGAAAGTGAGGTATGAGATAAGAAGGAGGGGTGGTAGAGTTGAGAAGTGAAAAAAGCGTTTTCAGGCTCGCAAATTTCTCCGCTGTCGAATGGGCATCCATTTGAGCTCCGTTATGCAGCTCAATACATGGTCTTATTTTCTGAGGTTGAATTTGAAGCGGATGCAGTTATTTAGGAGCCTATCAAGCTTATCCAGGTCAAAGTAGCACATGTCACCATACAATGTAATGGTCGTTGAAGATGTAGGTACAAATAATAGCCGAAATCGATGGCTTAACGTGGTTTCCGAGTCAACTTTGGACGAATAATCTACGGACCAACCCTGGCAAGCAGTGCTTAACCTTGAAGAGCAACTCGTGCGGCTGTTATTATTTAGCCACGAGCTTTTGTTAAACCAATCAATAATTTTACTTGCTTTAAATATTGGTATAAACGAAGCAGAATTATGTAACTCTACTTACGATAGGTTCACTTGAAAAGCAGTGGCAGCGCTGAACTGGAATTTCGTTGCCAAAACTCATTTTTCATTCAATTGTGTCTTTGTGCCAAATGTGTTTCATTCTTTCTGATTTTAGAATTTAACTACCTTATGTAGTTCCACATGTAGAGCTGTTGCGAAAACTGCTTTTGGCACAGTTTCACAGCAAAGATATTAAAAGTGTCGAATAGCACTGAAAGTCTTATTTATAAAAAACGGTTTAAATTGTATGATTATAGATAGTTCAACTCATCTGCGCGTGCGCACTGTTTGAATTCGCTGTAATTATACAGCTTTAAGGCTTCCGCACCTCTTTTCTCCGCTCCGAAGGGGAGAGCTTCAGAGCGGAGAAAAGAGGTGCGGAGCCAACCAATCGAATTGCATAAGCTAGTGGACAGGGATTTGAAAACTAGTTTTAAAATTCACATATATTTTTCGTGAGAGTCAAGTGTGCCCCCTGCCAGGTAAATGGTTGCTTTTAGATAAGTGAAAACAAAAGGCAAACTATCACAGCTTTTGTTTCTTCAAAATGCACTTGTAAAAGTAAAAAAAAATGTACATTGATGTATAGGGACAACAGTTTACAAACGGCAAATTTAATGTTGTACCTTAGAGCAATTTCGGTGCTTTCATTGTTTATGAACGTTAGTAATGTTACCTATTTATTTTGGTAAATGCAGCTGTTTATACGAAACCCTCTGTGCGCGAGTCATACTCGCATTTGGCTTTTTTCATTTGGTTTGGTTTGTCTCATAGAAATATAATGGTTTGTCTTAATCGCCACACTTGGCAGAAAGGTTGACGATCGCAATATGGTTGTTACAAAGCACAGAGAATACTGCTCCTCATTCTCTGGTAAGTTAGTCCCTTAGTCGCTTCTTAAGACACCCACGGGAAGACGTAAAGAACAGCACCATCCCAATATTCTAGTTGGTGCTATTTTTTACATCCGGCACCCACGGAACTATGTTTAAAAAGTTATACCATGACGGAATTATGCCAACCCATAACAAATTATGGTTTAAAAGTTTTTATAATTAAGTCTGATAATGTTTTTAACGTTTTAGTAACGGAATTAGGTCTGCAGCTTGAAAAAGTGTCAGAGACGTGATGGCTTTTGACACATTCAATGATAAACCAACGTGCAAATCGTAGACAGACCATTCTCTGTCTGCAGTGCAAATGTTTTTATTTGTTGATATAGTAGGCCTGAAAATAAACAATGATAAGCCAGTATAATTTTTCCAAGCAAACAAGGAAACGATCTCTCCAGCAACAACCTACCCAGATGTTTATGTTAAATTTCCGCGAAAAATAAATTATGTTAGTTAGATCTCTTTAGACAAAGCTGGGCCATTTGTTTTTCTTGTCGCGTAAACAATTTCGGAGTTCCTCGTTGACTTGAATTTCGAATGAGGAAGTCTTTGGTTACAGTTTGTTTTTTTTTTATCTATGCAAATATTGTAAGTGTAAAAGAAGTTCTAAATCAGAGTAATAACTCTTTTAATCGCAACTAAATTCCAAGTTTGAAGCTACCCGTTTCTTTTGTAACTAGCTTCTATATTAGGCTTAGCACGTATTGCAAAACTTTTTACGCGATTTTTTTCTGTTTTACCTGTTCATAGGGCACACAATATTCGCGCGGAATTAAACCGCGCCGCGGTGTGGTGGATTTTGAGGCAAAAACGATTTGTTGTAGATTTTTACCGCAATTGCGTGCATGTTCATACAATTCGATATGTCGCAGAATGGGCGGAAAAATTTACGCCAACAAATACCGTAGTGTATGCTGAGTCTTTTACTAAACCATTTTCTTAATAATTTGAACTGTGTTTTTTAATTTTATCTGTCATAGTGTAATTAATTTGTAAAGTCCAACGCGGACAAACAAACGACAATCACACAAAAACACAATTAAATTATCAAAATTTTAATCTACAGCTTTTGATTTTATAGCCAACGAATAAGAAGGCAAGTACTAAAAACTATGAAATTTTGGAACGCGCGCGTGTGAAGCGAGTGTACGTTTTGTTTCCTCAAGGTTTTGGAAAGCTGTCGTCGTCTTGACTGAATACATAATAAAGTCACGGACTCTCACTGTCATGCTCGGAATGTACTTTTTTTTTTTTTTTTTTTTTTTTGTACTTTGTATAGGGAGTTTTGATAATATCGTCTCTAATGGTGGCTTCCGAGACATCTTGGTAAGTCAAACAAAGGGGCCATAACAGGTTGAACCCGAAAACCCATTGTCAGCGGTAAACCCATCAGCTTGGTAGACACCCCTCGTAAATATTGAAACCGTGATTTTATCAAGAAAAGTAAAAAGTTTATCAGATAATAATAGACCACTAATTTATTTATGGTTCAGTGCACACAGTCACCCTTTACAGCTCCCTTAAGAAAATCCGTTTTCTCTCGGGATATCAAGATCCGATTTCCGTCTCATAAATTATAGTGGGCTCCCCCTTTTCTCGGTTTCCGAGGAAAGTGGAAATTATATTAATTATGTAGACGGGTGCTAAAATCCTTCCATGTGCGGTTTAATATCGATTACTAGTGACCGGAAAGGATTGATAGGACCCTGGAAACTATTCGGGGAAGCCTCAAATACATAGGTATGTGATTACGTTATATTGTGGCGTCGGTATGTGGTGAAATCAACTCAAATGTACGCCATGAGTCTACGCGTAGGTACATTTAATATACTAAAACGTAAACTCAATGGCGTAGCGGATATTTTAATTGTAGGATTTAATACATAATTTTATTCCGATAGTATTCTATGAATTGTATTGTATTTAACTATCTCGGTCCTTTGAAAGGCGTGCCAGGGGCCGAAGCCAACTCGAAAAAGCCTTGTTAGACATGTATCATGACGATTATCCCTGTATGCACTACGTAATTGCACCCAATAGGTGCAGGACTGTTGTTAAATATGTAGACAAATATATTGGACTATGGGTTTGGGTGGTTTAGTGGATCGATTACCTAAAACTATAGACTAACTATTAGCCCCTGCCTGACCACTGCTTCAGCTATAAAATGGCAGGGAGTGACATAAGCGGTCGCTAGCACTTGAGTGACGTAGCACAAACATGTTGTTTGAGGAGTGGAGAGGTATAGCACGGCTATCAGGGCAATCTCGGAAGTATGGTCAAGATCCCTATCAGCATCTTACAGGGTTAACTTCCTTCCAATATAGCCAGCCAATTAAGCCAGCAAGAGCGAGGAGGGAGCTCTGTTCCCCTTTAGTGTTCACTCCGACCGGCCAATAAAGGCAAGCCGGAGATGAGAGACAAGACTTCTCGTGGAGATTAGGTCCGTGGGATCGACACAGCCCAACTGCTCGCCACAAAGCTGCCCTTTTTATTATTATGTCCTTTATTTCATTGCATCTTTCTTATTCATGATATTTTCAATTTTTTTTATAAAATATTTAGAAGTATAAAAAATAGTAGCCAACCAGTATCAGGCACAGGATCCAAGTTATCGGTGGTCAGGGCTCTTGAGAGAGGAACCTCCTAACTATACGTGTCGTGTCATGATGAGGCTCGAGACTTGTGGCATTTGATATCAGCGAAGGCGATAGTCGACATGTCAAATGTTAGGGATTGATCACGTGATTTTTCGATATCACTTGTCACAATTTTGCCTTTTTGACAATCGCTATCGCCACGCTTTCGATGGCAGAATGTCACTTGTATAGGTCCTCAGAGGCCCTAGACAATAAGTAACGCATTCTGGATCAAGCCCTTGATCCAGCTACCCAACGAGAGCCACCTCAGGTTTTCGTCGAGGCTCTTTGCTTTTATGCCAGGCCATCACGACTATCGGCACTTTGACTTATTATTAATGTTTTTTCTGATTATGACTTTGCAACGCACGAAACGCTAGCCTATGGCACGGGGTCTCATTGCTAATAAAGAAAATTTGGTTCAAATAAATCTCACTAGATGGCGCGACATGTACACACAATTCAATAGAATATAATAAATGTATAAATGTGTGTAAAATTAACATTTTCTGGAATTGAACATAAAAATTTTATGTAAACAAGATTTAATCAACTCTCCTAAGTACAAAAATATGGAACATTGGGCTCTTAATTCACATTTAAAAGATTAACGGATCATTTAAAATTGATGCCAGTAGATGGCGCATTTTTAAATTTCTGAGGCATTCCACCAGATTTTTTTAATTAGCATTGTAACACATTTTGGTGCAAAAAGACTGTAAAAACGTGCATAAAAATACTATAAAACGAACCTTTACTGTATTTAAAGAAAAAAATATTCACGAACCTAGTAAACCCATTTACTTGCAAGACGCTGCTAACACCATCTATTGCCGTGAAACGGGATGGAACGCGATTGATGTACTTACAAAAATAACAAGATTAATCAGATGAAAAACGCTAGTTACGTCGGCACGGTTTCTTTGAATGGGATGAGGCATCTGCATGCTAGTATTATATTATCTGTGCCTATGGTCAAATAAAATAAAAATAAACATTTAACTGAAGTAAAACTAAACTATGTAAGTGCTGTGCACACCTGTAAGTTTAAAGTTCGCTAAAGTCTATAGTCCGTTTTGATTAATTTATTATCAATGTTTCTAAGTGCTAAAAATGCATAAATAAGTATGTTCCCGATCCGATTTCCACGCAGACGAAGCTCCTGGCAAAAGTTAGTTATCGATATACGAGTTATCGCTGTTGGTAGTTGAGTCTGCGCCGACCGATAAAATCAAATCAAATCAAATAATCTTTACTGACATAATTTTTACAGCAGTTATTGAAGCCTCTGACTCCCGAACTAGGCGGAAGCCTTTAAAGTGATTAATCGATAGCTGATCGCCGTCGATGTATCCAATGTTGATGACGTCAACGCTGACGGACTCAATGTATCAGTCCAACTCACAGCGGATAGCACACAAGTTGAAATATGGCGCTGGCATCGTTGATACATGTATGTGATGTCGATCATTGATTATGATGGATCAATTGAAACCGCGACCATAAAGTTTAATGTTTAGAATCAATATTTCTTAATTTGTGAATATAAACGTGGATGGGTGGATAAGGACCAAAGAAAAGATGGATGGACTGCCTGAGGAGTGATATGAAATATGAGGAAGTCAGTGATAGCGTGACGATGGACAGGTCGATGTGAAAGACATGGACAGGAATATGATGATGAAGATAAAATTATAATGATATTTATACATCTTTGACTTCCACGCGGGCGAAGCCACTGATAGAAGCTAGTTTAATAAAATTACAGCCCCCGAAAAAATACTTCTCTATTCGAATAAAAAACAAACGTAAATAAATAAAAAGCGGATGACAGAAAGTCATCCGCCGAAAAGTATTTTTTCGGGGGCTGTAATTTTATTAAACTACCTTCTCTTCACTGTTATTTATTCTCTCGTGAAATAAATTATTATTCGGAGAACTCTCGGCTCATTTCGGTGAACGAAGTGAAACATATCAATCAGAAGTGGTAAGTTCTTCAATCAATCATAACTATCGGAGAGCACTCACACCCGGCCACTTTATTGACTGCTGGTGTTCAATACGGAACTCTGGAGTTATAAGTAACTTACTTTTCTCAAACATGCTTGGAAATATGAGCATTATTTTGACAACCTTCTTCGAGATATATCAAAATTGCTGTACTGGCCATAGACATACGAGCAGCGGCCGGCAAAAGTTGAATGAAAATCCATATCTGTCGTGTTTAGCGTACATAGTAAACTCATATACGTGGGACACTCAGAAAGTTTTGCGAAACTAAAAAAAATTGTTCTATACGTACATATATTTTTATTAAATCTTTTCAAAGTACTTTCCACCAGCCTCTATACAAAGATTCATGCGCCTAAACCAGTTTTCAAAACACTTTTTCCAGTCCGCCGCAGACACCTCGTTTACAGCCTGCTCGAACGCAGCCAGCGCATCTTCCGGCGACGAAAATTGTATCCCTTTGAGCTGATTTTTTATTTTTGGGAATAAAAAGAAGTCACACGGTGCTAGATCAGGGCTGTAAGGAGGGTGACCCAGGAGTTTGACTGGCGTGCTGTCCAGGAAGTCCCTCGTTTTGAGTGCGGTGTGCGCAGGTGCATTGTCGTGGTGGAGCAGTAGCCCGCGGAGCCCTGTGTTTGGTCGCTTGTTGCTTATAACAGAGAAAACTTCTGGCAAACATTTGGTAGTATACCATTCGGCATTAATGCTTCTTTGATCCCGTAAGGGAATTGATACCAAGTGGCCAGTCAAATTAAAAAAGCTAGCGATCAAAATCTTACCCCCGCTTCTAGATCGCTTCACTTTGGTAGGCGTTGGCTCATTTTGAAACACCCAAACAGTCGACTGGCGCTTGGTTTCTGGGTCGTATTGATAAATCCAGGACTCATCACCTGTAACGATGTCGTAAACACGCCGAGACGAGCCTGCTTCAAATTTGTTAAGCATATCACGGCACCATTCCACCCGGGCCTGCTTCTGAGCATCGGTGAGGTTGTGCGGCACCCAGCGTGATACTATCCTCCTCACGCGAAGATGGCTGTGTAGAATCTCGTGAACGCTTCCCGATCCAATCTTCAATATGTGTTGAATCTCCTGATATGTAATTCGCCTATTGTCTTGGATTAAATTTTTCACTGCTAGCACGTTTTCTTCGGTAACAGCCGTCAAAGGGCGACCGCTTCTTTCGTCATCCCCCAAAGTTGGTCGACCGCGCTTGAATTCGTTATACCAACGATACACGGTTGCCTTGGAAGGGCCTTCATCCATGAATGCCATTTGAAGTCTATCGTACGATTCATCCGGTTTCAGGCGACACTTGAAATCGTATAAAATCATAGCTCTAAAATGTTCCCGGCGCAGATCCATATTTCAGTGAGACACAATACTTTGAATTAACTCGCAAAAAATGTGGAGGGAAATTTTGAAATTGGAACTTACTTATTTTTACTTATAAATAATCATATTTTCGAAAAACCATTATAACTGGCCAGTCTCCCATATATAAAAACTTTTTTTCGCAATACTTTCTGAGGGGCCTGGTATGTCGTGTAGGTAATTTAAAATCGAACGATCTTTTACTCCGAAACATGGCAACCAAGAAGGTAACTTACCAAAGGTTTTGTTTAAATTTCGAACTGGCTTGCAAACTGAACGCTGTTTATTGAAAAAAAAAACAAATGAACACAGACGGAATGAACGGAAATAGTTATTTATGCTACAAGTGCGGAAAGTAGGTGATTTCCGATGAGTGGATAAATCGACACGAGTCGGCAATCATCTTACGCACGTGTATCATACAACATTTTACTATGCATTGTGAGAGAAAATACAAAAATATATCTGAACCAAGCAAGAAATTAATAAAATGGCGCTTATTCAAGGGCGCTCAGCATATCCACTATTATCCACAGATTAACTAATAGTTCCTCGGGCATATCTACTGCGCATGTGCAAATAGCTGTCACATCGTAACGCAAAAAGGCACGAGCAAAATATTCATTCTGCCAAACATATTTAATGAATATTTAAAATTAATTTATTGATGAAAATCTAAATCTAGAGTAATTAAAAACGCCTTAAATGAAGTATTAGTTTTGTTTTACCTTTTATATGAATGATAATCTGTACTTAACTTATTTTAAAACTTTTCTCAAATAATAAAAATTCTATGCGGCGGGCTGACGTTAGAAAAAAGTACAGGAAAGTAAAAAACACTAGTAAAAAAAGTGACACTTTCCGCACAGTTTGGCTGCTTTTCGAGGACATGCATTGTAAAAAATATTGTTGTTCGTCATTGATTTTGAAAAGTAATTGACAAAATGAGTTCTAGATACTACTCAGTTTTAATTTCCGCGCATCATTTGAGAAAAGTACTATACAAGCACTTAATAAACTTTACACGTTCGTCCATCAATGCCTCTTTTGCTGGCCGCTGCAGTAGTGTACTATTTGCCCGAGGCTTCGCTCAGGTGGAATATTCTTTCTCCTATGAATCTAAGATACCACTGCAAAATTCTGCATGTATTTTTCTTTTTACAAAACTTTATTTTCATGAATGATACTCGATAGTATCATTCAAGGCTCCCTCTAGGTGGAGCGATGATCTAGTCAAGGTTTCGGGAATCCGGTGGATGCGAAACGCACAGGACCGATCAGTGTGGTGACGCTGGGGGAGGCTTATGTCCAGAGGTGGATGTCTTTTGGCTGAAATGCTGATGATTGTGACTTGATATTAAAACTATAACAGATTGCTGCAGGGTTGCCTGGCAATAACCTTAATAAATTCATATTTATGTTTGTTAGTTAAAAAGACACATAAGTTTTTCAAGTAAATCCAACGATATTTTGATAGGAAGTTATGTAGCAAATAGGAAAAATGGGTGACAGCTCTCAGTGAGCCGCAATCTATGGATTGCCAGTTTATCTGTTTATACCTGGCAACCCATATTTACCAATTTAATCATACGCTTGATCGGAGGACACACGTCTTATTCATTTGAAATGCTTTACACTCAAGTCGCTGCAAAACCTTAGGCTTTGGTATCTTTGGTAAAACGTAGGTACTAGTTAGAGGTCTGTTAATGACAGACAAGATTCTTATTGGATATCTTGACCATGCACAAATATCTTTAGAAGACGGAAAGAAGCTAAAAAAAAAAAGAAATAAAAATCTTCTTCGTTCTTTTTCTATCTGTCCATCATATTAGGCGTATGAGCGTATATCTCTATCTGGTTTTTTGAAGATGAGACGATATCGTCTCTGTGGTATCCACAGTGTTATTTTATTACCAGTCTCATTCGGCTTCTGTGGTCACTTGACGAAGCCGTCTTAGTTGCAAGTGATACTACTGATTATAAAGTTATAGGTTTCATGCCTAGATTATGCAAAAAAAAATTAATCCATAGTCTAGATATGTGCCCAGGGGGGTGACCATAAGCTAGCTAGCTAGGACAGATGACGAATATAACTTGTTTACATCTGTCACTTAGTCGATATCAAATTGATACCGCTCTAAGAGCTTATGGTCACCCCCCAGGTGATGGCAGAATTCTTGCTTCAATTACAGGGACAGAAAAATAAACGTATATATATATATATATATATTTACGTTATGTATATAACGTAAATACATAACGTAAAAATATTTATTTATTTTCAGAAGTGTACATAGAAAAGTTTCAAAGGTCCTTTCATAGAGTTTTCTCGTTCATGAGGCTTTTAAAGCTTGTAAAACAGTTATTTTATTGCTACATATTATAAACTTGAGTGGGCTAGAGAACAAGCCCGTTTTACCTTTATATTCGAATTATAATTGGACTCTTAAATAATGTTAGTTTAGTTTAACTACATAATACGCAAGACCTGGTGAATTAGTGAATAAAGGCTTATTTCACGAGTGCCTTTAAATTAGGTACTTATTTATTATATTTTATTAACATACAAGTCTGAAAATTCTACTTTTATAAACGGAATTCCTAACGATCGCTTTAAACGATCAAAGGAGAAACCCGTAGTTACTTAAATTTTAAAAAGTAGAGAAGTAAATTAATCATAATTCCAATTGGATTATGATTAATTTACTTAACTGGGCAGCTTTAGGTTGTAGCCTGATAAAAATTAAAACCTTAACTTAAGGTTAAAAACGTAAGTTTTAACATAATTTCAAAAAAGGAGAAGGTTATCGTTTATCGATTTGTCTGCCAATTTCGGACTGATTTAAAAAATCTCTAGGTGGTTTTTCTCGAGGTGGTCCCATAAGTATGTAAGGAATGTAGGAGGAGGTTTTCTGTAGTTTCTGCCTACACCAACGTGATAAAAATGTGTGTTTATAATCTATATTTTACATATATAAACACACATTGTATCTTTTATTCTAATAATCATTATACGATCTGTATTGAATCACGTTTATCACAAGATCAAAAAGATTTTGGAACTATTAAAGCCGGACTATTTTTCTAAACGAAACCAAGTGGTTTTACGACAACTAGTCACAAGGGTCATGTCGAACCTCTTTCAAACTTTACGGCAAAAACTCCGTCAAAACGTACTTCGCAGAATCTCAAAGACAAATGCTGTACGAAGTATTTATAGCCTTTAAAGGTCAGACCGCACTAGGCGTAACTGCGCGTCAGCGGAGCGACTTGACAAATTACATTGTATGAGATAAAGTGTCGCGTAGCGTAGTTCCGCTGCCGCGTAGTGCGGTTTATTTCATACAATATCATGCAAAGTATATTTGGTCATGTAGCGTCGCGTCGCTCCGCTGACGCGTAGTGCAGTTTGACCTTTAATGTTTTTTTTGTGGGGTGTTTGGTGGTATAAGTTTGACATTTGTATCTGTGCGATTCGGTAATTGGAGGAGAATTGACAGTGAAACTTTCAAGGATGCGATACGTTTAGGCTCATTTCGTTACAGGAGAGAAGAAAGTTAAGTTAGCTTTCCCGCTCATACATTACACCTCTCTTGTGCCCTATGTTTTCTGTCTCGTATACAATGCTGCACGCACAATAGATTCCCGCAGTTAGGGCGATCCGTGGGATTTGACCCAGAGTCAATCATTTCTGAGGCAGCATAAAATTGAAAATATTTTGATGACTGAAAATAAACAAAAATGCTTAAAAGTTACACTAACCTGTTGCATGCAGCTTCCTCAACGGATCCACAATCGCGAAGTACCGATCAGCTGACAACGCCGTCAGTGTAAACACTGACACTCCAATACTGACGTCTTTTGCAGCTTCGGACACCCGACACACCGTGGCGCCCCAAGGCCAGGACTCTACTGTGTACACAATGGACGTGAATGGCACGCATGTGATGATTACCAGGAGATCAGCAAGCGCGAGGGAGAGGATGTACCTGAGGAAAGAGAAAGAGATGATATAGGTACCTACTATAGTTTTTGTTTAAATACCAAGTTAAAGAAAAGGTTGGCGATAAATTATTGCTCCTTTTAACTCCTCTTTTGTTAATTAATATTAGGTCTACCTATGAAATTGCCGTTCTTTTTATGAATTAATTAACGTATCTTTTTTCTGAATGCTTGGAAGCAAGCTAACGTTCAGCCTGTGCCCAAGAAGGGCAGTCGGGCTGACCCGGCCAACTACAGGCCCATTTCAATAACGTCCATCCTCTGCAAGAGTATGGAACGAGTTCTCAACTCTAAGCTCCTGGCATACCTAGAAGCTAATGACATCCTCAGTGACCGCCAATATGGCTTCCGCCAAAATCGGTCAACTGGGGATCTTCTAGCGTATGCCATTCACATCTGGAGTGAGGCCATCGAGAGGCACGGGGAAGCGCTTGCCGTCTCCCTCGACATCTCGAAGGCTTTTGACAGGGTCTGGCGTGAAAACCTTATTAGTAAGCTTCCTGCATTCGGTCTGCTCCGTGGTCTGTGCGATTGGATTGCAGACTTCCTGAGGAACCGGTCCATTCGAGTGGTAATTGATGGCCGCTCATCTGACCAACTGTGTATTAATGCCGAAGTCCCTCAGGGGTCAGTTCTCTCAGCAACATTGTTCTTGCTGCACATAAACGATCTGCTAAAACCCGGCACCTTTGGGTATGCGGACGACAGCACTGTTGCTGAGAGATACGTGTCCGACGTGTGCGCCACTGGACCTCAAATCCAGTCTCTCCGGGAGGCCATGGTTGGGCGCTTGAATCTATCCTTGAAGGCAGTCTCCGAATGGGGCGATGCCAATCTGGTCAAGTTCAATGCTGCTAAGACCCAGGCGTGTCTTTTTTTCCGCTAAAAGGAGTCAATTCCACCCGGCTCCTACTTTCCGAGGTGTAACCGTGCCGATAACGGACCATCTTGAGGTTCTTGGCATTATGTTGACATCGACGCTCAATTTCGGTCCATTCATTGAGGCAAAAGCTCAGCTGGCTGCCAAAAAATTGGGAATCCTCGCGAAGGTGAGACGGTACTTCACGCCAGAACAATTGCTCAACTTGTATCAAGCCCAAGTTAGATCATGCATGGAGTACTGTTCTCATCTCTGTGACGGATCTGCCAAGTACCAGCTGGATGCACTTGAGTCGATCGAAAAACGGGCCAAGAGGCTCATTGGCAATGAGGTACTCGTCGAATGTAGGCTCCAAAACCTCGAACATCGGCGCAGAGTTGCCAGCCTGTCGGTTTTTTATCGGTTACATTTCGGGGAGTGCGCGTTGGAATTGCATGAACTAATTCCTCCTAGCCATCATCGGATTACAAGACGTACGGCGATGCGTCATCGGTACATGGTGGACATCCCACCCATACGCACTAAACGTTTTGGGAATACTTTTATTATGCGTACAGCAAAGGAGTGGAATTCCCTGCCGGAGTCTGTATTTCCTGTTGGCTACAACCTGGGAGTCTTTAAGTCAAGAGTGAATAGGTTTCTTCTAGGCAAGCGTGCTTCATCGTCGACCACATCGTCGCTTACCATCAGGTGAGATTGTGGTCAAACGCAAGCCTATCAATAATAAAAAATGAAAAAACATAAAAATAAATAAAACACTCATGTAATTGATGCATATTTGCCAACGAAGTGGTCTTTTAGTGAGCCCTTCTTGATGAAATCAGCTGGACGAGAGGCAACAAATTCTTCAAAGTCATTTTGTACTGCATAGCGGATATTTATTTATTTTCCGCCAAGAAGTTATCCAAATTCTGGAAAAAGTAGAAGTCTGTAGGTGCTGTGTAAAAAGTAGAAGGAAAGTAGAAGGTCTGGTGAGTATGGCGGGTGACGGAGAACTTCCAACCCCAGCTCTTGTAACTTGTGCAGTATGAGGTCGCGCGTTGTCGTGCAGGAGCTGCGGAGACGAGCGATTCACCAAAGCTCATTTGAAACGTGCGAGTTTCTCCATCATTGAGTTCAGTTCTTCACAGCACATATCTCCAGATATGCTCATACCATTTGGTAAGAAGCTGTGATGATTAACACCGGCCTTAGACCACCAAACAGTGACCATCACTTTTTAAGGGGTAATTTTTCGTTTAGTGCATTGTTTAGGTGCTAAACCAGGATCCAACCAACTTGCTGAGAGCTTGCGATTGTCAAACTGAATCCAATTTTCGTCGCAGGTAACAATGCGGTTCAAAATTCCTTCGTTTGTGTGCCTGTTGAGCAGTACAAGGCACTTCCCGACGAAGTACGCCACGCTGGCGATATTATTTACCTTGCCAATTTGACGCTAATGAACCAATATTGGGCAAAACGCCACAGGCATGGTGCAATGGTGTGGTGGTACTCTTCTTCAAGACGGGTGACAATACCCGGCTAAAGAACTATAGGCCCATCTCACTTCTTAGCCATGTCTACAAGTTGTTTTCAAGAGTCATCACAAATAGTCTCGCTCGCGGGTTTGACGATTTCCAGCCTCCCGAACAAGCCGTATTCCGAAAAGGCTTTAGCACCATAGACCACATTCATACGCTGCGGCAGGTTATACAGAATACCGAAGAGTATAACCTGCCTATCTGTTTAGTGTTTGTGGACTACGAGAAAGCCTTCGATTCGATCGAGACTTGGGCTGTACTGCAGTCTCTCCAACGTAGCCAAATCGACTACCGGTAAATTGAAGTGTTAAAGTGTTTGTACAAGAACGCCACTATGTCAGTCCGTCTTCAGGATCAGACCTCGAAACCAATCCTTCTCCAGCGCGGCGTGAGACAAGGAGACGTCATTTCTCCGAAACTGTTCACAGCTGCGCTGGAGGATGTCTTCAAGGTTCTGGATTGGAGAGGGCTTGGCATCAACGTTAATGGCGAGTACATCACTCACCTTCGGTTTGCCGACGACATAGTGGTCATAGCTGAGACCATGGAGAGCCTCAATAAATGCTCGATGACCTCAGTAGAGCTTCCGAAAGAGTGGGTCTTAAAATGAACATGGACAAAACCATGGTCATGGTGAATGCCCATGTTACACCCACTCCTATCAAGGTCGGAGACTCTACACTCGAAGTTGTGGGCGACTATGTCTACCTGGAACAAACGATCCAATTGGGTAGGGCCAACTTCGAGAAAGAGGTCAACCGTAGAATCCGACTCGGCTGGGCAGCGTTCGAGAAGTTGCGCGGTATCTTCTCGTCCAACTTACCACAGTGTCTCAAGACGAAAGTCTATGACCAGTGTGTGTTGCCAGTGATGACATATGGCTCTGAGACGTGGTCGCTTACAATGGGCCTTATCAGGAAGCTTACAGTCACTCAAAGGGCAATGGAGAGGGCTATGCTCGGAGTTTCCTTGCGTGATCGAATCAGAAATGTGGAGATCCGCAAGAGAACCAGGGTTACCGACATAGCCCGAAGGATTGCCAAACTTAAGTGGCAGTGGGCAGGGCACATTGCTCGCAGAACGGATGGCCGATGGGGCCGAAAAGTTCTGGAATGGCGACTGCGAACCGGAAGACGATACGTTGGAAGGCCTCCCACTAGGTGGACCGATGACCTGGTTAAGGTTGTGGAAAGGCACTGGATGCGAGACGCACGGGATCGGTCAATGTGGCGACGCCTGGGGCAGGCCTATATCCAGCAGTGGACATCTTTCTGCCGAAATGATGATGATGAATGATGATGGAACCAATATTGTGTTGATGCTAACGTCGAAAGCTGCTCCTAATTCAGCCGTAGATTGAGTACCATCAGCTGCCACAATCGCTTTTAATTCTTCATTGTCGACCAAAGTTTCCGGACAACCACGGGGTTCATTTCTCATGTCCAAATTTCCTGAACGGCAGCGGGTAAACCAATAACAGGTGGTGCGTTCGTTGGTAGTGTTCGCTGCGTACACGTCGTTGATGTTGCGTGCCACTTGTACCGTGTTGCTGCCACGACGTACACTCTCATTCCAGAATTACTCGATTTTTTACGTATCCATGATGAAGAAAATGATTCAAATGCGATGAAAACATAACGCTAATAAATGAACAAATGACAAATTTTGAAAAAAATATTCCAGGTTTTTTAATTAAAATTGAATTGAAATTAGAATTCTTAGCAAAACAAAAACATTTTGATTTGAAATCGCCAGTACTGCAGAACGGCAATTTGATAGGTAAACACCTTTTATTATGAACGGATAAATAAAATCTATAAATCTATTAAAAAAAATATTAAAAGATTTTTTCTATCTTTTTAGTTTTGGTACTTCATATCACCATAAAAATCTTATATTTATAGCCAGAGTACATCTCATGAAGACTCCAATAAGCCCAAGCACGTCTAGGCTACAATGTTTTATAACCGATTCCTGTGCCAACCTTTCGTCTTAATCATCAGATCAGTTCGATCATCATAGTCGCTTAACTATTGCCTCTAGCATATGATACTCATCATTATAGAATTCCAGTGGCCATCTGTGGTCTTCTTCATTAGTTCCACTTCGCCAAATGATACATTCCGAGTTCAAATGCTTACCATGTTGATGAAACTACCAGAGTTTCTATACGAACTGATGGGGTTGCCTTGGCGTTGTAGTGCGTCAGGGATGTTTGCGGCGGCGCGTGTTGATTGTTTTTACGCGATAATGCGCAAGCGCGCAACATCAATGGTGGCCCGAGTTATGGACAGCCCTAACAGGGTTCTGAAAAATTATTGCTGACAGAGTGGACTGTCCGTATATAGTTCACTGCTGTCAGTTACATGTGTCACCGTATCGTTTTGTTTACTAACACTTAGTTTTAATGCACATTGTTACTAACCCTATATGAGTCTTCGCTCGAAGTAAAGTTTTTGAATTTGAATTTGAATAAACATACTCGTATAGAAATTCTGGTAGTTTCATGAACATGGTAAGCACAAAGTAAAGTATTATAGGCAAACGCCTATAATACTTGAGGAGTTCCCTCGATTTCCATGGGATCTCATCATCAGATTCTGACTTGGTAACACAACAAGAATATTCAAAATCAGTTCAAAATTGTTGGTGAAATCGATGAACATACATTAAAAAAATACATACAGTCGAAAGAACCTCCCCCTTTTTGGGAACTCACTTTTTACAACAAATAAAGAAATATGACAATACATAAATAAGAGTAGTTTCTTAGCTATACATACCTTCTGCTCTACATAACTAGTTAAGTATCGATCAAAGGATTAACTGCGACATTGCCAAGATTAGAGACAAAGTTTGAATGCCAGAGTTGCTTATAGTTTCAGTGGCAGCCAAACTAAGATAAGTTGGTAAGTCTTAACGAACTCGAACGGGTACATATTTGAATGTCGAAAATTAAAATACCTACGGGTAAAATGTCAATGTTCAAAACATCGAAAACATTATAAGCATCGTATGACCATAAAACCGAAAATTTAAATAACGTAAGTTTATAATTTCGAATGGTTATTATATTAGTTAACCTACGTCCACATCTAAAATCAAATTATCTACAAAAGTGACATCGAAAGATCTAAATATCGAAAGTACAGAGTATCGAATGTCCTAAACATCGATATTTATTTATTATGTACGTCACAGGGTAATTTGATGATTCGGATATTGCGAAAACACGGATATTTAGAAACGCTTAGGGCACCCCGACACGGATAGGTTACTTCAGACCTTTGTTAGGTTACTTAACTTGCAGACAGAAATAGGAGTCCCGCGGCGGGGCTCCGTCGACTTTGTTGCTAATAGTAATCGTACTTACCTGTTCTATATTGAAAGAAAGAAAGAAACAGTATTTATTTGTGACCCGCACAGGAGACACGAGAAATCAGCTTAAAATTAAAAATAAAAACCCCGTGCGAGACCAAAAAGGCTCCTATCTCAGCATGTGCAGCGATATCCAAAAAAAATAATGAAATAACAATAATATTGAAACCAGACTGAGTGTGACAATTTCAAATCTACCTAAATTTTTCCACTCATACATATCACATAATTATATCAAAATTTGTTCGACATTTTAACGAGTAGGTATTTTTAACTTAAATAGGTGTATTCAATGTTGACATTTTTAATCAGTCGATATTTTAATCACTCAGCATTTTAATCTTAGAGATTTTAAGCATAGGTATAACAATTTTGAGAGCAGTGGTGGCCCAGTGGTATCGGCCGCGACTTACAAGTTGTAGGTCGTGGGTTCAAACCCAGGCAGGCGCTTCACTTTGTGTAAATTATTTCAGCAAAGGTAAATACTATAATTAAAGGATACTTTTACCTCTAAAAATCATAGCGGGAAACTAAGGACTTCAAGGAAATGTTCATCTATTTTCTCCAGGAAAAATATCATATACCTAGCTTAATAAATCTTCTCTCCAGTGTATGTTGTCAGTGTCACAGGGCATAAAGGTCGTATGTTAAACATACGTTTTATTAATGTGAAGTGTCATATTTCACGCCACGTTGCAGGTTGATCTTTACAATAAGCTGGCGCACATAGACCGAACGATAGAATGCAAAATACCGGACGAACGAATGAACGAAGGTTTTGGTGCCCACATTAAACCAGTCGGACAGAACGCGATAACCAAGCGCTTTCTTTTGTTTATTGGAATGTTTGGAATCGGTGGCGTCCAACATCATCGGTCTGTTTTGTAATTAAATTAATGAGTGTCACGAGTACTTGAGTTTTTGTAGTGGGTTTGTATGTCAGGCAATCAGTTTCTATATTCAGTTTATATTGTTGTGGGCCAAATTCTGTTGACATACTATTCGATTCTATTGCGCGCAAAGTGACATTCTGTCATTTGGTAGAGTTGTCAAAATTCGAAAATATTTCACGCAACGTGAAACTGTAGCGCATGTCACTCCCATATATTTTGTATTTTTTAATTAATTTTAGGTCCTTTGGTCACTCGGGCATTACATTATACCATCACATGGTCATAGTACTGATACTATGACATGTACAAGCTGTAAATCCTGAGATTTGCAGGTTATAATTACGTTCGTAAAACAGTATAATGATATCGACACTGAAAAACGTAAAAACGTACCTTATAAAATGTTAGTCGTACTACACCGACGGATATGGATAAACAATGGTTGAATTCGTATTTTATTTATGATATTTTTTTACAATTTTCGCTTTTTAACCTTGTATTATATATTTTTTAAATTCTTATTATATATTTTTGACCTACTCTGTGAACGATATGCATACCTATGACTTATTAAGACCGGATCTTTTTAGGGTTCCGTACCCAAAGGGTAAAAACGGGACCCTATTACTAAGACTCCGCGCTCCGTCTGTCAGTCTGTCTGTCTGTCTGTCGCCAGGCTGTATCTCATGAATCGTGATATGAAGTATAATGAATACGGTTGAAATTTTCACAGATAATGTATTTCGGTTGCCGCTTTAACAACAAATACTAAAAAGAGAATAAAATAAATGTTTAAGTGGGGCTCTCAGACAAAAAACGTGATTTGTATGCCGTTTTTTTGCGATAACGGCGCGGAGCTCTTCGTGCCCCCCTGAGTCTTTTTTTTTTTTTTGTTTATTTAAAAAAACCACTTTGCTCCACACTATGAATTTCTTCCTGTATCGTGGATGCGTTCACAAAAATTACTTTCTTGGCCAGTTTTAAAAAAAATGAATTTAAGTAATTTGTAAATAAGAATAATAATATTGCACACAGTTGCGTGCGGTCACTG
This sequence comes from Orthosia incerta, assembly GCA_948252205.1. Lineage (NCBI taxonomy): Eukaryota > Metazoa > Arthropoda > Insecta > Lepidoptera > Noctuidae > Orthosia > Orthosia incerta. The sequence continues at coordinate 6,601,822 of OX411759.1, forward strand.
CCGAAACAACTGGACATGGGACCTTTAATAAGCACCTCTTTGTCATAGGTATCACGGACAGCCCACTCTGCAGAGCTTGCATGGTGGAGGAAGAGACAGCAGCACACCTGCTCTTAAGCTGCCCTGTAATCGCTGGTTACAGGGCCAAACACTTCGGAAACCCAGGTACCCTGCAGGAGGTAGTCGGCAGCACCAGGGCGCTGCTGGCCTTTCTCGAGGAGCTGGGATGGATCGAATGATGCGACTGTATCTCACCCGTACGCAAAATACGCGCTTGGTCGTGGAGTTGCGGAGACAGCCCGTCTAAACTAAACTAAACTAAACTAAATAAGAATAATAATATGATTTTCAAACAAAAGCATTTCAGTTGAAAGTAATTACTTAGTTTTTGCTGTTGTTAAAAAGATCTTTAATATAGTAAAGACCCAGTGAATACTTTATATGGCTGAGAGATCATTCGTAGTTAGAGGATAAAAAAATACCAAGTAAAAGCTTATTGAAACATCTGAATAGTTTAGTATCTAATAAATGATGCGCTGGTCGACTCAAAGCTCCAGAGCCTTGAACACCGACAACGAGTTGCCAGCCTGTCGGTTTCTATCGGTTACATTTCGGAGAGTGTGCGATGGAAGTGCACAATTTGATTCCGTCTAGCCCTTTCCATCATCGGACTACGAGACGTACGGCATTGCGCCATCAATACATGGTGGATATCCCACCCATACGCACAAAGCGTTTTGAAAATACTTTCATTGTGCGTACAACTAAGAAGTGGAATTCCCTGTCTTTGTTTCCTGATAGCTACAACCTAGGGGTTTTCAAGTCAAGAGTGAATAGGTTGCTTCTAGGCAAGCGTACTTCACCTTCGGCTACATCATCACTTAACATCAGGCGAGATAGTGGTCAAACGCGAGCCTATAACAAATAAAAAAAATAACGAAGTTTTAGTTTTCGCGAACAATTTTAATTGTTAATGAATATCCAATCTATAATTTCATTAATTAATGTAAGCGCTAATTAAATTGCTTTTGTCATAATATTTTGATGTAATCAATAGTGAAAATTCAAATAGGCCAATGTCTATCAATTCCAGTGAGCTAATTTTGTAAGATATTCCGTGCTTTTTCACAAAAAAATCTTTACTTTTGTATTTAGTTGAAAATGTTTGATACGAAATGTAAAGATAGATTATAGATATTCGTATGTTATTCTTAAATTTTCATAAAGTTATATTAGAGAAATTTAATACTCTGTACCCTTAGATACAGAGGCCTCTTCTAGGCGTAAGTACCTAATAATAAGTAGTTGTCAGCAAATCTGTAAAATGACAATTATATCTTTTCTTCGTTTAGTTCATTCAAATGTTGTCTGCTAGATATCGCTGTCAGCGATAAAATCGCCACTGTACCCATAAAATAAGCAATACTGAATAAAAGCTGTATAACAGTTTCGGTGTAGAGCAAAACAATATATTTTTAGGAATCTAAAGAAGAAATAAAAAAAACCCAGTTCACAAAATTTAATCTTTAATTTTTTTGTCAATTTTTTTTTCTTAACACAATTATTTGATAATCTGAGGAACAAAATCTACCGACAGCATAAAAACGACAAATCACAGAATTACAGCACACGCTACCGACGTACACGCTTCGAAGGCTGGGATAAGAAAAGGCGTAAACTGTTTTTTTATATAAATGGTGTTTCGCAGGTCAATCCAAGTGATTGTCTTCTGCTTAACCAGGCGATCCTGTGGAGACTAAACTATAGCCTCCAGCCAGGCAAAGGCGTGCGCCGACTCGTAGCTCCTATTTATACGGAGTAGCGAGAAAATACGTGGGTATTGCTTATAATATAATCTATTCTTCTAACATTATTTTATTTTTTGTTCAGGCAGGATACATGCCAAAGCAAGGCAGTGACTGAGTGGCGTCCAAGGATTTGCAGAAGGAATGTTGGTCGTCTGGCAGCGAGATGGGCAGACGACATTGTTTCCATCGCGGGTAGAGCACAGGCACAGGAGCATAGGGATTGGTACTAGATAGGAGAGGCCTGTGCCAATTGCCGCGAATTCAGGCTGTGGGTGTTGATGTAAGTCTATCTCAATTTTTTTACTGTCTCACCTGATGGTAAGCGATGATTTGTTTGACAATGATGCACACTTGCATATGCAGTAACCTATTCACTCTTTACTAATGGGTATCTTTATTCAATTATCTCAATTAAAATTTACATAGTATAAAATACCTAATTAATAATAACTACCTATATATACACTTAAATAAAAATAAAATAAAACTACGAACGCCCAGAACGCTGGCAGCATTGCCACGTTGGATGTCAATGCTGATCCTCTGGCCAAGGAAAAGCCCAGCCCTCTGGTTACGTGAAGAGTTGACTAACCGTTTGCTTACATCTCGAAATACTCTAAGAGCACTCGGACCCCATGGACCTAATGTTTCAACCCCAAATAGCTCAAAAATATAACTTCCAATAAGGTTGTTGAATTCGCGCCGTTTGAAGTTTTCTGCACCTGCTGGTGCTGCTTGGTGCCCCAGCACAGTCCGCCATGCTAAGAAGATGGGGGCGCAAGGGTGTCGACACATGTTGTATCCCACACCAAAGGCCTACCCACCATCCAAGGCATTATGATCATCTCGTCTGGTCTCTTCCCATCGTCGCGCGCCAAGCCATTGCGCGCCAAGCCGGCGGCAACAAGAGCCCGACGTATGATGTCATTAATGCTGACGTGCCGTGCTAACCGACCAGCGCTCCTACTGCAGGATAGGCCATGGTGTCCGAGGCGGTCGACTGCTTCACCACATTGACAACGGTGTGGAGCTCCGCTGGGAGTACCCAAACGCAGTCATGTAGCGATCCGGAAGGTGTTGTCACTCAACATAGTACCTATGTTGGGTGACGGTAGTGCCTGTAGCCAGAGGCCCGACTCCCACTCTCCCACAGCCAGCAGGCGGGCACGCTCAGCAGTATTGGTAAATGTATTTATAAGTTTATTCCGTACCAATCTGCTGAGCGGCTCATCCCACTGTCTCTGGGAAAAAGGGGTCTCGGGCAACGCTGTATTCGGGCAAGCCACTTTCCAGACATTCATTGCATCGGTCGAGTACGGCACCTCACGGTTAACCACTGAAGGCAACAAGATTTTTCTGGTTAACTTTTCAGTGCTGTGGACCGAAGACAGGATCGCCCGTAGGCTTAAACTAGAAATTTTGCGGATGCCGATCCCACCGAAGCGAATGGGTAGAGTAGCTTGCAGCCACGCTCGGTCATCCAGGGCCATATTTAGGATAGATGATATCGTGCAACGAATAATCTGGTAAATTTTGTCCAAGAGAATTTGTGAATGCTTCCATAATGGCGAAGCGCGAAGAAAGTACATGAAATTTGGACCAAAACAACAATAACGAATGAGGATGATAGCCGAATGTACATTAATTTTAGAGAGTCTGTCCGAAATATCATTGAAATGTGTTATTTTGGCGTCAATGAATGGAGGAAAACTATCTTCTAAAATTAGGGAACCTAGGAGGTGCAGTGAACTTCTTTCTGCAATTTTGATCTCTGGTGCTATTGTATTGAATTTTTGAAGGGTCGATTGTCCGTCCGTATTGTCACAGATGAAAGTTTCGCATTTGGAGTGGTTGAGTTGAGTGGACTGAAATTGCTACTTCAGGAATTGAAAATCTTTCAAAACTGTATCTACGTCACCTCGTAGTGTGCCATCATCTAGATACCAGACGTTAAATTTTTAATTTAATTGTTTGATGATAGGTCGAATAGCCAAACTGAAAATGACTGGCCCGAGAGGGTCACCTTGTTGGCATCCTACTGCAGATTCCAAAAGATTTTCTTTATATAATAATTTAGAAGGGTGCCTGTAGCACTGCAAATTTCAGGAAGTTCCGTTTTTACCTCCGCCAACAAAGTGTCCCTGTTAACAAAATTAAAGGCGTTCTTAACGTCAACTTTGAGGATGACCTCAACCTTGTCAAAATTTAAAAATGTAGAAAGGGCACGTACAGCAGCCTCACAGCCTCCCGTAGAGCCAAAGTCAAGCTGTAGGGGCTCGAACTTATTTGTGAGGCCGTAGAGTTTGCAACAAATTTTGGCTGTCATACGCCTGTAGGTACACCCGACGGCAATAGGACGAATGCCGCCGTCCCTCTTGCATAAGGCACATAAGTTGGTTCCTTAGCTGTACGCACAATAAAAGTATTCCCAAAACATGATTATGTTGGAACGGGCTAGGAGGACTTAATTCATGCACTTCAAGACAACAAATATAAGTAAACTTACGTATTAGGCACATTCCTCATAGCTTTGTGGCGCACAAACACGGCCACCAGAGTACCGTTCCCTACCACCCCTATCACAAAGATAAGGGCGAAGATGAGCGGTACTATGTAAGTCTCCGGCCTCTCGTAGTAAGGCTGGTAACTTTCCGAGTGGTTCATCAGCATTTCGTCGTAAGTCTCGTTGAAGTCTTCCATCGTGCATATTATCTGGAACAAGATGAGAAAGGCTTTAGAAAAGAGAATATAATAAGATCACGTCTATAAGGGCTTGTCCCCATCACCACGTTACGATCTCGTCAACGTGGAATGGTGCGGTGTCTCGGCGCGATGCATTGACGTGACGTGCAATTGCACGGTACGGCAACGTCGCCGTGGAACGATGCGTCGTACGTCGATGGCAGCGGTAGAGTGCGCGCAAGATAAGTCTGCGCGCGGCGAAAATTGGAACTAATCGTTTGTCATTTATGTCAGGTGTCAAGGAGTGTGTTGTATTCCGTGTTTTTATTCGTTTTGCGATGTAAATAATCGGCATCATTATGACAATAGTAATTTAAAGTGCTGGCAGAAATGTTTTCTTGAAGTGAAGAAGACATCATCGGGCCTACGGTACCGTTTTACAAAGATATAGCCCGCGTTGCTTATTTGACAGGTAACACTTAGGGGTACCATTATAATAAAATATCCCTAAATTTTCGTACTACCGGTGCCGCAGGATTGGCATCATGTAATATAATGCATCATTGTTATTTGGCACCGTCACCCAAATAACTGAAGAGGGTTATGTGGCAGCAGCTTCTTCAAAAATTGTTGATGAAGAAATTAAAAAGAATTGATATGGACGGTATTAGCCACTGCTGGACCATTATTAGACCAAATTTAATCGTAGGTACTAATAATAAGTATTCAATAAAAGATTTACAATAATTTCATGAAGCTTTTTTCATCATATTAAGTTTCGAGTTATGTAAAATGACTATTGATTCTTGAGACCTTCATTTAAGGTAAAATGATCAGTTATGCTGGCAACATTAAGCACGCCACCCGTCGCGCGCAGACTTATCTTGCGCGCACTCTAAGTGGCGATGCGCTCGCTCAGTTTATGTTTAAATGTCTTAGCGATTAATAGTGCAAAAAAGATGTCAGAAATGCTGTAACTGTCAGAAACTACAAGAAACGAAACTAAACGTTGTTTGGCGACGTCTGGGGGAGGTCAATGTCCAGTGGACGTCTTTCGGCTGAAATGATGAAATACTTTTTCTTTCTTTCTTTCAAAGCTTGAAACCACTAGCCGAATGAGGCGAGAAAAGCACACTAAGGAAATATATGGAGTGTCGTTGAACTAATATTCTTATGTGTGATTGGTAGAAATTTTGGGTTAAATCAATTATCAATAAGTAAACCTGCCAAAAAAGCATCCAATTTTCGAGCGATTGCAAAAATGTCATGAATAATTTTGTTCACTTCAAATGACACAGGAATATAATTTTAATGGTATTCTTTTACGTGACATGACGTCATATTGAACGTGACTTAAGGCATGAATCGCAGAATTATAAGCTTTATTATTTTTATGGCTTTACCCACCATCTCCGGACAAAATATTCTGATACTTTTTGTGTTAATGTGGTGGTGGTAATATAGAGAAAGCAGTGTTCTCAAATATACTAAATGAAAAGCTATTCGAAAAGAAGGAAAGAAAATAATTAATCAGAAAATTGTTAAACCTGTCCATTTATTGACCATACATGACTTTGTGATTTGAAGCGTAAAATGAGATAGAACATCTGTATCATTGAAAGTTTTGATGATACTGTTTTTATGCCTCACGACGACGGGATGGTCTTAGGATTAGTGACGGTGGGTGTGTAGATACACGTATACATTGTTACTGTGTACTCAGGCGGTACTGAGCGCTCCCAAGCTTACGCACTCGACTAAGATCAACCCGCCCTCGTGAGATAGAACAACTGTACCATAATGTTCAGCGGTAAACGTCTTTCGGTTGAAATAATGATTATGATGATTACTTAAATGCACTCATTATCATCATTTCAGCCGAAAGACGTCCACTGCTGGACATAGGCCTCCCCCAGGCGTCGCCACATTGACCGATCCCGTGCGTCTCGCGCGGCGCCTTCCCGCAACCTTAACCAGGTCATCGGTCCACCTAGTGGGAGGCCTTCCAACGTATCGTCTTCCGGTTCGCGGTCGCCATTCCATAACTTTTCGGCCCCATCGGCCATCCGTTCTGCGAGCAACGTGCCCTGCCCACTGCCACTTAAGTTTGGCAATTCTTCGGGCTATGTCGGTAACCCTGGTTCTCTTGCGGATCTCCAAATTTCCGATTCGATCACGCAAGGAAACTCCGAGCATAGCCCTCTCCATTGCCCTTTGAGTGACTGTAAGCTTCCTGATAAGGCCCATTGTAAGCGACCACGTCTCAGATGTCATCACTGGCAACACACACTGGTCATAGACTTTCGTCTTGAGACACTGTGGTAAGTTGGACGAGAAGATACCGCAAAACTTCCCGAACGCTGCCCAGCCGAGTCGCATTCGACGGTTGACCTCTTTCTCGAAGTTGGCCCTACCCAATTGGATCGTTTGTCCCAGGTAGACATAGTCGCCCACAACTTTGAGTGTAGAGTCTCCGACCTTGATAGGAGTGGGTGTAACATGGGCATTCACCATGACCTTGGTTTTGTCCATGTTCATTTTAAGACCCACTCTTTCGGAAGCTCTACTGAGGTCATCGAGCATTTTACTGAGGCTCTCCATGGTCTCAGCCATGACCACTATGTCTTAAATGCACTATCAGCATAATAATTTTCCCACTGCCAGGACACAGGCCTTCTTTTTGGAGACAGAATAGTCCAGTCCGACTTTGTTGATGTCACCATGACATCGAATTTTTTGTTCTCGGACATGCCGGTTTCCTCGCGATGTTTTCCTTGACTGTTTTGAGAGCTGTGGTGATGAAATAAATTACATAAAGTAATGCATCTGCCTGGGTTCGAACCCACAACCTACAACAAATTTTCGCAAGTGTAGCGAGAATCTTCAAAAAATATGTCTGACCAGTCCTTGACATCTAGACCCGCGTGGGAGGGCGATGTTTTGCTGAAAAATCACACTTCGTGTCATAAACGCCTACTCGATTAATGTATTAGACACAGACCATCGAGAAGCCTCAGCCTCTTGAATGAAATAAATTGTTTGATAATCAACCCCAAATATAAAAGTTTTCAAGTGAATCCAATGTAATTTGAAAGAAACTGGTGTAGAATATAGTAAAAATAAGGTTACCAGCTCTTAGCTGGAAGCTGTGGGTTGCCAGTTTAAATATAAAACCTGGAAACCCATAAAAACGGCTAACTGAGTGGCATACGTAGCCATGAAACAGGAGAAGTTCATGGAGTAGCGCAGAGTAAAAAAAAAAAAGTCTCTTTGCGGCAAGATGCGACCAGGCAACCCTGCAGTAATCTATTCTATTGTCAAGAATCATGTATAAAAATCAAACCTCACCAAAAATAAAATACCGAAAATGCAGATATTTGCAGTGGTATCTCAGTATAAAACTTTCCTCACGACATTTTCCTCTTTCCTCCGCATAACATGCCCATACCATGCTATCAACTTTTTAGTCACCGTTGCCACATTCAGAACTATTGGTTCTGTGGTATTTCCAGTGAATGTCACCCACTCAAGCACTTCATTGTTCATTGTAACTCTACAGTCTCAGTTGCCAGCCGCTCTTTAAGACTTGACAAAGTGACGTACACTGTCAAGTCTAAATCACTTTTTAAGTGTTTGTGTAGGCGTTTTTATTTGCACGTCTAGATAGCAATTTTTTTATTATTTTTGCTATATTGATTGAAGTATATTATTTAGCTCTTTTTCTTGATAAAAATAAAATTTGAAAATGTGGCCGAAAAATACATTGCCTACTAAAATTGCAACACTGAAATAAGTTGCTTGCAGAAATGTTTTATGCCTGTTATTTTGAAAAACAGAGATGTGAAAATCTCGTGTATGGTTCTGACACCTCATTTGTGTATTTGAGGTTAAGAACGTGTCTGTACTTTGGAGCCACATTTTGATAGGTATTTTTGCTAAAATATAGTTTGACAAATACTCAACTTCAAATGCTTATTCAGAAATCAGGGGTATATAGTAAAGCAGTTTCCAGAAGTAAGTAACAAAACATTCGCTCATATCAAATATGATATATTATGGTTGTGTTAGATTTGTAATATTTATATAGTCAACGAATTTATGCGTTCCACAAATATCACAATTACTCTTTCTTATTTGCAGGCCTCATTATTACAAAAGTTGGCGCCATTTGGGACGCGGGGAGTTAGGAGTGATTTACTCCAACAAAAGAAGATCAACATCGGAAATACACCATAACAGTTCAATTCCTTTGGGGATTCGAGTAATGTAATCGATTTGTGACTATCCAAAGACATGGAACGTTGATGACTAGTTTTCGAATCGTGATTTAAATGTGGTTAGCATTAATTCGATTATTGATTTCGATTGGCGATCTCATCCTATGAGCTTTCAGGGGGGTGACCATAAGCTCTTAAAGCGGTATCAATTTGAGATCGAGTAAGTGACAGATGTGTACAAGCCATATACATCTGTCCCTTATTCGATCTCAAATTGATACCGCTCTAAGAGCTTATTGTCACCCCCCTGGACCCTATTTAATATGACTGAAAATGCAAAATGTTTGTAAGATTTATATAAATTACATAATTGACATTTCATGACAGGTGCCGAAAATGAATAAAAGAAACTTACAAAATTTTCGTAACCTGACACTTATAGGTAATAATTGGCCCCTGATGTTTTGACGAGATATTAAGAATCTCTAGAAATTTCTATATATTTATTTATTTATTATCTAAATTGATAAAGATAGGTACGCTGTAGCACTATAATTACAATGGCTACTTGGTAGGTAAAGCGTTTCAAATGATTAAGAAATTAGGATAGTTAACTTAACGTTTGTAATTAAAGAAATGAATGAAAAAGCATTTATTGCCACAGAAATCGACATGCTTAATTATACTTAAACTAAATTCCTTAACAATGGTATTAGTCGTACTTAAATTATGTTAGTGAATACAAAATTCACAAAGGTGTTTGCAGGGGTTGATGCACCTTAGATAGGTACACCAATGTTTCGGTTAAGTAATTGTTATTTTAGGGTCAATAATTATTATTTGTGACAAGTTAATATTAGATCATTACATAATGATTAATAAATATTTGAAAAGCGTGACCTTTGAGATGATTTTGCCAATATTGCTCCGAAAACCGAATTAAAATCCACCAAAACTACATCCAAAGTCTTGAAATGTAGGTACAGTTGAAGGTAAAATGTAATCGCACTCTACTAAATCTGTTTACAATTTCTTTGTGAAGAAATTCAATGGTCCATGACACGTTTAATATATACTTTAGATTATATTTTATAGATTAAATTAGTCTTGAACTTTTGACCTACTTCAACAAAGAACTAAACGTCGTTAGCGGGATTAGTATTAAGAAAAAATAAAAAGATACTTTTGATAGAATGTGAACCCTGACCGTATCATTATTAATACTATTTCACAAATTATTCTAATTCTCCTTGCTTGCACTTCATGCTCTGCCACCTGCACCATTCGGGGTCTGAACGTGGCGAATGACAGAGCGGTCCATTTAGTTACATACTGGTCGAGTACAATTTGAAATTTAAGTTAATCGATATGAAAAGAAGAGTAATGATTCTAAAAACTGTAACACTAATCTTCAAATTACAATCTTTTAACTCTTTAACATCTACTTTTTTTTCTTTTTTGGGTTGGAAATCATCCAATGACTTCTCCCGCTCTGGGTGAGGCGGGAGGCCGTGTCAGACTTTTACTGATTTAAACCTACCCGTGTTCCTTCAGTTGCTTGATCCAGGGCCGCGGTAACTCTTTTCATATTTATCCGCGACGCAGGCAGGCATCGGCCCTCGCGGACCCCGTCAGTTCTGCTGACATCTGTTTGAGGTGCTCATGGAACACAACGCGCCGTCGACTCGGGCCTGGTCCTTATCGAACGGCGAGCTACCCATTACTCGCCGTCCGCAAGCCCTATAAGATCTACCTACTGTCTATTCAATTCACATACACTGTTGTCAACCGCAAAATGGCTTAAATTTTTGAAGAAAATTCAACCAATGAGCGTAAGCACTGTCATCTCGTAAACTCATAAACATGGTACCTACATATAATTTGATAGGTTGTCAAGAAGGCTCGGCAATTTTAAAGTGCCGTTGTGTGTTAAAATATGAGCAAGGAAAAGATCTTTCTTTATTAAGCAATTACTTGAAAGTTGATGTTTTCCTGCCAGATTTAATACTTTTTTAAGTGAAGGTAATTTGTTTAGGGTGTCGGAGAAAATTGTGTCTTAAAAATATACTTGACATCAAAGAAAATTTTCACTCCTCGACGGTTTTGTTACTTTTGTACTCAGAGTGTGATTTACGGTATTTTTAGGTACACTTTTGTTTTACGAATTATGCTTAACAAGATCGTTCTATTTTTGTAAAGATTTATAGAATGTTTTATAAGTGAGGTAACGTACAATTATTATTGTAATTTTGAAGACTTTAACTATTAAAGGAAGAGAGATTTATTTTATGTATTTCGCAAGTGACTAAGGCCGTAGAACCGATGACCGTTGCGGTAGACGTCTTCTTGAGTGGAGACTACGAATATATAAATGAACTGCCAAATCTTACGGCGTCATAGCACACTTCGAGGTCGTTTAAGTTTTAATCATTTAATTCGTTTTACAGTCTTATTTATAAAAAAGCTTTGCGATGTGCAACTGATTAAGGGCCGATTTCTTAATTGAGTATTTGGCGTTAAGAACGTGTCAAATCCTACTTTAGTGACAAATTTTGACGGGTTTTCAGGCTGAAGTACAGTTTGACAAATACTCAATTTCAAATGCTTAAATCAGAAATGGGGGGTAAGAGTTTCCAAATTTAAATTCTCTTTAGAAAATATGAAATTAAACATCTGCTAATAAGTCGCTTAACGGCGTCCAGATTTTCATTAATCAGGATAAAAATAACTTTAAGTAAACTACTTCAAATATGATGGGTATAAAATCGGTATTTGCCCAAGAGTAAGATGTTGCAGGCTCACAGTCACCGGTAATTTAAAGGCAAACAAGCAATCTACCTGATGATGCCACAGCCGCCTCTGGATGAAGTGGCATTCCAGGTGCGTGGCCATCCTACGACTACATTCCAAGTAAAGTCTACCAACTTGACACTGTCTCGGATGATCAAATTGACAGTTAAAACTTATTATTAACTGTCGTTAATCGAGGGTTTTGAAAATGAGGTGTGGAAAAGAATGTTATTGTATATGTATTATTATTATTCCATTTATTTATTATGTTTACATATTTTTACATTTTTAAATACCATTCTATAAAAAAATAAAATAAAAAAACATTTAAAAATACAAAAATAGTAGCCCACCGGTACCGGGAACAGGGTCCAAGCTACCGGTGGTCAGGGCTCCTGAGAGAGGAACCTCCTAACAATACGAGCCGTGTCCAGGAGTACCACTTTCTGGATCAAGCCCTTGATCCAGCTGCCCAACGAGAGCCTCCTAAGATGTTCGTCGGGCTATTATACCATTGGCCGTCACGACTATCGGCACAGTGACTGCTGTATTCACATCCCACATGTCGACAACCTCGCGAGCCAGATCAAGACACTTACTTTTCTTATCTCTCTCCGCCTTCACGAGGTTCTCGTCATGGGGGACCGCAATATCAACAATCATTGCGCGACGCTCTAGTCGGTCTATCACCACTATGTCAGGCTTATTAGCAACAACAGTCCTGTCAGTGATGATAGACCGATCCCAATACAACGTGACATTGCTATTTTCGAGAACTGGGTCGGGCACATACTTATAGTAAGGCACTTCCGATTCCACAAGATTGTATTTAAGAGCAAGTTGCTGGTGGATAATCCTGGCTACAAGGTTGTGTCTATGCAAATATTCTCCGTTAGCCAGACTAGAACAACCGGAAATAATGTGTCTGATTGATTCCCCCGGCCGGTGACATGCCCGACAAATGTCAACCGTGCCGTCCTTTACAATATATTTCTGGTAGTTGTTTATTATCATTATTATAACTACTCTTTGGAATTGAAAAATTCTTTTTGTGTTGGATAGTCCATCTATCAAGGAAGATTATAGGCTATATAACATCATGTCACGGCCAACAGGAGCCAAGTATTAATGCAAAATGTTGCAAAAACGGGCAAAATTATTCCTTTTTGACAGCTTCCGTTGCGTGCGCTGCGTAAGCGGTTAAAGTTACGCAACATTCATGTATGTAGGGTAGGTAGGTAGCCAGTTGACGGGAGTGAAGCCGCGTGGGACAGCTAGTGCACTAATAAGTCCATTCTCGACCAGACTCTCCACGATCTGTTACCAATGAGTCCTAAGTAAGCTAAAATTGCATGTAGTGGGAAAGGTGGATAGAAAAAAACCACGTGGACGTTCCACCTACGCGCTGATCAGGTCAGTAGAGAATAGCCAGCGCTGCGTTCAAGGCTGCATCCTTAGAAAATATGTAAAAAATTATCTACAGAAAATATATAATATATTAGGGTTATTTCCGTTGGCATGATGAATGAGTCCAGTTGGAAGAATATGGGCCTTTGAGACGAAAAGGAAATGTTTATGGGTACACTAGTCGACGGCACGAACTATTTTGTGCGCGGGGTTAAAATGCATTTTACATCAACCGACAACACGTGCGGAAGAGATAGATGCTGTGATGAGCAGTAGGAAGCTGGTTTGCGTACGAATACACACTGTTGCAAATTTGTAGCGAAATGGATAATGATTTAGGACGAAACCAAGCGCGCGAAATTTTATAAACAGACCTTTGGCAGTCTAGATATCTTTAAAAAAACTACTAAATCTATCTGGTCAAAATAGAATTATTTGCATTGTAGAACTACTAATCTATCCCTGAATGGAGGCCGGTTTGCAATTTTCCGTCTTCTTATGGTATTTATTCGCGCCCAAAAATGCGTTACAATTAGTGTCGAAATGTGGAACTTTCGATGGTCATAACTTTCAAACATTTTCTTTTTTTACTTTTTTGCTTCCATACAGGGCTAGATAATGATGAGACAAATTGACATCATTTTTATTTTGAACGTACATCGTCAAACAGTGGAATAATCCCTAGACTACGTTTGTATGGAAGAATTTTCGACTAGTGTAACCTTAAACCCCAAATTTTTATCTTTTTGTTTTTATTTAACGATAGGCTCCCGTTCGATACTATCTCGCTTGATGGTGAACGATGATCTGGTGGACAGTGAAGCACGCACCAAATATAACACAGAAAAGCTACAACATTTTATATCCTGTCAATTTTAGATCTAGATTCATTCACATTCATTGTTCTAGATCAGTGTTTGATAACTAGCCGAGAACAATTGGAATAAAATCGATATTCTGTGCGACACTTTTAAAAATAGATTCGTATTTTTATTCTCACATAGGGATAAAAATATGTTTGTGGCGTCGCTTAGGAGCTTTTGTGAACATTCAGCTTTACATAAATGTTTGAATAAACGGTTTACATGTATATGTGTGGGATAACCAAATGGTACATAAATGTACATAGATTTTGGTATGATGGTGTACTCGTATAACAAACTAGTCATGCACATGCTCATTTGTTCATCTAATTTTAAACCTCAACTATTCTAATGGTTTGCAATTTTCCGTCTTCTTATGGTATTTATTCGCGCCCAAAAATGCGTTACAATTAGTGTCGAAATGTGGAACTTTCGATGGTCATAACTTTCAAACATTTTCTTTTTTTACTTTTTTGCTTCCATACAGGGCTAGATAATGATGAGACAAATTGACATCATTTTTATTTTGAACGTACATCGTCAAACAGTGGAATAATCCCTAGACTACGTTTGTATGGAAGAATTTTCGACTAGTGTAACCTTAAACCCCAAATTTTTATCTTTTTGTTTTTATTTAACGATAGGCTCCCGTTCGATACTATCTCGCTTGATGGTGAACGATGATCTGGTGGACAGTGAAGCACGCACCAAATATAACACAGAAAAGCTACAACATTTTATATCCTGTCAATTTTAGATCTAGATTCATTCACATTCATTGTTCTAGATCAGTGTTTGATAACTAGCCGAGAACAATTGGAATAAAATCGATATTCTGTGCGACACTTTTAAAAATAGATTCGTATTTTTATTCTCACATAGGGATAAAAATATGTTTGTGGCGTCGCTTAGGAGCTTTTGTGAACATTCAGCTTTACATAAATGTTTGAATAAACGGTTTACATGTATATGTGTGGGATAACCAAATGGTACATAAATGTACATAGATTTTGGTATGATGGTGTACTCGTATAACAAACTAGTCATGCACATGCTCATTTGTTCATCTAATTTTAAACCTCAACTATTCTAATGTTTTGTGCCTTTTTTTACGAATAATATTTATTTGCTAATTATAGAGGCTTATAAATGGCTCTTCGTCATCAACGCTACTTTTACCTTTGCCTAATGTTAGCTGCACCCGAAAAAATAAAAATAAGTTAAAACCTTGGAAAAATAAATTTATACTCATAAGTTAAACTTAGGCGTCGTTTCTGGAGACGCAGTGCGTCGGGCGGTGCGGCCCGCACTTAATTCAAAGGGCGTTGCATGCGAGTGTTCACGGAGAAGCTAAGCACGCTTTTGCTTGAGATGCAGTCGGAGCCCAAATTTCATTCAGATCCGTTCAGCCGTTCTGGCGTGATTGAGTAACAAACAAACATCAACACAAACATCCATCCAAACTTTCACATTTATAATATTATAAGTAAGATCATTAGATTACAATACATGAGATTGTTTGCGAGTTTCATTGAAATAAAACCCCCTTTATTGAACATAGACCTCCCTGGCGTCACTACATCGACCGATCCTGTGCTTGCAGTAAGCCATGAATAAAAAAAAAATCGTTCCGTCTATCACCTGAAGTATTTTTAATAACTGGCACTGGCACTCATGAAAGTGCAAATTCCTTTAGAATATTGTTTTGCTGGCATGTGAACAGCTTTGGAATTCACGTTCTAAATTCAAATAAGTACATAACAAAAAAAAAATCCTTACAGAAATCACTATTTTATGCGTGTGATAACGCTAGCAGGGTAGATAAACTTTAGTTGGTAGTGAGAAATCCCCGAAGGCCTTAGAGCTCACTACTTTAGTTCAGCCTGATTCATGCGTCTAGGGATTCTCGTGTTTTCGCAAGGTCTGTTGTTCTCGCTTCTATTTTTATACGTAAGTAAAATATCGGAGCCTTCTCAATAAATTGTGTC
This sequence comes from Orthosia incerta, assembly GCA_948252205.1. Lineage (NCBI taxonomy): Eukaryota > Metazoa > Arthropoda > Insecta > Lepidoptera > Noctuidae > Orthosia > Orthosia incerta. The sequence goes on from OX411759.1 coordinate 6,617,577, forward strand.
GGGTTCAAAGATTTTCGCGTAAAAATAAACTTTAGCAAGTTGCGGATTTCTTCAAAACCTTAGGCATTTTGTGAGTCATTGAGCTGGATGATGCCTTTTCTGCAGTAATTTCACCTATGAACCAACAGTGTATAAAAAGTTTATTTTAAATTTTTTATTGGCCAATCTACGATTGTTACACTAAACATATTCGTATTATAGTAGCAATAACATAAACTAAGTGTACGATGACACAGCATGCAAAAACAAAATTATAACAAATAGTAATTACAATAATAGTGCCGAAATAACACTATGGAGTAAATAAAAACAGTATGATGACTATTTTTTTATTTAATTTTTTGACTATTTATAGTTACTGAACTTTTGTTTAGGACACACGTGTTTCGTATTTCTTTTTACTCATTTATTTGTTTATTTTATTAATAAATGGAACATTCGCTCCGTCACTTGCCCTTAAGGTTTCATTGTTTCGGCGTCACCAAGTTGATACCGTCTATCGCTGAAAACTGTGGCTCTGTCTTGCACGCGAGTCCCAGCATTATGCTGAGCGATGACCGTTTTGCGTGGTTGTGACGCATACTCTGTATTTGTATTTAGGCTTTCCTTTGTTTTTTTTATGGTATGCGTCGTGCCTGGCGCAAATAAAGGTTTTTCATTCTTTCTTTTATTTTTTGTGGTCTTGACGCTGGAGTTTTGTTTTGCAACATATATCAATTACTTCATGCGGGATGTTATAGTTTGATAGGGTGACGCGAAGTAACAACATTGTTGGACGCTTTGCCTTTCGAGAGTAAATCTCTCAGTTGACGGCAAATGGGTCACCCTTTAAAGGAGTAAAATTACTCTTGTATATAACTGACAAACATTGTGTGTGTTCTTGTACACGTTTTGGAGAATGCATGGTTGATGTTGAGCTATTAAATTAGGTTATATAAAATAATAAAATAAAAATAAAAAAGCCTTTTATTTCTTGCGCTATCACATAAACTACATTCTTATTTCCTAATCTATAATCTATTCTATACTTAGTTTTAATTCTATTATATTTAATTTAATTATACTACGTTTTAATTTTATTTTTGAACTATTGTTTATATATGCAAGAACCCCTACTTATGTGAGGGTGAAGGCCTCCTCCAGATTTTTCCACTTTTCCCTGTCTTTAGTTATTGTTTTCCAGTGTTTCCCTGCTATTTTTATTATATCGAATTCCCAGCGAGTTGTTGGTCTTCCTCTTTTTCTAATGCCTGCAGGGCCCTGCCATGACGTCAGTCTGCTAGTCCAACGGTCGTCGTCCATCCTGGCCACGTGTCCTGCCCAGCGCCATTTCAATCTTTGTGCGAATTGAAGTGCATCTATCATTTTAGTCTTTTTTCGTATAGTGCTATGTGGGATTTTTTGTATTTTTCTCACATTTGTGATGCTTCTCTCCATACTCCGTTGACAGGACCTAATCATGTTTTTCACTCTCAATGTGTACTTCCATGTCTGACATCCATAGGTGATGGAGGGAAGCAAGCAGGTGTCCATGACTTTTTTCTTTAAATTAATAGGTATAGTTCCTTTTAATATTTCCTTTAAGCTCCAGAATTTTTTCCATGCGCCTGATATTCTTCTTTTTACTTCTAATTCATTGTTTTGCTTGTCGAGAGAAACTCGCTTGCCTAAGTATATGTAGCTTTCTACGTATTCTAATAGATTTTGGTCAAGATACAAGGGATATTTTTTGCTATTAGTCATAATTTTGGTTTTATTTAAATTTATTTGCAAGCCTACTTCAAGGCTCACAGATTTTAGTGAGAGTATCATTGACTCTAGTTCTCTTGCATTTTCAGATAGAAGAATAATATCGTCAGCGAACCTTAAGTGGCTGATAAATTTTCCGTTAATGTTTAGTCCTGTTCTTTCCCAGTTGACTTTGCTAATGGCCATCTCTAGTACCGCAATAAAAATTCTCGGTGACAGAGGATCCCCTTGCCTTACGCCTCTTTTTATGCTTATTGGCGGACCTGTCGACTCAAGCTTCACTCTGCTACTGCAGTTTTTGTATATATACTTGATAACTTCTATGTATTTATGTTCTACGTGCTGTGAGCTTAAAGCTGTCCATATGGAAGAGTGCAGGATCGTGTCGAAGGCTTTCTGGTAGTCGATGAAAGCAACATACAGTGGTCTCTGGTACTCATTGTATTTTTCAATTATTTGTTCAATTGAGTGGATATGATCTACCGTTGAATATCCGCTTCTGAAGCCGGCTTGTTCTATCGGTTGGTGTAACTCTATACTCTTCCTAATCCTTTTTTCAATAATTGATGCAAAAAGTTTGTACAGTGATGACAGCAGGCTGATGGGGCGATAATTGCCTATATCCTTTGGGTCGCCTTTTTTGTAGAGCAGGATCATGGATGACTCTGACCATTGAAAGGGTGTGGTGCTTGACTGCAGTATAGAGTTAAAAATACATGTCAGAGGGCGTGTAAGATATTGACAACCTTCTTTTATCGCTTCATTTGAAATTCCATCTGGGCCTGGGCATTTTTCAGCCTTCAAGCTTTTGATAGCTTTGAAAACTTCCATCTCGTCTATCTATAAATTAGGTTATAATATACTTAAATTCATAATTGAAGATTATTTTAATCCATCGCTATTAACGCACCTATCAACTTTAGCGTTAGGAAAGGCCTATGTACAGCAGTGGACGTCTATCGGATGAAAAAATATATGAATTAGTGTCTTTGCACTCTATTGTCTTGATGTCTTTACATATAATACTGTGTGTGCATTAATTATTAAATAAATAAATAACACGAGGTTAACTTGACAGATTGTCATAAAATATTGTCAATTTAATCTCGTGTTAGCAACTAACTCTCAGTTAAGTTTTTCGTGCAAGTGGGCCTAAAGTTGGGAAATTAACTAAGAGTTCTTATTTTTTGCAGTAAACAAGAAAATAAAAGTGTCATGTTCTCGAGTATCCTTTAGAAAAATCTCGTCTGTACACTCTTGGAAAGTTTCAGGCAAAGATAGTTTGTTTGAATCAGTCTCTTTTCAAAGTCTTTAGTGGCGTTGAGTGTTCTGCTTTGTCAAGTAATTCTTAAGGACCATTCTTATCAGAATTAAAAAGTGGGCTACTTATCAAAGACGGAGACTCTACACTCAAAGATGTGGACGATTATGACTACCTGGGACAAACGGTCCAGTTAGGTAGGTTCAACTTCGAGAAAGAGGTCAACCGTCGAATCCGACTCGGCTGGCCAGCGTTCGGGCAGTTGCGCGGTATCTTCTCATCCAACTTACCACAGTGTATCTAGACGAAAGTCTATGACCAGTGTATGTTGCCAGTGACGTGATCGCTCAAAATGGGCCTTATCAGAAGGCTTAAAGTCACCTAAAGGGCAATGAAGAGAGCTATGCTCGGAGTTTCCTTGCGTGATCATGTCAGAAATGAGGATATCCGCAGGAGAACTAAAGTTACCGACATAGTCCGAAGAATTGCCAAACTTAAGTGGCAGTGGGCAGGGCACAACCATTAAAACACATTCATTATGATTCATTATGATGGATCATGTGGTGGGGGACTCACTGACTGACTGACTGACTCACTCATTGACATAATTGCGTCAAATATGTGCTTCAACAAAGCAACACCCGCATCTGTAGTCGAGCGACCCTTCGTAAACCCATATTGGTCATTGTGAAGGAGGCTATGTAAGTTAAAATGTCTGAGTAACTGCTTAAGAATTAACTTTTCAAATATTTTGCTGAATGCAGGCAAAATAGAGATTGGTCTGAAATTACCAATATCATTTTTGCTACCGGATTTAAATAGAGGGATGACTTTACTGCTCTTCATGAGATCAGGAAAAGTACCCAAATCAATGCATTTGTTAAACGTAACAGCAAGATAGGGGGCCACAATGTCTATTATATAGCCCAAAAGTTTGGTAGATATGCCCCAGTAATCACCCGTGTTTTTAGATTTAAGAGAATTAAAAACATTAATTACATCACGAGGCGCTACATGCTCGAATCTCAATACATAACTACATTTAGGGACGCTACTATGCAATAGGTTTTCAGCCTTAGACGGCGACGAACTTAAGGAGCAAGTCGTCGTTGCAGGTATGCTCGTAAAAAACTCATTAAACGCCTCAGCTACGTCAGCTGGTTTATTAACTAATTTGTTATCAACCATGATCTCGAGTTGATTTTCTTTTTTAACCGATTTACCCGTTTCGTTGTTTATGATTTTCCAAGTGGCTTTTACTTTGTTATTAGAATTTTTAATAGTCTCACTTAGAAATTTTGATTTTACAACACGACAAATCTTTTTAAATAACTTTGAATAATTTTTAACATATTCTAAAAAATTGTTATCAAACTTGTATTGTCTCAGACCATACAACTCATACAATCTCGCTCGGCTTTTATAAATGCCTGGTGTAGCCCATTGGTTGAAACCAGCGGAAGTCCCAGTAATGTTGATAGTTTTAGTTTTAAAAACGGATTTGTACTCATTTTGCACAACATCAAAAAGGGCCTCGTACATTTCATTTGGGTTCTCGTACTCTATTATTGACGGTATAACTTTATGGATTTTTTGACAGATGCAGCGTGAGTCGTTTTAACCTATCATGGTATTTTTATTCAGTACTAGCTTTTGCCCGCGGCTTCGCTTGCGTGGTATTTGGTCTGCCACATAAAGTTTCGTGACAAAACATTTTAAATAAATAATTTAATAACGCGGCCCCCCGCTCCCCCGCTTTACCCGCCGCGCGTATTTATCTCGGTCGCTCGAGTTCCATTCAAGTCAATCTTATCGTGATAACTTTTTAACTATGCGTTCAAATTACTAGTGTAAAAGAAAAAGTTTATCTACATTAAATATTTAAAGCGACAAATGTGTCGATTTTGATAAGTGTTTGCTAAATATTCTAAAATGTGCATTGTAAAAAAGCATCCAATTTAATTGTATTTAAGGTTCACTATTTTGGTTATAGTGGCTTCCACATAAAAGGTAGATATAATTATGTAGTCGCGGACCTTTATTTAGAACTATTTAAGACAAACAATCCTACGGTACATTATATTTGTGTATCTACATCTGTTTAGGCAGCGCACGCGAAGATAACTCTCAGAGGGCAGATTTTTTTCCGACTTTCTTGATATTTATCGTTATATTATGACCAAATTACAAAAATTCATTATAAATTGTAGCCTATGTGTTATTCTGATGTATAACCTATATTACTGTAAAGTTTCATCCAAATCCGTTCAGTAGTTTTTGCGTGAAAGAGTAACAAACATACATCCATCCATTCTCACAAACTTTCGCATTTATAATATTATTATAGTAGGAAGTACGATAATTTGACATTTCATCATGGAAAGACTTAAAGACATATCACGAAAATCAGCGTTCTACGAGGAATTTGTTTCATGCACTAAGTTAGAGCAACTTATGGTCCTCATCGACCGGTCAGTTGGCCGCCTAGATCCAGTGACATCCCTATAGACATTTTCCTTTGGGGGCTAAATAAAGTCCAAAGTCTATATGGATAAGCCGCGTACGATTGATCAACTGAAAGCCAACATTACTCGCGTTATTCTCCAAATACCACTCGAAAAGCTCGGATGCGTCATCGGAAATTGAAACTGAAGAATGGACCATGTTAACCGCAGATACGGAAAACATTTGCAAGAAAAAATCTTTAAAAATTAAGTGTGAGATAGGTGAAATAGTGGTCAAGCGCGAGCCTATTTTAAATAAATAAAAAAAAACCGGCCAAGTGCGAGTCGGACTCGCGCACGAATGGTTCCGTACCGGTATCGCAAAAACACGACAAAAAATCACGTTTGTTGTATTGGAGCCCCACTTAAATATTTATTTTATTCTGTTTTTAGTATTTGTTGTTATAGCGGCAACAGAAATACCTCATCCTCATCTGTGAAAATTTCAACTGTCTAGCAAACACGGTTCATGAGATACAGCCTGGTGACAGACGGACAGACAGACAGACAGACAGACAGACAGATCGCGGAGTCTTAGTAATAGGGTCCCGATTTTACGCTTTGGGTACGGAACCCTTAAAATAAAGAATGGTTCTTTTGTATGTCAATAAAGATAATCCGATATTTTTATTTTTAATATTTTTTTGTGTTTCGAAAAAAGTACCTACAAAAGAATCGCCCAATATAAGCTATATTTCTGTAAAGTTTTATCAAAATCCGTTCAGTAGTTTTGGAACGAAGTTCCTTATCGCGCAAAAGTGGGCTAGTTGGAAAAAAAAATAAGACGAAAAGTTGTAACGACACTTTTTGCTATAGTTGGAAGCCGTGCGGCGTGCGCGTGTTTCGTGCGTGTTCTAACCTATAAGCTGTTGTGTTTACGAAGTCGAGAGAGTATATATAGATATATATGTATATATATATATATATGTATATACATATGTATTTTTATTTATATACACTTTATTGTACACCAAGACAAAAACAATATTTCATACGGAAACCTTAAAATTAAAACAAACATACAACAGGCGACCTTATCGCGTTCTGCGATCTCTTCCAGGCAACCCAGAATGGAGAGAGATAGCCTGGACACGACATGGGGTTACACTTGGTGCAAGTTTGAATAAAACTATACGTAACAAACATAAAAAGCACTAAATATAAAATACTAAAATAGATACATAAATACATACATACATATAAATATACAGTCAAGAAAACAATACAGCTGCAACAAGAAGAAGATCACTGTGACAGGTAGTGCTCCTTCACCAGTCTTTTGAAGATCGGTAATGATTGCGCGCGTTTTACTGTTACAGGCAATGCATTCCATAGACGAGCGGCCTGGACAGTAAAAGATTTGTCCAGGAAGATAGTGGAATGCATTGGCATTTCAAGTTTCATGTTATCCGATGACCTAAGAACTTTCGTGTGCGAGTCACATAAAAACTGAAATCGTTTTTTGAGGTAAAGAGGGGTAGATGGGAAAAACAGTATATTATACAGGAGGGAAAGAATATGAGCATTCCCGCGAAGGCGAAATGGCAACCACTTGAGTTTCTCGCGGAATTCTGAAACATCAGAAGATGCTCAAGTTTATCAAGTCGTAGTTCAGTGAGGTCAAGATAGCTGGCATCAGCATAATCAAGGATGGGTAGAAGAAGAGATTGAGCAAGCGCAATCTTGGTGGCAGTCGGCAGAAAATTACGCAGTCTCCTCAGAGACCCAGCAGATGCGAATAGCTTGCGGCTAACTTCCTGTAGCTGGGCAGTCCAAGAGAAGCTCTTGTCAATGAATATCCCCAGGTTCTTAACATTGTCGCTAAAGGGTACAACAGAGTTATCAAAAGAAACTTGGGGAAGAGTCGTCTAGTCGATCCTTGAGACCAATCTTGAACTGCCCACCACCATAACTTGCGTTTTTATAGGGTTCACCGTAAATCCGTGCCTCTTGCTCCAGTCACAGATACGGGCCAGATCACTATTTAGGGTCAAAATAGCCTTAGATAGATTACCAAGAGGAGATCGTGTGTAAATTTGAAGATCATCTGCATAAAGGTGGTAGGAAGAAATTAATTCATTGGATATTGAGTAATACAAACTGCGAAGAGTAAGGGAGATAGATCGCCGCCCTGAGGTACCCCGGCAGAAGTACTACACCAGGAAGACAAAGTCTCCCCGATGCAAATACGTTGTCGGCGACCAAAAGGTAACTACGAAACCAATGTATATATATATACTAAAGGAACTTCGTTCCATCCGGGTGTCCCTTGACACCTCTCAAGTTTTTGCGTGAAAGAGTAAAAACCATCCATCCATACATACATCCTCACAAACGTTCAAGTGTATAATATGTTAGTATAATACGTTCAAGTGTATAATATCTTGTTGTTGCCCTTGTCTGATCAGAAAATCTGATGTTAAATATTTGGGTGTCATACTGGACTCATCGCTGAATTTCAATGCACATATATCTTTACTACAATCCAGACTGAGAAAACTCATTTATGTTTTTAAGAACTTACGGCATGTAGCAGATATTTTAATTTTAATAAAAGTTTATAGGGCCCTTGGTCAATCGCTTCTAACTTACTGCGTTACATGTTGGGGTGGAGCTACCAAAACCATTCTGCTCCCTCTTGAAATAGCACAACGGGCAATTCTAAAAGTTGGCTCCTTCCGACCCATAGATTACCCAACACATATTTTGTTTCAGTCGTGGAACTTACCGACCGTTCGTCAACTCTACAACATAGCTACAATCCTAAAGCAACACTCCCTCATCCCTCTTGACAGGAATATTATTCATAAGCGTCGTCGAAATGCTGTAGTTCCTCAGTCCCTTCAATTTAAACACTCATTTATAAATAGGTTTTTCTGCTTCACCGGTCCTTTTCTATACAATAAATTAAATACTATTCTTAACATCTATAGATTAAGTAAACGAGAATGCCAATTCAAACTTTTGCACTTCCTAATTACTTGTGATTACGAAACTACAAAAGATCTTCTTAAAACCTTAAGATAAAGATAAACTAATACACAAACAAACACGTCACACTTGTAACACCCGTCTTTTTCCGTCACACACCAAACTCACTCAAACACACTCGACGCAAGCATACAATACACAACACTCGCTCAACACTCGCTCAACACTCGCTCAACACTCCCTCTGTTTGTTGTAAAACCTTCCTTTGCTTTAAAATGACATACGATTATGTTAAACGAAACTACTCGTACTGTTGTTCAAAATTTCTGTAAAGTGAACTGCGTCCTGAATTACAGGCTCGGCTTAGCTCAGGCGCGATGCTCATCTTTCATTCTTATGCATATTCATAATAGCTTTAAAAATTAAATATATTGTTCAAATTGTACAATTTTATGGAGAAATAAATAAATAACAGTTTTTACATTTATAAGCGTAACTGATTATTATACTTATGAAAATTGGAAAACAAACAAATCGCATTTACGACTTTCGGTTAAATACATTTCGTGATTTTTAATAATGGACATTTTAATTCTTAGGTATTATGAAATTCGGACCTTTGAAAATCGGAACATCGCAATTCGAAATAAAATAATTTTGAGTATTTGGGTGTGCCCATTGTTTCTTTGTAAGCTTTTTGAATCTTAGCTCCGTAATGCCGATTCGATTTCAGTGACATAGTTGGTCTATTTGCATCAGTTTGGATACCTAACACTTGATGGCCTCAATCGAGACGTTTACAATCATCATCATTTTAGCAGAAAGAAGTCCATTACTGAACAAAGGTCTCGTCAAAAATTCATCACATTGATCGGTCCTGTGCGTCTTGCTTCGAGCAGATTCTCGCAGCCTTAACGAACCAACATGCGAACTGGTTACTTTGTATTTGCAATGTGTACTGGTTACTATGTATTTACAATGCGCACTGGCTACAATCTAGGGTTCTTTAAGTCAAGAGTGAATAGGTTTTTTCTAGGCAAGCGTGATTCACCGTCGACCACATCAAAAACTATGTATTTGCAATGCGTACTGGTTACTACGTATTTGCAATGCGTACTGGTTCCACTCGCCTAGCCTGCCTTGCCTTTTCCCAACGTAGTTGGGGTCGGCTTGCAGACGACCTGGTTTCACTGAGTACCAGTATTTTACATGGAGCGACTGCCTATTTTACCTCCACAACCCAGCAAATAAGTGACACGAAATCCCTTGGCCAGACTGGTGTCAGATTTCAGGCTTCTGACTACCCGTAACGAATGTCAAAGAGCATAACAGCCGGGCCCAACAGCTTAACGTGTTTTCCGAGACACAGAGACTCGCTATGTAAAGATGGTCACCCATCCACGGACCAACCTCGGCAAGCGTTGCTTAACCTTGAAGATCCACCCGTGTGGCTGTTATTATTTCATATGTACTGGTTACTAACCCACCACAAAATGCAGATGTGCAAAATCACATCAACTGGAATACCTGCACCATTTATGTCATCCGACATAAAATTACTTTGAATTTTATCGAGCACTCGCAATATCGTCCTCGCTTTTCGATTTCAACGATTTGAGTAGCGACACTTTGACATAGCAGATTTACTTCGAAGCATATTTATTCATAATAAATTCTCCTATGATAATATTATGTTATGTTATATGTTATGCAAATACATTTGGAATGAGTGAGTTATGAATATGTTTCATGCCAAAGTTTGGTAAGTTTCTAAGGTAAGTATTCTAAGCAGAGTTTGAAAAATACTCAACTTCAAATTCTTAATTCAGAAATCGGGGGTTAAAAACAACACTGGGTACATATAGGCAGCGCCATCAGTTGGGTCAACAGGGACATTAATCCCTCACTTATTAGAAAACCTTAGCAAAAATATGACACTGACTGTACCAAATGTCTGTCTACCTGCTCTTATCCCATATTACTTAGGGTCGGCGAAACACGTTTTCTTATTCCATACCGTCCTGTTCCCTGTCACGCTATCACTAACTCCCTTTTCTTGCCTATCACTCCTCACACAATCCATCCATCTTTCTGTCTGTACCAAATACAACTATTATATAAAAAAACAAAAGAAAAATCAATAAAATTCGCTTCCACAATTCCTATTCCAAATTCAACGGCGCATTTTGACAAAATTCCACGTTTAAAATATTGCATTCACGCAGGCAGACAATTGACGGTCAATGCGGAAATGTTTGGCACCTCGCCCGCCTGAGAAGAGCCCGCCATTTTGAGCCAACACGTTCCGCCATTTTGATTCGTGCTCCTCTGAAATTCGGCTTATTATTGCTGAAGGTTAAAACTTTGATGAAAGCGATGCAACATTCATTAAACTTTTTGGAAATAGTTTCAGTTTATTAACTCAGCATTACTATAATACAAAATTTACCAGACACCAGTCTCATATAATGATGAAACGTAGTTCTAGCATTAGTAGAATGTCAAATTTAAAGTCAACCTTTTGTAAAGAGAAAATAAATGACGGTTGAATAAAATACTGAAATTAAATACAGTAAAAATAATTTTCTTTAAAAGGCGCTACGGTAAAGCCATGAACTTATCCCAACCCGACGAGGAAGCGATTAACTATCGACTATTTTCTCGCTGCAGAAACGAACAAAATATATAGATCCCGTGTCAATAAAAGAAACACATATATTAATATTTGATCGCTAGTTGTTCACACTGCCGGCGAGAACTCTCTTACCACTAGTTTGTCACAGCGAAAAGAGCAATCAAAGATAATACTCGCTTAGCGCTGCTTGCTCAGCGATGCTCGCTTGGTGGTTAGAGCTCACGCCGAGAGACCAACCAGCCGCCGACAAACAGCAACCTGTCACCTCGAGCGATTAGTGCGAATAATCGCACGTCGCAAAAGAACACTCGATTATAGCCGAGTAACAAAACTATCAAAACAACACACTCGCTTCTCGCTGCTCGCCAAATAGTTTCTAGCTCTACTCGCTTCTTGCTGATCGTCGGCGGCGGGACAAGTGCCTTAATCTGCTATGCCAGTTTATGTATTTAAATAAACACTGTGTGTCACACACACTATGGCACAGTAAAATTGTGATAATTATAAGCATCGATTGGCTGCCATGACTAAAATTCGGTCAGGACAATTATTATCTAAATAAAAAACGTTATTTTTGTCTTTAGAATAAATTCTTCTGAAAATATAAGAACGATTAATTAAATTTGTCACCTCGAAATCAACCTCAAAAATTATCGTTTTATACTTCCTTCCTTTTTTCGTTCCTTCTTTATTATCTTGTTTTGGTGTACAATGAAGTACAATTGTAACCTTCGGGAAGCACAAAAGTTACGAATAAAAATTATCGTTGGCTTTTAAGTCTCTGCAAAAACTATTTCACAAGTGGTTTGTGAGAACGACTTTAATGCTCGAGAAATGCAAAATTGAGTTCTTGAATTTATAACTTGTATAATACGTGCATATTTCCACTTACTACTCCTAGCTAAAAATAGCATTCGTTGAATGTTTTCTACCTCGAGAAGGAGCTCTGGCTATATAGTAACAGCCTTTTTAATCGACTTCAGTTCTATGTTTGACTTTATGTTTGTTTGTTCACCGATATCTCCGTCAATTGCGGACCGATTTTTAAATTATTTTTTTGTTCGAAAGATTATTTTTCGAAATTGGTTCCATTTTAATTTGGTAAAGATCTGATGAAGAACTTTGAAGATATAGAACAGAACTCTTTGACATATAACGGCAAATCTCTCGGGATTGCTGCAATCGCATGTCTGTTTGTTTATACCATTTCATAACGTAACATCACGCCAGTACGCTCTAAAGGAGTACGCAGATGTATACAGTTCACCTTGGTACACTCTCATAAATCAGAAACCAGTAAATATGTCACCAGTCTTACCAAAGGATTACGTGTTATCCAGTTACTGGGTTGTGTTACTGGGGTCAGATAGGCAATAGCATCATGTAAAAAAAACCGGCTAAGTGCGAGTCGGACTCGCGCACGAAGGGTTCCGTACCGTTCACGTTTGTTGTATCGGAGCCCAACTTAAATATTTATTTTATTCCGTTTTTAGTATTTGTTGTTATAGCTGCAACAGAAATTCATCATCTGTGAAAATTTCAACTGTCTAGCTATCACGGTTCATGAGATACAGCCTGGTCACTGGGAGACAGACAGACAGACGGACAGTGTAATCTTAGTAATAGCACAAAATAGAAATTATACAGAAGGGCCACACCCGCCGTTTCGAAAATTGACAGCTAAACTTGACAGATTTACTAAGGTTGCTACTATATTGATTCCGAATTTAAAAAAGAGTAGGTTGTATGCTACAAAACATAAATATATAGATTCGTCTAAACATACATCATATCATGCTTACAAGCCTTAGAGGGTAGACAGAGCATCAAATATCCATTAAAAATCAGCCCGAATCCACATACGACGAAGATTGAATGGTAACAAGACGTAACAATAATGTAATATGATCCCACCAAAAACATAAAAATGTGAAAAGCAACAAGCTCGACAAAAAAATAATATAAAAGTTGATAAAACCCGACTGCTTAAGAAGCAAACTAAAAAGATGTACTTAAAACAAGAAGAAAATTATGCTGTGCAGTCGGAGGAAACATATTTGTGAGCTGGATGACTTAAACCATATTCCACCCTTTCCAATTTCATCTATGGACTTATAATAATTTATTACTTTCCTAGATATTGAATTTCTAACTAATCATCTTGAAAAAAATTATGACCTTTATAACTTAAAAATGAATGATAAAACAAATTTAAAGAATTAATTTAAAGTATATTCGGTCTGTAACAATTAATAAAGATAACCCAGCCAATGCAACCTCGTTACAGTACTTTATGTATGAATGACGTGACAAACGCCCGTACAAAGCATTCATGACAGCCGCGACTGAGCTCGGTCTAATATTGCCCAATATTCCCTGTAAAACCGCAGTCAATGTGTGTGTTTGCAAAATGACGCTTTGTTCGTAGTGGCCTCTCTGTGTGCGGCGCACCGCCGCCGCTTACGTACTTTGTGGTAATAGGGTCCCATTTTTACCCTTTGGGTACGGAACCCTAAAAAGGTACTCAGTTGTATTCGGTTAGATTAGACCCCAACATGTTGGGCAAGACTAGATTGATTGTTTTTTTTTTCTACTTAACAAAGAAATCGGACGTCCACAAAAAATAAATCACAAAAGAAAAGCTTTTTGATGTTTCATGAATGAAATGTTTTATAGTAAACAAAAATATATTTAATGTATTTTCACGATTTTCGGCCTTTTTACCGAATACAGAAATATAAAAGGGTCTTGTGTTTGACATTTTCACGTTTGTTTGTTTCACTCAGAGTCCGAAAAAATTAAGGAACTTTCACCTTTTATTTCGTGTGGTAAGTACTTCTCATTTGATATGCTCTGACAGCGGGGGTATGCGGAAGGTATGCAAAACTCTGACCCGATTTCCCAACAACATTGTTTACGGTCTTTGTGAAAATTGAGAATTTGCGGGCATATATTAAGATATTATTATTATACCAACATATTTATTTACATGTACTAAGGCTTCAAGTACAAAAGTGATGTATAAGTATTTTATATTGTTTCAATAGATTTTAGATACTTGGAAAATCTATCCGCGTCAGTGTCACTGCAGCACCTAGCTAATAGTGTCCTATACATTTCCATTGCTCTTCATACTATTGCTATCGCCTTGATTTCTATAATTAATTTCTAATATATATATATAATATATGAATATATTTTTTATGGTTTTTCTTCCTTTCGGTTTGGACACATTCAGCGCAATTTTTCTTTGCACTTCTTTACTCAAAGTCAAAAGTCAAAGCACTTTATTTCAAGTAGGCCAGTTACAGGCACTTTTGAATTGTCAAAAGACAAAATAAAATATTACAAAATTATGGTGCTACAGTCCCAGTCACAAGACATAATAACTGTGAAAGTACCGTAGATGCCCATTCCAAGGCGTAGATCTCTATGGAGAAGAACGGGCAAGAAACTCCATGGACACTCTTTTTCAATTAGGTAATTATTACAAATCATTTGTACTATACTGTTACTACTGTTACTACTGTTACTATACTGTTTTTTACTCCATATTTGTTGCTGTTGTGTTGTGTCTGTGACGAATAAATGTATTTCTATTCTATTCTATCGCTCTGTCGCCACGTCTGTGATGCCGAGCTGTTTTTTTATAAATAATAGGTTCGCGTTTGACCACGAAGTTACCTATTTTACTCTTGACCTTTAAGTCATCTAGGTTGTAGCTATCAGGAAACACAGCTATCAGGCCTGCTTTGCTGGGTAGTCTATCCGTAGGACAAAGGCAATCTAAATATATTGAATGCATTATATTATGTAGATAGGAGGCGATATGCTTAATTCTACGCTTCGAGTCTGCGTAAGTGTGCAATGACCTTGACTCTTGTCGCACAAAACTTGCACTTATCCTTTTTATGTGTTTTGCCACCCTAATGATTTAACGGTGCCACAGGTCTGACAGTAATTATTGTCATACTTCTAACTATTTCTTGAGCTATATAGCTTAAATAGTTTCCGAGCACGGCTCGCAGTTGCAACTATAAAACCTTCTGCTAACTCATTAACAAAAGTTTTCTTCACTCCTCGGGTCTTTAACAAGTTGCAACAACTCGATTTAATGCTATTAGAAAGCAAAATATATATATTTATGTATAATATAGGCCACTGTCCCACTGCAGGGCAAATATTACTAGCTAAGGCTAGACTACTAGCACTAGCTAAGCAGTGGAATTCTCTGCCGAGGTCTGTGTTGCCCGATAGCTGGAATCGAGGGGTCTTTAAGTCAAGAGTTAATAGGTTCTTTCTAGGCAAGCGTGCTTCACCGTTGACCCCATCATCGCTTACCATCAGGTGAGATAGTGGTCAAGCGCGAGCGTATAGAAAAAAAAAACTCTTTCTCATACAGAGAACGCATGAGCATTAATCACCACGCTTGCTCAAGGCGGATTGGCGAATGCAAACATATTTTAAGTATAAGTACAGGTTTCCTCATGATGTTTTCCTTTACCGTTATCATTGATGTTAAAGATACATTCAGAAAGTACATCTGATTTGAAAGGTCACATTGGTGCTTGCCCGGATTTGAACCCACACCTGAAGCACGAGAGGCGTTGTCTTAGCCACTGGGCCACGACGACACGAGCTTTCGTTGTGTTCCAAATGAAGGGGTTTATTTTTGGGACAATCCCACCGCACTATTCTCAAACCACTGCAACTCGTGAAATCCAGTATCAACAGTAGAGACCACCAAAAACCGAGGCAATGAAGCTCGACAAAGTCCCGAAGAATGAATTTAACTGTTGGATCACAAAGGGTCGTTTACAACTGGAATAAGCCCAGTTGCCTAGCATCATGGATAAAAATTATCATTAATATTAATGGGTCCTAACATTGTGAGATTTGATTCCAATAATAGGTATGGTAAAAACGCTTGAACGCACGGAAATTTGTTCTAGTTTCTACAAATTCCGTATAGTAAATAAGTGAAGGGGTTTGCTGAAATACTTGTTGGATATTGGCAAAATATAGGAGTCTCTTCAACAAAATCCTTTACTGAAGGGTTAAATTCAAGAAAAACACCTGAAATATTTTAGTTTTCACAACTATTTGTTTAATGTAAACGATATATGGAAAACTTATGTTTATAGTTTCAAAATATATTTTTTTATATTTGATGCCTTGAAAAACTCTTTTTTTTTTCTCACGACGACTTTTTTTTTTTGACGGTTCGCGGAGTCTTAGTAATAGGGTCCCTTTTTTACCCTTTGGGTACGGAACCCTAAAAAACGATTAATTGACTGTCTGTCAGATGATAATAGTATGTCTTGAAATAGTGTACTACTGAGATGACGATTTCTGAGGTCTTCTATTACAGGTATCTCCATAATTAAATTAAGATCTCTACAAATACTTGTAAAATCTGTTGATACTGAAATTAAAAGTATATAATTTTTATTTTAAGCGAAAAGTATTTGAAGAAGCAAATGATAAGCAGTTCTCAAATAAATTTGGGATAAGGGCGAGATATTAAAAAAAACAGCACATAGAAAGAAACTTTATGAATTGAAATGAAGAATAATAATTAAGGGTGAATTCCTTGCCAGTCTCGGAACTCTCGGATAACTTAGATCAAACAAATTATGAAGTGCCTTTAAAATTTTATAAAACTTTGTTAATTCCAGTTAGAATGATGAATGAACAGAGAGTAAACTTTAAAGAAGCTTTTATTCAAAGTTAAGTTAGGTAATCTATACTGCAGTTTATGTGAGAGATCATGTTTCAGAAACTTATGAAAAGCGAATTTAATTTTAAATAAGACTAATAGATTTAGTTTCACTGGTGGCTTTAAGTTATTAACTCTGACGTTGTATTCAACGTGATTTATTCTTTGGTTAATGTGGCCTTAGACCTAGTATACGGAGACGCGGGGCATCGCGTGCAGCGTGGCGTCTCGGGTCATCTCGTATCTATGGTAACGCCATCGCTTCTTCGTAAACGCTCTCCTACAATGCCATATGTTTGAATTTAGTAAAAACGCGACGCGCGACGCCCCGAGTCTTCAGAAATGAGGCCTTAGTGTAAGTTTTTAAACGTACCTGATCGCGTTAACTTCAATTTGATCTACAATTTAATAAGTGCATTCCTATGAAATTAATAAAAAATCTCTTTTTTGCTTGATATTGGTAAGTATAAAAACTCGCACTAAGCCCATTGAAAGTTTCAAGCGAACTTTTAATTTATTGATTACTAGCTTCTGCCAGCGGCTTCACCCGCGTGAATGTCGAATATTATCCCATGGGAACACAATCCCGGGACAAAAAGTGTGCTATTCCAGAAATCATATAATCCTATCCAAACTTCTATGCCAATCAAAAGATACAGCCGTTTATGCCGCAAATTTTCGACACTCGCAAGGGAATCTACAGGGAACTTTCCATGAACTCAGAATCTTGAAATTTGGTACGAAGTAACGTATTATAGCACAAATAAAGGAAAACTTGTGAAAACCGTTAATTTTTGTTACATCATATAATAAAAATATTTTTAGTAATTTTAAACTTACTACCCCTTTCCTCATGAACGCGTAGAGGTCTATAATACGTTTAAGCTAAGGTTTGTAGGGAACCCTCGGTGCGCGAATCCGACTCGCACTTAGCCGGTTTTTAAACATAATTTCACACGTTTTTATTGCATTTTCTAAACTTCTGTATATATTTAAGGCTTTAACACATACTTTTTAGGAGGGTTTTGTTAGTCTTTGAGTTGGTTTACACATTTACAAAAGAATCGCAGCTCTAAACCATTTACTTTTAATTTTATTATAGCCTAAAATGGACTCCTGCGCATTTTCTCCTTATATTTTTTGCAGAATTTTAGGAAATGCAATTAAAATGTGAGATTAACTTAATTTTATCGATAAAAACACCTCACTTATATCCCATAAGTGAGGTGTTTTTATCGACTACAAGGCCAGAAACATTGTATATAAATAATAATAACTACAACGCAGTAACTAGATTAATGTCAGACTCAAACGTCTGACTACCCAAAACAACTGTCAGAGATCTTCAACTGACAGCCGATACCAATGGCTTTGCGTGCTTACGCCGAGGTGCGGAGGAATCTCGCTATATAAAGATAGTTACCCATCCTCATACGGACCTAGGCAAGTGTTGCTTAACCTTGAAGATCGACTCGTGCATCTGTTACTATTTAGCCACGAGCTCACATTTATAATATATTTAGTATTTACATTTATTTATAGTCAACTAGCTGACCCGGCAAACTTTGTTTTGCCATAAAAACACCAAAATCTCATCTACCCTACTCCACCTACCCTACCCATCCTACATTAAATCAAAAAAAAAAATCTTCACCTAAACCTTCTACTAAATACTAAACTTCTACATTTGGTTTGGATAGGTGAGCCCGTTCTTGAGTTATAAAATTACAACGAAAAGTGGCATTGATTTATATACATATAGATTACACTACTTAACTACATAAATAAAAATTAAAAAAAACCCCGATTTTAATTTTTATTTCATGCTTTTTAAACTACATATAACATACCTAGTAGCAGACACGCTTCAATCGACAATCTATCGAAACACGTAATAATGACACGATATCTTGCGAAAAATTCCAGATTCAAAGAGTAAAATGCTAATATCTTTTGAACGGTTAAACCAATTTTATTTAAACATAGCTAAGAAAGAAGACTCTTTCAGCTAAGAACACTCTCGACAGTCACCATCCAAACAAAAAAAAAAAAACAAAATCGGTTCATCCGTATAGGCGCTATGATGCCACAGACAGACACACAGATACACAGCAACACACGTCAAACTCATAACACCCCTCTTTTTCCGTCGGATTAATAATTCAAAAAAACTTTTCAACAAAAAATCAAACCGACTTCCAGAACAAAAAACTACAAAGCAAAAAATAACTTTCTTTTCCGAAGTCGGTGTCGAAAAACGGAAAACAATGGGTACAAAAGACACCGACTTCAGAAAAGAAAGTAATTTTTTGCTTTGTAGTTTTTTGTTCTGGAATTCGGTTTGATTTTTTGTTAAAAAGTTTTTAGTTTGCTCTTTTTAGTTTTGGTAGGTATCCCTAATTAGCATGATAATCATTTATAGCCAAAGTACATCTCAAGATGATTCCAATAAGCCCGAACACGACTAGGATACATTGTTTCATATCAGAGTTCCAGTGCCTACCTTTCGGCTTCATCATCAGATCAGTTCGATGGTGCAAAATGGCATCAGTAACATTTATTTATAAGTATTTTCTTCATCACAGTCGGTTAACTATCGAGATATCGTATACCCGTGACATACTTAGCATTTAGGAGTTCCAGTGGCCATCTGTGGTCTTCTGCATCAGTTCCACTTTACCAAATGATACTTTCTGATTGCAAATATTGCATTGTTGATGAAAATGCCAAAATCGCTATATGTATGCCTATAATATTTGAGGAGTTCTCTCGATTTCTCTAGGATCCCATCATCAGATCCTGACCTGGTGACTATGGTACCAACTAGGAAGTACACCATTCAAAATAAAAGAAGAATTTTTGAAATCGGTCCAGGCGTTTTTGGGTAATCGGGGAACATACATAAAAAAAAGATTCCGACGAATTGAGAACCTCCTCCTTTTTTTAAAGTTTTTTTTAAATAGGGAACGGCATAGTATTCTCTCGGTCTCACAAAGAAAAGCATTACAGTCTTAATATAAATAAGATTTACGATAAAATCACCCGTTGGTGCGAGTTTAGGTAGATCCATTTAACACATAGTATACTTCTCATCCCGATGATGATATTTTCTTGAGATATTAAAACACTTTTCACGCGGGCGAAACCACAATTCTGCTTGTGGTTTCGTGAGTACTAAAATTATGTTTAAACTCCGTCAATACGACTTCTGGCTGTCTGTTTCTGGAAATAAAATTAAACAGTAAAAATTTCCTAAGCATGAGCTACATCGACGCTTCTTGACCTACTCTTCAACAGTTCGTGCCTGAACTGCTGAGCCGCTGTAGTATATATGCTATATACTTTATTTAGGCGTAGACCCGCATGAATTTTTGGCAAAAAACACCTTTTTTAAATCAAATCAAATCATTTTTATTTGCTCAAACATGAGTACCATACATACATAACAAATTGTCAGCATGAAGAGATGTTTGATTACAAAATAATAGAACGTCATGTTTGCCTTGGTAAATGGCATTATGCATATGTAAAATTAAGAAGTACACAATTAACTTCTGCCTGAGGCTTTGCCCGCGTATAAAAGATATTTTCACTTCTCATGCTCTGAAATTGCTTATTTGTGCAGGATATAGGCGTCACAAAATCTATTTTTGTGCACAAGTGCATTAACGTATCTACTTATAAATGTATCTATAGAAAAAGAAAATGAGCCATACAGCCAAACACAATAAAAAGTTCACAGATAGAATTTGTTATTTTATAATATTTACTTTAATTTATTTGCCTTTTATGTGTTTTTAAGACATAAAAGATAATAAAATTAAAATTAAAATACGGTAGGTTATTTAATTAATTTAAAAATATATATTTTACAAAATTAATTTAATAGTAGGCTGTATAGGTCTGAAGCCCAAGCCTAATATCAATGACGAGGATTAAAAAAAAACGGCGGGAAACAGGTCTTGTTTTTTCGTGCGTTTATTAATTTCTTCAAATTTGCTCAAACTAATTTTACTTTAAATATTAATTAAAGAAATGTTATGTTATACTACTGTTTTATTTCCTCGCAATCGAAATGAAAAGCAGAGTTTATAACTAGTCCACAAAACCATTTTATCCTCTCTGCTAATAGTCTCGGATAAAAATGGTTCGTTTTGTGCACTCGTTGTAAAATCTACTATTACATCCCATGGGTACAGTTGGATTCTGAGATGAGGAGTATCAATTCCTTATTCAGGGCATGATCTGACCTTGTGATAGGTGGGGTTCAAAGCCGTTTAGCCTTTGAGGTGTTATTGATTAAGAAACATCCAAATTCACTTTATTTTATAACATTAAGTAGGATTTGGCAGTGCTTGCTGGTATTGCCAGCATCCGTATCACAGCTGGATCTGGATGGTCGATGGGCCGAAAAGTTCTGGAGTGGCGACCACGAACCGAAAAACGTGGCGTTGGAAGGCCACTAGATGGACAATAATGAATGCGTATGTTCAGCAATAGACGTGTTTCGGCTGATATGATGAACATGATGAATTAATGATGATGATGTATCACAGCTTCATTGACTAACAATGTTATATGTTGTAAAACCTGTACGTTAATAGATTAACCCTGCCTCTTAAACTAGGATAACTTGTATCTTAAGAGACAGAAGTATCCCACTGTAAGGTTCTTGCTTCGTTGGGTCTCGCTTCTTTGTGTTTTTTTTGTAAGTTTTATCTTACCTATATTAAGATACAGATGTATTTCTGTTAGACACTTAAAAACATTGCCTTTTCAGGTTAGACGATTAAATTTAATTGAAGCGTCTATGAAAAAAAACGGTTTTACGAGTATGTAACAAAATTTTAATTTCGAATGAATGTCATGAATTGGTAGTTTAAATTAACTTTATGAATTAAAAAAATAGTTTTTTGGTCTTGTAGCTTTTAGAAATATCCTAGTGGCCGAAGCGGTTATCGGATTAAATATCGGAGCGTCTGAAAATATCAGCGCTGCACTCGACGAGGCTGCTTATAGTAACAGTTGGAGAAAAGAATAAGATGTTTGAGCTGAGTGGTGCCGATCGATGCGTCATGTTCGTGAATGGGCACCATCAGTTGGGATTTATCATAACTTAGCTGCCGCGGACTGTTATTGTATTTTTTTAATTGTTTGTGACTCTAGACGCTTTTACGTGCACGTCTTTTTAAATCGTTCTCACATATAATGTATTAATCCAACAAGAATGATTTAACCAAAAACTTGTAATTAAAACTGATGGAAAACAGTGTCCGTGAAATTTCTTGCAAATTCTTCTCCATTGAGACCTACTGACGCTTGCGAATTTGCAACTAGAGTAATCTTTTTATTTTTGAAAATTCAAAAACACCTCTAAAGTTTATTTGAAAGATAATGATACGAAGTCTTGATTCTCAGCATTGGAAGCACGATTAGGAAGAGAGAGCTCTAAGATATACAAAGGTACTCAGCACGTATGAGAAGTTTCATCAAATTCATTCTCATTTAAGTATTCGTGAGTGTAAAACTCACGGAATCCTGCGTTAAATTCATTCTCATTTAAATATTCGTGAGTTTCACCACACACGATATAAATCAAAATTAATACTCATAACTCATTTTCTACACGTGTAGAAGCCAGAAGCACACTATTAGGAGCCACGTGTGCCTACAAGGGCTGTTTCAATGAGTTACTCTTTCATTAAAACTTTCGCATACACGATGATTTTGAATACGGTACATCTCCTGTACGATAGAACTGAACTATTTTAATTAAAGGTAAAATATTTCTGTGAGGAGCTCGTAACGTTTGATCCTGTTATTTAAGGGTAGTTTCACTTCTAGTCAAACTAGTTGTAACTATTTTTAACCACCAACGAAAAAAGAGGGGTGTTGTAAGTTTGACGTAAGTATCTGTGTGTGTGTATATGTGGCATCGTAGCTCCAAAATTTCGTTTCAGTTTTTTTTTGTTTGAGAGTCGAGAGTGTTCTTAGTTATGTTTGATGTAAATCGGTTCAGCCGTTTAAAAGTTATGAAAATTTTACTCTTTGAATCGGGGTATTTTCGCAAGATATCGTGTTATACGAGTAATTACATGTTTCTATGGATTGTCGATCGAAGCGTGTTTACTCCTAGATAAATTATATAGTTTAAAGAGGTATTTGATTCGGGGTTTAAATTTAATTTTGTTTGAATTACTTTCGCATTTAATCTATACTAATTTTACAAAGCTTTTAAAAAAGTTTGAAGGTTAAAGAGTTTGTTTGTTTGTTTATTTGAATGCGCTAATCTCAGGAACTACTGATTGGAATTGAAAAATTCTTTTTGTGTTGGATAGACCATTTATCGAGAAAGGTTATAGGCTATATAACATCACGCTACGACTAATAGGAGCGGAGCATAAATAAAAAATGTTGCAAAAACGGGCAAAATTATTCCTTTTTGAGAGCATCCGTAAACGGTTTAAGTTACGCAACAATCATGTATGTAGGGTAGGTAGAGTAGGTAGGGTGGATGATGATGTAGGTAGGTAGCCAGTTGATGGGAGCAAAGCCGCGTTGGACAGCTAGTTTTATAATATTAGAGTGGATGGATTAAATGCAAGATTTATCGACGGCAAAAATTACGAACGTTCGTACTAACTTCAAATTATACGAGTATAAGTATTTCCCGCGGCTTCGATCCCATGGCATATTCCGAAGAGACCATGATTTTTTTCTGGGATAAAAAGTAACTTATAATAGTGTCTCTCGGCAGTGTAGATATCGTGGCCAGATCTTAGAATTGATCACTTCATAATGTGGCTAACCACTTCATCTATTTACCTTTAAGCGAGCAATTCTTGTATATATGTATATATATAATTTGAACCTCGGAAACGGCTCCAACGATTTTCACGAAATTTAGTATGCAAGGGGGTTTCAGGGGCGATAAATCGATCTAGCTAGCATTAATTTTTAGAAAACGTCGTTTTCTCTATTTTCACCCGAGCAGAGCTCGGTCGCCAGAGTACTGAACCATTAAAACATGAATGGTTCCTACCATTCAGTTTTCTCAGTGCTCCTGCACTGGCTGGATAGCACAGCACGCCAGCATTAATGACATCATCATACGTCTTGTCACCGCCGGGGTGCCAGCTGTTTTAGAACCCAATGGCTTGACACGCGATGATGGGAAGACACCAGACGGGATGACCATAATGCCTTGGAAGGCGGGTTGGCCTTTGGTGTGGGATGCAACATGTGTCGACACCCTTGCGCCATCCTATCTTCTTAGCACGGCGGGCTGTATTGGGGCGGCTGCTGCCGGTGCAGAAAACCTCATATCACATCATCACATCATCAGCCTATTAATGTTCCCACTGCTGGCACACAGGCCTCAAAACCTCAGACTGCGCAAATATAACAACCTTATTGGCAGTTATTAGTTTGAGCCGTTTGGGGTTGAAACATTAGGTCCATGGGGTCCGAGTGCGCATCGAATTTTTCGAGCAATTAGCACAAAGCTCGTCGACTCTTCACGTGACCAGAGGGCTGGCCTTTTCTTCAGCCAGAGATTGCCACGTTGGATGGCAATGCTGATTGCATTGCCATCCAACGTGGCAATGCTGCCAACGTTCTGGTTACGTTTACCATTGACATCGATATGGACGAATTTTTTGATGCACAATGAGCCCTTTTACCTCTCACCTTTGTTTGTTTTTGTTAAAATTGTCAATTGTAGATATGTTAATATATTTATTACTTTATTAAAGGAAAACATGAATGGTTTATGAACTAACAAATAAGTTCATGAATACAACCATTTGGAATAGTCAGTCACATCATGAAGTGATCAACTCTAAAATAATGAAAGACATAGATAGTGAAAGAGTTTTCGCAATCGGATAAGTATTTCTAGAGATTACGGTTACAAGCATACATACAATTATAACTATTAATTAGGAGAAGTGGATGAAAGTTAGTATTCGCAAAGAATCTTCGTAAACCAAAATCGTGAAACAAAAAAACTCACGATGAGTACCGATGATTGCAAATTTTAATCATTTTTTTTGGAACACACGGCATCCTTGCTGCCACCAGTAAAAACGTCACGATAATAGGTAGAAAAGGCACAACTTGGAAAAGGCTTATGTACTTATCGGCTTTACCTGTGTAGTGCCCGACTTACGTTCATTCGTTCGTTCATTCTTGTAAACTCACTCACTATACAGCTGATTCGAAATCGATATCGGCTTTATGATAGATTTATGTTGTTTTTCTACCACAGATGTGCGTTGTAGCTAGGCGGTGCTAAGATGCGTTGCGAAGCTGAGAAACGGTGTTTAACCCGGTGGTGCGAGGATCTTGCGTGGTGCGATGATGCGTAGCGAAGCTGAGAAACGATGTGTAGCTGAGTAATGGAAGATGCGTGGTGTAGTTTTTGCTCAGCTCAATTAGATTGCCGCACACACATTTTTCGCTTGCGTCCTTTGCACACTTCCCTCGCAAAAAAACCTAGCTAGTATCTTTCACACACATTTCTCGTTTTTGGTCATTACAAATTCCTAGCTCGGCTAGCCCTTTTCCACTAGAGCTTCACTGAGTTACGAAAATAAGTTGTCCCATTGGTGGAAGTTTCCGTCACACATCGCCGAGTTACCTCGCTCATCTCTAATGGAAAATCATCCATACTGTATAAATCTGTATGTAACGTTGTTTGTAATAACAGGTGCCTGCAGATTTAATATACAGGATTAGTTATCAGTGGGGAACCTTTACGACCCTTGAATAAAGAGGCTTAACTGCCCAAGCCTCTTTATTCGAGGCTCATTTGTCATTCGATTGACATAAGACCTACTACTAGATATATTCGTACCTACATGGTCAGTTGATATAACAAAAGGTCAATTCTCGTACTCTAAAAACATACAAATTCGGATTCTCGCCACAGGTTCCTTGGTGTACACGTGCTGTTCCGAGTGTCTTGTGGTTTAATCAAGTTTTGTTACTTTTGTGACGTGTTTTTGTATTTTAAGTGTGTTGTCCTTGTGGGTTCAGGTTTGTACTGTGATTGTCCTCCCTTTTACCACTTACTTCCATAATGGATAAGGATAAGCCACCCGATCCTGATCCGCCTGACATACCAGCCTCCTTATCTCCTTTTCCTCTCTCCCCGAATCCACTTTCGCAGTTTGCTGATGTTGTCTGTAGCGTATCTGAGATGGAAGTCCAACAAACTCAGCAAAGTACGCGTAAGCGCCCTGGAAATTCTGTAGTATCCACTCCTACATCCCCCAACAAGCAAGCAAAAAGTCAAATTGGCCGAGGAAAATACTCAGTCATGGATAAGGGTCCATACATAGTTCATGTTACTCGCGTGGAAACACAACCAAATTCAGGCACCACACTTCACCCTGTCAACTTTGGCAAGTTTCTAATAGGTTATAAAATTGCGAATGTTGTTCGTGGTGGAGTCAACAGAGTTGGTCGTAACAGAGTATCTGTTGAGTTTACATCCCCTCAGGATGCAAACGCTTTTATCACTAACACATTGCTGTCGAAACACGGTTACAATGCATCAATTCCGACTTTCAATGTCACCAGGATGGGTGTTGTGACAGGCGTCCCTGCAGATATAACTGAAGAAGAGGCCCTTACTTACTTATCTGTGCCAATGGGTTGTGGACAAATTTTAAAAGTACGCCGTATTAATCGGAAGTTTCATAATGAAGGCATTGTGGAATGGAAACCCACTGAAACATGCGTTCTAACATTCGATGGTCAGGTTTTACCTAAGCGGGTATACTGCTGCTACACATCCCTTCCCGTTGAACAATATATCTTCCCAACCATTCAATGTCGTAAGTGCTGTAGATTTGGACATATAGCAAACGTATGCAGGTCGAACCCACGCTGTTGTAAGTGTGGCCATGATCACCCCGGTGATGGTTGCAACATTTCCGAGGGCGAGGCGTTCTGTGTGCTATGCTCGGGAAACCACTTTGCTAACAGCAAGTCTTGCCCCGAGTATGGTAGGCAGAAGGCTATCAAGACTGTCATGGCGGAGAAATCCATTTCTTATGTTGAAGCTAGCAAAGTCATCCCGACAGTCTCCCGTGATTACGCTAATGCCACTAAGTCTCAGTCTTATCGTAAGACTGTCACCCTCAAGCCCAGGACCCATGCCCCTCTTTCCCAATCTTTTGACAAAGCTGCTCATCAACATTTAGTAAGCACTCCCCAATCTTCACAGTCTAATGGCTGTGCTCTTAATGATAATCGTGTCCCCTGCAATAGTACTGTGTCCATCATTGAACTTCTAGTTAAACTTTTACCCACACTTATTTCCTCTTCTAGTAACTCCCAATTACCGTCCAACGTTGCCGATCAACTTATCTCTCTTTTATTGTCCATTAAAAATGGCGTCCCACCAAATATTTCTCCAGTGGAATGTGAGGAGCGTGTGGCATAAAAAGCACGACCTCATATTCCTCCTGAACAAATACAAGCCATTGGCTTGTTCCATAGCTGAGACTTGGCTCACCCCAAGTCTCAGCTTCCACATGCCACACTTTAACATCTTCAGATGCGATAGATCCGATGGGTACGGAGGGTCGGCTCTCTTCGTAAATAATCGGGTCCCACTTTCCCCTTTATCCCTTCCCCCCCTTCAAGGTAATTTGAGTGTAGTAGCAAGTATGGTTGAGGGCATCACAGTGTTTTCCATCTATATTGCTCACCCTCACCCTGATTTTCTGGTCACATTGAAAAACATGTTTAGTAGTGTACATGGACCACTGCTGGTTATGGGTGATTTCAATTGCCATCACTATAGATGGGGGTCTGAACGCTGTGATGCCTTTGGTGTAGCTCTAGTAGAAATTTTGGATGACCTAGATCTCTGCATCTTGAACAATGGCTGTCCAACCCGTAGATCTCTTCCCGGACAACAAAAGTGTTGTGTTGACCTCACTTTTTGTTCTGTTGATCTAGCAGCATCATCCCACTGGGAATGCACATCCTTGTCGCATGGTAGTGATCATTACCCTATAGTTATTTCATTAATTAATAGAACTTATTTAGAAAAGACTTCTCCTCCACTCTTGAAATATAACTTGTCCAATCCAGATTGGACTAGGTTTGTTTCATTATTGGAGCAGAAAATTGATAATCTACCAAATTTAAATTCAAGTTTATTTGATCTTTCTGATCACCGCCATGCCAAGAGCTGCTATGAAGGTTTTGTTGAGGCCGTAACCTCTAGTGCAGATTCCTGTTTCCCTTTGAAAAACAGTGCCCGGAATAAAATTCCGTCGCCTCCGTGGTGGGATCAGGAATGTACTTTGATGGTCAGGTCGAGGAACGAAGCCGAAAAACGGTACAATCGAGAGATGAGCAACCAAAACTTGTTGGACTATCAGCAGGTTTATGCCAGATCCAAACGTCTCCTCCGTAGGAAGAAACGTGCGGGTTGGGTTAATTTTTGCACTTCCTTATCCCCCTCTACCCCAATTTCAGTTGTTTGGAAGAATATTAATAGATTTAGACGTGGTTGTTCTCCATCAATCTCTTCACCGATCACTAGGGAAACAGCTGAACTTTTTTTTGACAAAATTGCTCCTGCATATGTCCCTCTCCCTTCTGAACTCCTTAATCCTGTGCCCTCTCATATTTTATCTGTTGATCCCTTTGATACCCCATTTACTATGAAGGAATTGAATTTGGTACTTACTCATGTCCGGGACTCAGCTCCTGGCATTGACGGTGTTCCATATTCTTTTATATCTCATTCTGGAGATAAATCTAAGCAATATTTCTTAAATTTAATTAACTATTTTTATAATCACGGTTGGGTTCCAGATCATTGGAAACTACAAATAATTATTCCCCTACTGAAACCAGGCAAACATGTTGATGATCCGAATGGCCTTAGACCTATCGCTCTGTCTTCAGCCTTAGCCAAACTTATGGAACACCTCATTAAAAATCGACTAGAGTGGATAGTCGAATCTAGAGGATTACTGCCGAACTACCAATTTGGTTTTAGGAAGGGGCTTAGCACAATGGACAGTGTTGGTATTTTAATAACTGATATTCGCATAGCGTTTTCCAGAAACGATACTGTAGTAGCAGCCTTCCTAGACATAACCTCCGCATATGATAACGTTCTGCTTCCTGTCCTCAGGCAGAAACTGCACCAGCTGAGCATCCCAGTCAAGATGATCGAATGCATATGCGGACTCCTCTTGTCTCGCTCCTTGGTTCTGAGAGTCCAGGGCGAGGACTTCGACAAAAGACAGACTTGGAGGGGCCTGCCGCAGGGCTTCGTCCTCAGTCCTTTACTTTTTAACTTATACACAGTTGATATCGGCTCCTGCCTAAATAACAACTGTCAAATCCTTCAGTACGCTGATGACTTAGTTCTCTATGTGTCAGATTCCTCCATAGTTGACGCCGCGTCTTCTCTCTGCCTCTCTCTGGACTCTTTGAACCATTGGCTTTTAAGACATGGTTTGGCGCTATCCGCGCCCAAAAGTTCGGCAGTAGTTTTTACTAGGAAAAGATTAATCCCTCGTATCTCAGTGACCATTTCAGGCAGCATTATCCTTTAACAAATAAAGTAAAATTTTTAGGCGTTTTCCTAGATCCTAAATTAACAGGCAAGTATCATA
Source organism: Orthosia incerta (assembly GCA_948252205.1). Classification (NCBI taxonomy): domain Eukaryota; kingdom Metazoa; phylum Arthropoda; class Insecta; order Lepidoptera; family Noctuidae; genus Orthosia; species Orthosia incerta. The sequence continues at coordinate 6,647,029 of OX411759.1, forward strand.
TAAACTTCTTAACACAAAAATGTGAACGAGTCATTCCAATCTTAAAAGTTCTTGCGGGCGTCTGGTGGGGTGACCACCCCTACTCTTTAAAATTAGTCTATAATGCCTTAGTTCGTAGTATATTAGATTATGGGACATTTCATCTGATTCCGTGTAACAGAGGTGCCTTGGCAGGACTGGATAGGATTCAGTCTAAGTGCCTTCGGATCATCTCTGGTTGTATGAAGTCCTCTCCCATTAACGCGTTGCAGGTCGAATGCGCTGAACCTCCCCTAGCCCTAAGACGGCAGTATTTGGCCTCCCGTTTTTTATCTAGAATAATATGCAGATCTTCCCATCCTCTTATTACCAAATTGCACGAGTTAAATGCCCTATTAAAAGTGCTACACTCAAATTATTGGAAAAATAAAGAAACTCCATTAATCCTAAATTATTTTCGCTTTATACAAAATTTAGAGTGTCCGATCATCCAGCATTCTAAATTACCCCTTTTTAACTTCGAATATGAAGTTCTATGCTTTACTCCCAAAATTCAATTTAATATCGGCATATCCAAAAAGTCCCCTTCAGCGAATTCGGCCTTCAATGCGGTGGTGGGCGAGCGATGGACTGGTTTCCAAAAATTTTTTACTGATGCTTCAAAGTCCACTGACTCTAATTACATTGGAGCTGCAGTATATTATCAAAGCTCCAGAATTATTTTACAATATAAATGTCCAAAGGAGTCCTCTGTATTCACGGGCGAATGTGTGGCTTTATTGGAAGCATGTCTTTTTATAGAGTCACACAATAACATTGATAAAGCCGTTATTTTCACAGACTCCCTTAGCTGTCTTCAAGCCATAGTTCAAAACCCCTTCAAAAGCAAATTGCACAGCTCCCTTATTTTGAAAATTAAAAATTCCTTACTTTCGTGCGCTAATAGTCAAAAAGAGGTTCAGTTAGTTTGGATACCTAGTCATTGTGGCATCAAAGGTAACGAATGCGCTGACATCTTAGCCAAAGATGCTTGTTCGTCAGCAACAGCTAATCTCGCCCACAATTCTTACCAGGGGTATGACTTACTGAACATGCCAAAAGTCAATCTTCTGCGTTCATGGCAGGAACAGTGGAATGCCACTGGTAGGTTGAAGGGCCGGTTCTACCATGCAGTACAACCTACTATAAGACCGAAACCTTGGTTCTACCCATACAAAAAAGTGTCCAAAACTGTTGTATCCGTCCTTTGTAGAATTCGCTTAGGTTTTTGCTGTACTCCTGTTTTCCTGGAAAAAATTCGCGTTCGTGACTCCTCTTTATGCGAATGCGGTTTAGAAGATGGCACGTTGGATCACATATTCTTTGAATGTTCTAACAACATCCCTCCTTTAGATTTATATAGCCGTCTGCCTAAATTAAAGATCCCTCTCCCAATAAATTTCCCATCCCTTCTAACTTATTCTTCTCCAGACCTACTTGTAGCACTGATGAGCTTTATCCGCCACAACAATATCAAATTTTAATCCTTAGTTCTGATTATTGCACCTTGTGAGGCTGTGGTGTATGTATTTTAATGTTTTAATAATTTTAATATATTTATGTATTTTTATTATCTTGTTTGTTTCAGTCCCGTACTAACCCAGCAAAATGAACTGATCAACTGTATCAAAAGGAACTGAGCTTCTGTCTTCAGTTTCTCTTCATAAAATTACCAACCTCAGACACTCTTGTATTCCAATTTACTTTAGACATTGGCAGAATAGTCGACATCGGCTTTGCTTGCCATATAAAAATATAGAATAGAATAGAATAGAACATACAAATTCAAGTTGTAATAATCTGCGGCAGTTAAGAATAATAATATTTTATTTGTAAACATAGGTAGTTACACTGTGTGTGAGATGTTACGAGTACATTATGCTTGGTTAGTTCTCTATGTTTTGCTGTGAAGCGTACAAATATGGACAAATAAATGTCTTAATTTAGAAAGTTTTTTACAATAATTATTTCATGCATAATTTTAAGATTATTATAACATATCTATTACAGATTATAAAAAGTAGCATTACATGCAGAAATAAAATGACAATTAAATCAAAACAATAGTATATGTGGAAAAAAATAAATAGCAAAAGTTAAAATACGTAATTCAATATTAAATGTCATACAATAAAGAGAGAAAAAAAAAAAACAAATCACAACAGATGTCAGTAAAGAGGAAAAAAAAAAAGTAAGAAAATCTGCCAATCATTCATGATGTCAAAGTACACAAACGGATGACAAAACATTAAAATTATATTAAAAAAAGAAAAAACAATATAACAGACATTTCAATTATAGAATAATTACTTATAGTAATATTTTATCGTTCAGAAACTCATTTATATTATAATAGGATTTACTTGACTGCAACTTCTTTAAGTGTGTTTTGAATTGGTGTATATTTAATATTTTAATTGATTCAGGTATATGGTCATAAATAGTTGGTGCCATACAAAAAACACTATTATGCATCAGAGCTGTTTTGGATTGTCTCGAGCACAACAAATTGACGTGTCGTCGACTTCTGCTATTTCTGTCAGATAACTTGGGAACAGATTTGGGTTGGTTTTAACGAATACTGCAACTTCGAATATGTACATACAGGGTAGTGTCAGTATATTACAATTAATAAAAAAGGGTCTACATGAATCTGTACATTTTGATCCAAACATTGCCCTGATGCACTTTTTTTGGGCTTTAAATACAATTTCCCTATTCGATGAGTTTCCCCAAAACATAACTCCATATCTCAATATTGAACTAGCCATGCCATGGTATGCTGTAACAATAGCGTCCGTTCCTATGACTGGCGCAAGTTTATATAATGCATATGCAGATTTGCTTAGTCTCTTCGCTAAATCTATCGTATGTGCTTTCCAATCTAGTTGATAATGTCAATACTTGCCACAATCAATGTAAAAAAATTAAAGGACATTTTGATAGGTTGAAACTGCGATGCGAATGCAAACGTTCTTTAAGATAAGTAAATTTATTTTCAGATATATCAAATCTGAACAAAATGTGTGTTATGCGGCCTGAAGCGGGCAACTGACATTCTATCAGCCGTAAAAAGCGCCATCCATCAATATGTCACGTGGGCAATCCGAAACTTTTCAGACTCTAATCGTCGATGATAGATTGCCACGTTAGAGCTCATGGTCAGTTGTTCTACCTTCAGTTATGTCTCATCGTCATCTTGAGTGTCGGACACGCTGAGGACAACCCTCTGTGGGGTACGAGCCTCGGCTCATGGCGCCGCTGGGAGGACAGCAATGCGGGGGCGGGCTGGATCATGACTATATTTTTCTTTCTTTATTTGCTCATCATTTTATCAGCTAAAAAGACATCCACTGCTCGACATGGAGTGCTCCTCCAAGTGCCTGCGTCTCGAATCCAGCGGATTCCCGTAGTTTTTACCAGGTCATCGGTCCGCCTTTTTATCGTAAGCCTTGCATCAACGCACTGGAAGACGCAGCGTTGGAAGTCCTTCCACGAGATGGACAGATAAGTCTGATCTGACAAAATGGGTTGTGGTTTTAATACGGCCTCAAGGTCGATCGCCTAGGACGCTTGAAACTATTAATAGTTTGTTAGTTTCTTGTAAGTCGGTTATACGGTCAATACGTCGAATCGGATAAATCTATTCAGGTTGACCACTCCATGTATCTTCACTTCCCAATACTGTAATGTATTCTGATTTCCCCGGACAGGGTTGACGCAATAATGCGAAAACGGGTGGTCATGGACAATTGTTTTGAAATAGTTTTACAGATGGAACAATTCTTAGAAATCGTGTCGTCGCATTGTTGTCGTGTTGTTGCGTCGCACCTATCTACTCAACAATCTTGGTCTGTGACCCATAGCAACGCGTAACCAAATATCAATTTGTAGGATCAATAAAAGTTATAACCCTTACGGAATTAGTAATTGAAGTCTTTGAAGCCTGCCAGAGAAATTAAGATTATCTCAAAATTAGTAGGAAATTAGAAGCGAAATTCATAATCTCGCAATCTGATATAAAGGGGTAACCCGAGCAGTCTCTAGGGCTGACTTATAGAAGCGAAATTGCGTCACGAATATTTTATTAGTAAAAAATATTAAATTCATCTATTCACTGACAGGCAACACAGCCTAAACCACTAGGTCTAGAAGGATAATATTTTGCGGAAGTGTTCCTTATGTAACAAAGGTGAGTATAGATTATTCAACTTGCGCGCGGCGCCAGGTGTGCGTACGCTGTGCGTGCGCTGTGCGTACGCTTGTATATACGCAGCATTTTGTGTAGCAGTGACGCGGCAGTGCAAACAACTACCCACACATGCTTATACACACATACAGCCCGCAAAGATGATTTAATGAATAACACAAATAATACCCCAGTCCCACTAATCCCATACATAGTTCCACTTCAGGGCAAAGGCCTCTTCTCATGCAGAGACGGCATCAATTTAAAATAACTACGCTTGCACTAGGTGGGTTGGCGATTTCAAACGTATATTAACGGTATAAGTCTAGAGGCTCCAGATAAGTAACATTCTGTAATCGAAAGCGTGGCGATAGCGATTGTCAAAAAGGCAAAATTGTATGGGATTGACAAGCGATATCTAAAAATCACGTGATTAATCCCTAACATTTCAACTATCGCCTTCGTTGACATCGAATGCCACTTGTCTAGAGCCTCTAGTTTCAAAATCACGTGATTAATCCCTAACATTTCGACTATCGCCTTCGCTGACGTCGAATGCCACTTGTCTAGAGCCTCTAGTTTCAAAATCACGTGATTAATCCCTAACATCATCGATGTCGACGAAGTCTAAGATAAACCTAGAAAGTACATGTGCCTTTTTAACTGTTCGCGATTCTTCGGACTATGTCGGTAACTTTGGTCAAGCGGATGTCCTCATTTCTGATGCGATTAAGCAAGGAAACGCCAAGCATAGCTCTCTTCATTCTCCTTTGGCTGTCTTTAAGCCTTCTGATGAGGCCCAGTGTGAGGGACCAATAGTGCCGTAGGTCATCACTGGTCACTAATATTACAAAATGTGAATAGCTGTATGTTTAAAAAAAAAAGTATGCTGTGCAGTCGGAGGATACATATTCGCGAGCTGGCTGCCCAAAACAAGATGTATCCTCCGACTGCACAGAATAATTTTTTGTCTTGTTTATGTCTTTTTAGTTCGCTTATTAATCAGTCGGGTTTTTTGATTTTTTTAATTAACTGTTTTTATTTACAACCTTTTAGTTATTTTTTTGATTAGATACATTTAAACATATAAGTGTTATATGTTTTTGAACACCCTTTATTTTAATACCCCACACGATGTGTTTGGAAGGAAAAAAAAAGATCCCCCGCAAAATGGCGGGCGCCCAAAATCCGCCATTTTTTTCTTTTTCAATTTTAATGTGACGTAAGAATCATCAACATCGGCCAACGCGTTTGGTCTCTAGAACGCCACATAGGAACAAACAAACATACATATATACATAGACTGATAAACACATTACCTTCGTTTGGCAGTCGGGTAAAAAGAAGTGTCATTGTTTATGGAGACGCGCGCTTTGCAGTCATGCGCAATGAGAATCTAAATTGCCCGCCATACCATATTATCACATTCGGCTTCGCCTCGTGTGATAAACCCACGCTCGTGTTTTAATAATCCCTATTATACGAGTATGACCATTGCATAAACTACTATTTCCAAGGTTGCGGGTAAACCTATTTGAAAATTTCAACCTCATTTTTAGGAGTATATTTTTGTCTCCCCACTTTTTAACTGTAATGGAACAAGTTTAGAACAACTTAGTGATCCACATTACCTTGCACGTAATGGATCTCTAAAATTTCTGTTGGAAAGTTTGTACCATACGTATAATTGATAACTATTTTAGTCTTCAATTAAAGTTTAAACCAAATCTATTCAGCTGTTAAGACGTGAAAAGTTGAAAGACACTGTTAATTTTAAAGTTTGGATGGATGTATGTACCTCAAACACGCCAGAATGGCTGAACGGATCTGGATAAAATTTGGCACAAAGATAGATTACGGTCTGGAATAGCATCATCATCATCATATCAGCCGAAAGACGTCCACTGCTGGACATAGACCTCCCCCAAGCGTCGCCACATTGACCGGTCTCGTGCGTCCCGCAACCAGCGGATCCCCGCAACCTTCACCAGGTCATCGGTCCACCTGGTGGGAGACCTTCCAACGCAACGTCTTCCGGTTCGCGGTCGCCACACCAGAACCTTTCTGCCCCATCGGCCATCCGTTCTGCGAGCAATGTGCCCTGCCCACTGCCACTTAAGTTTGGCAATTCTTCGGGCTATTTCGGTAACCCTGGTTCTCTTGCGGATCTCTAAATTTCTGATTCGATCACGCAAGGACACTCCGAGCATAGCCCTCTCCATTGCCCTTTGGGTGACTTTAAGCTTTCTGATGAGGCCCATTGTAAGCGACCACGTCTCAGAGCTATATTTCATCACTGGCAACACACACTGGTCATAGACTTTCGTCTTGAGACACTGTGGTAAGTTGGACGAGAAGATACCGCGCAACTTCCCGAACGCTGCCCAGCCGAGTCGGATTCGACGGTTGACCTCTTTCTCGAAGTTGGCCCTACCCAATTGGATCGTTTGTCCCAGGTAGACATAGTCGACCACAACTTCGAGTGTAGAGTCTCCGACCTTGATAGGAGTGGGTGTAACATGGGCATTCACCATGAACTTGGTTTTGTCCATGTTTATTTTAAGAACCACTCTTTCGGAAGCTCTACTGAGGTCATCGAGCATCGTACTGAGGCTCTCCATGGTCTCAGCCATGATCACTATGTCGTCGGCAAACCGAAGGTGAGTGATGTACTCGCCATTAACGTTGATGACAAGCCCTCTCCAATCCGGAACCTTGAAGACATCCTCCAGTGCAGCGGTAAACAGTTTCGGAGAAATGACGTCTCCCTGTCTCACACCTCGCTGCAGAAGGACTGGTTCCGAGGTCCGATCCTGAAGTCGAACTGACATGGTGGCGTTTTTGTACAATCTCTTCAACACTTCAATATACCGGTAGTCGATCTGGCACCGTTGGAGAGACTGCAGTACAGCCCAAGTCTCGATCGAATCGAAGGCTTTCTCGTAGTCCACAAACGCTAAACAGAGAGGCAGGTTGTACTCTTCAGTCTGCTGTTTAACCTGCCGCAGCGTATGTATGTGGTCTACGGTGCTAAAGCCTTTACGAAATCCGGCTTGTTCGGGAGGCTGGAAATCGTCAAACCTGCGCGCGAGACGATTCGTGATGACTCTTGAAAACAGCTTGTATACATGGCTAAGAAGTGTGATGGGCCTATAGTTCTTCAGTAGGGCATTGTCACCCCTCTTGAAGAAGAGTACCACCACACCCCTGCACCATGCTTGTGGCGTTTTCCCTTCGAGTACGTCGGAATTAAACAGCGTCTGAAGGGCCTTAAGTATTGGTTTTCCACCCGCCTTCAGGAGTTCGGCCGTAATTCCGTCGTCCCCCGGTGCCTTGTTGTTCTTAAGCTGTTTCAGAGCCATCCTAATCTCATACAGGCTGACGTCGGGAATGTCTTCGGTATAGTGTCGGGTCAATCTAGCTCTAGGGTCATTTGCTAGATTCGCGACGGGTTTACTGGTTGACGTGTACAACTGCCCATAGAATCTCTCGATCTCCCTCAGAAGCTCCGGTTTGGCGGAAACGATCCTGCTATCATCGGTCTTTAGTTGCGTGAGCTGGCTCTGCCCAATAGACAGATCTCTTGCAAAGACCTTGGAGCCCTTATTCCGCTCAATCGCGTCTTTGATACGCTCGGTATTAAAGCGGCGGAGGTCGCTTTTCAAGGGCTTTGAGATCCGTCTATTTAGCTGCCGGTATTTCAACGCATCGTCTGAAGACTGCAGGATCATCTCACGCCTCTCCTACATGAGCTTGAGAGTTGGATCAGAGAGCTTTTTGTTCCTATCTGTACGGCGGGTCTTGAAAAACTTAGACCCGACCGTATGGACAGCTTCCACGAACCCATCGCTGTAATCGTCCACGGAGCTCCCTAGGCACTCGAAACGATTCTGGAGTTCGAGCTGAAAGTTCTCGGGGTTTTGGACCTGGATATGTGCTGGATGGAGCGTGGACTTCATCAGTCGAGAGCTTTCAAGCTTAACATTAATGTTCAATGTGCCTCTTACCATGCGGTGATCGCTCCCGGTTTTTACCGAATTGATAACAGAGACATCATTGAACATTTGCTTCTTGGTTGACATGATGAAGTCGATCTCGTTTTTAGTTGCACCATTGGGGCTCTGCCAGGTCCACTTCCTGTGCTCACGCTTTCTGAAGAAGGAGTTCATCATGGAAAGGCCCTCCTTCTCCATAAAACTGGCCAGTAGGTGACCCCGGTGGTTCCGACGTCCAACTCCAAATTGCCCCCCTTGCAGCTCATCCACGTCTCGTTTGCCCAGTTTCGCGTTGAAGTCCCCCATGACAACGGTGAAATGAGTTTTAAAACCATGCATGGCTCTAGATATATCCTCATACATGGTCTCTACCTCGTCGTCGGGGTGTGCCGAGGTCGGGGCGTAGACCTGTATGACCTTCAGCGAATATCTTTGGGATATTCTGAGTATAAGGTACGCCACCCTGGTCGACACACTCTCGATCTTCACCACGTTGTTCACAAGGGACTTGTGGACGATAAACCCGACACCACCCTGGGACTGTCGGTCACCCTCTCGGAAATAGAGCAGGTTACCGGATTTGAGGATTATCGAGTCCTCCCCCTCTCTTCGGACTTCAGATAACCCTATAATACTCCATCGCAACCTGCTCAATTCTTCCTCGAGTTCGGCTATCTTCTCGTCGGTCCGAAGTGTTCGCGTGTTATATGTTCCCAGGTCCAGTCGTTGGTGTTTATTGGGGTAGCCGGGTCCACTCCGGGGATTCTTCGCACCCCTTGCCACGCCATCGCCTCGGCCGCTACCGTAGCCGAGGGTAGACGGGCTGCCGGGCACTCGGGGCCGTTTTATTTGTGTGCTTCTCATATTCGTTTGGGGGGGTTTGCCATAATCGCCACGCTTGGCAGGCGGGTTGGCGATCGCAGTTTGTTGTTAAAATGTCCAGAAAACGCTGCTGCCCATTCTCTGGTGTGTCCCTTAGTCGCCTCTTACGACACCCACGGGATGATATGGGATGGTGAAATTCTTTACGTCCGTCACCATACGGTACGCATCTGGAATAGCATATGGAATATATTATTTTATACAGGTATTATGTTTCCTTGGGATAATAAAACACTTTCCACGAGGGTGACGGCAGTAATTTATAAATTGACAGATTGAAGGGAAAATATTTGGTTAAGAATTCTCTTAACCCGCTTTTAATTTATTTAAATTAATTGAGACTGCTAATGAGAATTTTCTCATGAACAAATACTAAGGACTTAAGAAGCTTGATACCATCGATAATTAAACATGATATAAGATATTTTATCTCAAATTAAATTTTGCGTAAATAATTTTTTATCCATCTAATTAATTGGTCCAATTTTTCTTTAACAAAATTTTGTTCGACAAATTGTCTGGGAGCAAATTATTTGCCGTTTTATTTACCAGACGATTCAATTTGGGCAATTCGTTATAAGTACTTTGTAAATAATAAAGAACTCAACTGTTTGTATTTTTGTACTCCGTTGTTTGTAATTTACGTAAATGAACACTGGGTGATTTTTAATTTATTGACTACATTTGTGAACACACATTACTAGTGAACACCTGATTATTTTCATATTTCATAATGAACGTGGTTCGTATTAGTTTGATTGTTCATGAGTATCAATTGTATGTATTTATAGTATGTATGTATAGCTTTGTATTTGAATAAACCTACGAAATATCGTGATTTACTTTCAGTATTGCACCTACCACTATTTGTCTCTGCATCACCCAAAGGTCGACTGGTAGAAAATACCTATAGCATTAAGTCCGACTCTGTACGTTTATGTGCATGAAGTATTAAATAAATTAATAAATCTGTTGTACAAGCTCCTGAATGGTTGCCAATGGGTTAAAAGTATACAATATATTTTTATATGAAGGCCTCGAAAAATCCAAGAAATGATGGCGATAAGATCTTGAACGGCGTGCTTGTATGACTAGACATATGAAAGTTAATGAAGCAATAGGAGCATGTAAAGGTCGTAGGAGGTGGCGTTCTGTACTTTCTGCCAAACCCCTGGAAAAAAGACTGAAAGAAAAAAAGAAATACAGAAAAAATAAATAAAGCAAGAAAAAAGTATTTTGCGCCAGACACGATACTACCATAAAAATAACAAAAATATGTTAAATACAATCATTACAAAGTATGCATCACAACTACGCAAAACGGTCATCGCTCAACATAATGCTGGGACTCTCGTACGAGACAGAGCCACAGCGCTGGTTCGCAGCAATAGCCGGTGTCGACTGGGTAACTCCAACACATGAAACCTTAAGGGCAAGTGACTGAGCGAACAGTTTTAATCTTCTTATATATAAAAATGAATCGCAAAATGTGTTGGTAAGCGCATAACTCAACAACGCCTGGACCAATTCGGCCAATTCTTTTTTTTAAATGTTCGTTGAAGTTCAAAGATGGTTTTTACGTTTTTTTTTTTTTTTTTTTTTTTTTTTTTTTTTTTTTTTTTTTTAAGTGTAGGGTAGGTGTAGGGTAGGTGTATCTTGGTGTTTTTATGGCAAAACGAAGTTTGCCGGGAAAAGCTAGTTTATAATAAAAAATAAAGAAATGAGTTAACATAATTAGGTAAAAGAGCGTTTAAAAGTTCAGACATAAAAACAAAGGGCGAAAAGGTGTCTATTTATTTTTGTATATGTACAATCTTGATCATTAATTACCTAAAAGAATTTCCTTAAATAGAAATGGATAGCATTCAAATGGGAAGTCAAGAGCTTTGACATAGCTACACGTTTTCCTTCTCACAGTTAATTAAACATTGATGATATTGAAGACACACACCCGGTTCCTCAAAAGCTCAATATATGAAATGAATTGAACATTCTGTCTGTCACAATAAATCTTTTGTCTTTGATCAATGGCTGCCACGACAAGACACGAAGAAGTAATCATTCTGAGGGATCTCGGAATACAATGGCAATATATTGATGACGTGACATTAAGTGAAAGAACTGTATTGTTTCGATTTGAATCGTTTCGCAGAAGCGAATTTTTCTTTCATTATAACATGACATAACATCACGTCTTTAGTCCCGAGAGGTTAGAATGTTTCGATATTCACACCCAAATTTCACCAGTCAAGTCTCGTGTAATAGCAGACAAGACTATTGCCATTTCAATCGGGTGTAAACCCAGACTCAGATCCATTACTGAGAAATTCTAGATGGAAAATCCTAATAACACTTTTTTCAACCAGGACGCAAACCCAGGTCTTCATCATCAACATCATATCAGCCGAAAGACGTCCACTGCTGGACATAGGCCTCCTCCAAGCGTCGCCACATTGATTGGACCCGTGCGTCTCGCATCCTCGCATCGGTCCTCCTGGTGGGCAGCCTTCCAACGCGACGTCTTCCTGTTCGCGGTTGCCACTCCAGAATCTTTCTGCCCCATCGGCCATCCGTTCTGCGAGAAATGTGCCCTGCCCACTGCCGTTTAAGTTTACCAATTCTTCGGACTATGTCGGTAACTCTGGTTCTCTTGCGGATCTCTACATTTCTGATTTGATCACGCAAGGAAACTCCGAGCATATCCCTCTCCATTCCCCTTTGCAGGTCTTCATGCTCAGCGGTAACGCTTACGACCAGTAAACAAACGACAGTAGTACCCCAGAACTATCCTATACAAACAATTATAATTCACCCACTTTTCTTTATTTTTTTATCAAAAAAAATAAATGCTATTCTCTGGTTACATCATAGATAACGGAATTGCTGCGTTCTCACCGACTAAAAACGCCAATATAATATAATATTTTTAGTCACTAGTATATTGGATGTATCTCATATCTTTGTTTCAGTGTATTCAATTGTTGGTTAGCCAAATAAATTAAATGAAATAAATAATATCTTTATCTGCACAATAAGCATTGAGCACAAGATTCGGCAGCAGAACAGGGATGATGACGGGGTACGAAAAAAATCTGTTTAGTCCGTTAGTTGGATCAGGAAAAAATGGACACGTATTTTTTGTTCTATCAAATTAATAGAAAAAATACTTTGAAAACACATTCAAGTTAGGGCTTAAGCTAAATAATAACAGCCGCACTGGTCGATCATCAAGGTTAAGCAACGCTTGACGAGGTTGGTCCGTGGATGTGTGACCATTTCAACATACCGAGTTTCCTCCGTGCCTCGGAAAGCACGTTAAGTTGTTGGTCCCGGCCGTCATTTGAAGATCTTTGACAGTCGTTACGGGTAGTCAGAAGCCAGAGATCTGACACCAGTCTTGCCAAGGGGTATCGTGTTACCCAGTTACTGTGTTGTGGAGGTCAGATAGGCAGTCGCTCCATGTAAAACACTGACACTCAGCTGAATCCGGTAAGACTGGAAGCCGACCCAATATAGATGGGAAAAGGCTAGGCAGATGATTCAAGTTAGGGAGTGGGGGCTAGCCAAGTTATATTTTCGTATAAAATGTACCAGGCC